>VWZI01003318.1:7247-143012 GCA_013396835.1 Psilopogon haemacephalus | reverse complement strand
TTTTGGGTTTTTTTTTTTTTTTTTCCCCTATAAAGTACTTTATTGGCTAATAAACTGTCCTTTTTTTTTTTTCTTTTCTATGTCTTTCAATTGACTTGCAGTTGCAACAAAAGTGATAAAACCATTAGGGAAAGGAGGATAATGCATTATAAAGACATAGCAGGAGAGGAAATAATGCAACAACAGCATATCAGAAGTCATTTCATACACTAAAATGAACCAAGCTGATATTTGATTTTTCCTGTTCCCCTCTCTGATTAAAAAAAAAAAAAAATCAAAAAACTTTAAAAATGTTTTTGAGTTTAGATTTTTTTTTTCAGAAGGTGTATATGGAAAGCAAATATTATAAACCCCACAGATATTCATGATGATATTCATGCATAGAAATGGTTGCCACATGGCTGTTTTGTGAAATGTTTGCTTTTCCTGTGATAAGTTGATATATCTGGATATTAATAGATTTGAGGAGTTTTATGGCTAAAAGCAGCTTTCACAAACCACAGGCTTGGTCATTCACATAAGAAGCAGAAATAGTGCTGCTTGCAGCAAGAAGACAGCAAACATTTTTGAACAGGTGAGACACTAAAATGACACTGAAAGTGGAGGATAAATAAGTGATAATTACAGCTGGTTCCAAATAAATTGTGTGTTGTCACTTTGGGGAAAATAATGTCAAAGTGGCATTTTTTACTCAATAAATTGCACACTGGGAATGTTTCTCCTGCCTGTTCAACAAAATATACTTTTAATGAGTGCTTTGGCAGGAAATCTGCTTTGTACTACTGTGAAACATATTAGCTTTCAATGAACGCGATGAAAGTTCTGATGCCAAAGTATCAGTGGAAGTGGTAGCCTGTGCTGTGAATAACAGAACTTTCCAGGAAAGATGAATCCATCCTGAAATTGATACTATTTGGCAACTAGCTAAGTAATACAGCTTTGAGTCTTGCGTCGTCAAGGCAGATAATTTTTATTATGTTCTGAGTGGGACTTGAATGTCAGTATGCCTGTTCTGGGAAGTGCTCAAGATAAAAGAGGCATCAGATAGTGTAATGGTAACTTTGAACAAGGAGCTATGCTTTACTTTTAGGCTTTGCTGCTGCTATTTGCTCGTGGAGGTAATTCACCATTGGGGCTTTCATATGCATTTCCTTTAGTGAAGCAACTATATGGAACTGAAAATGGCAACCAGCCTATGGATGAGGTACAAACAAGGGCTACAAAGTTAAATTCATTACAGTAGTGATTAATCTTCAGAGATGTGTTTACAACTAAGGAGGTGATGGTGTCAGACAGTGGTAGAGGAGGGGCACAAAATGCAGCTGTCAGTATTTCTTAGACTCAGGGATCTTCCTGCTGTAAAATTTGCATGTTCACAGTCCCATCTCCAGTGCAGCAGTGTCCAGCTGGTGACTGGAGCTATGTCGATTAAAAGGTTGCATGTTCTGAGTGGTTGCTGTTGGTTTATGTGTTCTATATTTTAATCTCAAAAGCCTTAATTGCTCATTATTTTGTGCTCAGCTCTTATTGTGAAGCCTCTCTGAGCCTTTGCATTCCTTTGAGTGAAGTACGTGATACATATTTGAGCAAAAGTTTAAGGATTTGAAGGAAAGTGTCTTCACGTTTCAAACTTCCCAGTAAATATTTTAACAAAGTGTGATCGATGGGTGCAGATGAGGACTCAGAACAAAATATTTTTACCTTTATGATTTCATTGCTTTAATCTGAATTTAAAAAAGGACACTCAGAGCTGTGGTACTTGCTGTAGCTATCACGTTTCACTGGTGGTGCCTGTGCTCATAGTAGCTCACATGCTTTTCCTTAAGTAGGCAAAGTGGTATTCTAGCTAATATAAAATCTTTGAAGAAATGTTAATTTTCTGTATTTTTTGGGGAAGATTTTTAAATGGCTGTTTACACAGTCATTGACCTAATGAAATATGTTCTTTCACTTGTGAATTTCATTTAAATTCTAAGTGATTCTGTATTTCACTATAGATAAAACCCCCTACCCTTGTACTACAACAGCATGATAATTCTTAGCAGTTTTTTGAAAACTGAATTCCTTTTTTATGGGTATGCAGGACATATTCGCTTGGAGCTGTTCTTGATTTCCAGGACTTGTCTGTTTTCCAGGAGTTACAGTTTCTTTCTGAGGCATGGCAGGTCCTGTGGTTATCACATACCTGCTGGAGCAGGAGGTGATGAGGAACTCAGCTTCTGTTTGGTCCAGTGCTCCCTTCTCTTCCTTTTCCTCTCCTGTTCCATTCAATGTTGTTTTCCTTTCCTTTTCCTCCTCTGTAACAGAGTGTTTGTTCTCACTGCTCTGATTTCAATCCAGTTTAGGCAGTAACTTTGAAATTGTCTAATGTGAAGCCGTCTCTTCATAAGATGGCTGGTGTAAATCAGGTAATCCAGTGTGATAAAGCATGTAGGACACTGTTAGTTCCTCAGAGCTTGCAAAGAGACCTCAGCAGCTTCTGGCAGGTCTTGAGGTTAGCCAATGAATTGTGCATCTTTTCAGTGCTGTATCCTGTTCCAGTACTTTTAAGAGCCAAACAGCTTGACATGTGAGTAAGTTTTATTGATGCTTCATAATCTCTAGGGATGTAAGGTCTGGAACAGAGCCTCTTACACATCTTGGAAACCTTGCTGCCATCCTGTTTTGGATTTGTAAAGCTTAAAAGGTCTGACCTATAGGACTTTAGGTGTTAGGTATGATACACCTGGGCACAAGCTGTAAGGAGATAACCAATGTGGAAATGGGTCTTGAATTGCCTTTAGGAGTCTTTTGTTAAAATTTATTTTTTGTAAGAACAGCAGACTCCTCATCTATTGTGACAAGTTCTGCCCCAAGAAGCACTTGAGAGATGGCATGACCTGTGTCCTGCAGGACTGGGCACCATGCCCTGGCTGGGCAAAAATAGATGTCAGAATCCCCACAGTAAGCAATTCACTTCCTACTGCCAAAATGTGCTTTTGCATCCCTAGCCTGACACAGGGCAGTACATTTCAACTATTAGAGAGCTTTTTGGTCTTGTTTCCTTTATAAAGTTTTTCAGTATTTTACTGATGAGAGAGTAAGGCCCTCCATAGCTTTCAGAAGTAGATTGCTGTAATGTAGTCCTGTTTCCCTCTGTGAAACATAACTATTATTATGTAGTGCACTCATAACACATATTATGTAGTGTGTATACTCTAAAGATGAATGGAAATCTGGCAGCTTCCTGAAGGACTCTGGAGTCATATCCATGAAATCTTTTCTAACAACAAAACAAAAAAAAGCCAAATTAATTAGTTTTGTATCTACTTATACTTGCCTCTGATGAAGAGATCTGGACTCCAATCCCAGAAATTCTCAGTAACAACCAACACAGGTGGCAATTATTTTGTATGCTTTATATATGATGGGAAAACAGATGGAGAAATTTGGTTTTCTTCCTCTTTGTAATAAAAGATATCATTATAACAGGGAGAGAGAAGTACTAATTTTATTAACCTAATTGTGTGGCATCTCTTTATTTGGTGGTTGGAACTGGAAAATTTAATAGAGATGCTTTGGAAAGATTTTCAAAATGTGCTGCATCTTTTTTTTCTTCTGAGTAGTACCAAAGACAGCTTGAGCAGGAGCTTTATGATGGCAATGATAAAAAAATCATAACTTTCATGTAACAAAGTCTCTTCCAGCAGAAGGTTCAAGTCAGAGTAGAATCCAGCTTTAGGATATGGTTGCTCAATAGTGAGGGCTATCCATGCTAATGGGAACCTTCAAATAAGGCAATGTGATCTAGTGGGACACTTTAGTCCTTTCTTGGCTCTCCCAAGAGCATCTGCCTGCAGGACTTGAGTTGGCACTTTGTGTCTGTTTTCTCCTTCAGTCCTTACATCCTCCAACAGTTGTGGCATTCATGTTGGGTATCTCCATATACTTGTTTGTCTGGCAAAACCATGTCATCCTCCAGAGAGCTGGGCATTGCCTTGAGACTGTTGGACTGGAACCTCTATTGCTCTGAACCTTGTAAACATCACAAATTGTGTTTGACCTCCTTCCTCATCACAAACAGGTTTAGCAGTTTTGAGAGAAGCTTTATGTCTAAGGTCTGCACCCACAGCCTGCTACTGATTCTTCTGTGTCTCCTTTGAGAGTATCATCAGCCCAAGGCTCAGCTTCATATTGCAAGAGGAGCGTGTTGAAGTGCTTACTTGCTCTTGGAACGTGTTGACTGCCTGTAAGCTTATTCCTATCTCCCCTGTGGTCACACCGTTTAAATATATGTTTTTGGGTTTTTTTTTTAAACTGGGGAAGTGGGCAGACTTGTTCATTTTTTGTTTGTTCTTCTGTCTCAGGCTTGCTACTCACTTAAGCCACTTGAAGTCACCAACCTGGTGGAAAAAGAACCTGGCCAAAACTAATCATAAATATGGTGGTCTGGTAGTTCCCCACGCCCCCCACGCTTTGAAATTGCCCAGGCTAGACTTGAACTGCTGGAAGTTAAGGAATGAAGCTTTATACTTAGAGCTTTGCACAATATACAAGCAAATATTTACAATATATAGCAGATATCTACAGATATATACAGTGAAAAGGTAATACAGAAACACCACACCCCTCCCAGAGATCAGAGTCCCTAAGAGGGGTTTCCAACCACTCTACCACCTTCCCCCCACTTCCCAATCTTACCTACTATCTGCCTTATGTGCCAGGTAAGCGAGGTAGATAGGCCAGAGGGCTTAGAAGCAGGAAACTGGTTAGTGAAGTTACACAGATCCATCTAAGAAGGGAAAGAGAGATGCAGCAGCTAGTGTTATCTTTGTTTGGGTTCTAACTTTTATACATGTTTCAGTAAACAAATGAGTGAAGGAGACACTAGAATGTTTTCCTTTCTCAGCCTATAGTCTAATTTCTTATTAAAATCTCCCAATTAGTTTACACCATCACAATAAAGTATTCTGCTTCACTGCGGGCTTGAACTGAGTTCTGGAGTCAGTGCCATGCTTGTTGCATCAAAAGGTGTGAACCTGGGGAGTTGGGACCAAATACTGGAGAAGCAAAAGTTGGAGAAAACAAGGGGCAACAAGCCATTGTATCTCCTAAACTGAACACAGAGCTATAACACTGCACCTCTTTCCCAGTCCTTCCGTTCTGTGGACTATCCAGCCCAGCTAATAAGGTGTGCCTTCGTCTGTGCATGCAGCATAACAGTTTTAGCATTTGTTTTCATCCTGTAAAGGAGGAATAAAGCTGAGAGTGAAATGTCTTCATACTTGAAGGCTGACATTCCTCTGTATTATTATAATAAAAGATGTTTCTCCTGCCTTTGTACGTTCCCTCACCTTATTCAGCCATGCCACCAAATTTCATGGAGAAGTAAAATCTCTCTGGCATGAAATAGGTTTGAATTAAATTACGAAACTGGATGAAATTTCATGGAAATCTGCTTTGAACTTTCATTTATATAAAACACAGTGGGGTTTACATAAGTGTTCATTGGAATATTCTCTTCTGTAATTTTTTAGCATTATTATTTTGCAGGTTCTAACTTGTAAAAAATATATTTATCCAGTCATTAGCTGCCTTTTTAAATAAAAGAAGGAAGGGTACAGCTAATCTCTAAATAGTGACTTTTTTTTTTTTCCTATAGCTCTCTCCTATGACTTCACACAAAAGTGAAATTGACCGATCATATCTCATATCATGCAGAGCCACAGTGTGAAGTCTCTGAAGAGCCCTCCACCCAGTGTTTTGAGCCTGTACAACAGAGACACCAGCAGGTTTGGATTTGGTGATTTTTACTTTTAAATGTGAGTGTATATGATTTTAATAGATCACATGGATAATTTGGTGCAGGTTTGTGGGGCCTTGTAAACATTACAGTTTCACCTAGTTTGCTCATATGTGGCATATAGCTCCAAGTAGTGAACGTTGCTCTACAACGTATCACTGCCTTTCCAGTATAGATTCTGTAGTATCTATAAACTCAAATTACTTATCTGTGGGTTGTATTCTGTATGTCATTGTGCCATGACTCAGCAGCAAATTTGCTGTATATATAGCAAATAAAACAACAAAAACTTTGAAGGCTTTGGGAGCTCCCTCAAACTGAATGCAAAATACTCACTTGAAACAAGTACCTGTTTTAGCTGGGTACTTCAGACTTATGATGGGAGATGTCTGGAAGCCAAAACCTTTATGAATTCTGTCCATGGGTGATAAGTATAGCTCACAAATTGGTCAGACAAAACAGAACGGTAAAAGAGAAAACTTTTCTGAATATCAAAACATGTACAAAGAGATAAAAATGCTGGTGAATAAATAAATGGTCAGCTTTTCCCAGTTTCACTGGTCCCACTAATCTCTGAGGAGTTAAACCAAAATCACAACAAGAGCGGACAAGATTGATAAGTTTTCTCTAAAACATTGTTGAATATTGCCTGGTCCACTAACATGTAGGAATAAATGTTTTGGAGTACCACCTACAGGTGAACATAGTGAAAAATATAGAAGAGGAAATAGTTTTGCAGGCCCAGGAGAGGCTGCATTAAACCCCAACCCAAAACAACAAACAAAAAACAATCAAGAACAGGACAGAACCTTGGCAGGTGAGGAATTCTGTAAAATACATGTCAGGCTGAAGGTCAAGGAGAAGAAGACAACACAGGATTTGCAGAACCAAGACAGTCACAAGCTTTGTGGCAGTTAGATTTCCAGAATCTGACTCTATTGCGTGTAACTTCACAGTTATTAAGGCCGCTGAGGTCCAGGAATGAAAGCTTGTTTGCCTTTTGATGATATTTACATTAATTCAATAAAATGCATATCTTCAAAACCTTCAGCAAGAATTTCGAATAGCAATTTGTAACAGTTCCAAAATGTTTATGTAGTATAAATGAAGTGATGAAAAATAATTTAGTTCTGAAAGTGGTATTCTTGGTTTTGAATTCTGTTCCTTATAACATGGTTGTTGAAAATCTTGTTCTAGAACAACATCAAAAGCAGCCATTTAGCAATTAAAATAGTGGGTGTGTTTGGGCCTCCAATACTAAAAATTATAAGGTGCTATCTCTAAAATGTCTGTGGAAGGAGTCTGAAATGCCATGGTTTCTTTAGAAGAGAGAGTCAGTCTAGTGGAAGAAATGCCACAACACACAACCAGGGAGCTTTGGAATACAGGATTATTTTAACAGAATGCTCAGCTACAATTACTTTTAAAAATAAACTGGTTTGGTTTTTTTGTTTGTTTTTTTGTTTTTAGTTTTTCTGTTGGAGTTTCAAAAATCTAAAGTTGCTATGACAGCTAGGTTCAATCTAAGCTTCTGCATTTTGTAGAATAATGTAATTCATATCAATAAAATTCTTGTTTTTAAAGTCAACAGCTAATTTTCGCATACTGCTGCAGAGGTACAGAGAAAGTGTACATCAAAGTTTATGTGTAAACACTCTTTCTAGGCACATAGTAACTGTTTATTAAAAGATACACTTTGAGATATGCTCCTTATTTAAATCATACGGTATTTTTTTTTAAATTTCTGAAGACATTTTCATGTCTATCTCCTAGAAACTGCAAAGTAAGAAACTTAGTAAGTTTGAATATGAATGCAAGCTGTTATCTTCTGTCTTTTCTGTGGTTGCATTTTGACTTTGAGAATAGTCTTCCTATTGTCTGCAATTATAGTTCCTTGGGTTGTCTGCAGTATTCTATAATATTGTCCAGCTTGTTTTAAAATTGGAATTGAATCTGTCTTCCCATTTTTTAATTTCCTGGGCCATTCCTTTTTCCTGCTGGTGGTACTTTTTGGGTGTTTATGATAAGTACGCAGGTAAGTGTGTACAATTTTTTGTGATAGATGGGGTTGCAATTAGCAGATTTCCTTTTTCTTGGTTTACAAATGCTTTGTACTTGCACATATCAGCTGTTCTTTGAGACTTTAACTTCCAAAAATGCTACTATTAAAGGCACTTGTACTCATCATTTTGGTATGGGGCATGGATGGATTAATTAATGCCAATCCATCTTCCCCCCCCTCCAAACTCCAAATAAATTCAGCTTCCTAAAGCTTCTCAAAGTAATCAGGGTGAGGAAGGAGGTCGAATTATCCATGAACTTGATAAAAAACTTCTCTTCTTAGCCAGGCAAGAGTTGATTTGATATTCAAAAAAATAAGATAATTTAATTCTTTATTTAAAAGCATGGGAACTTCGGCAAATGATGTACATAAAAGATTCTACAAAGAAAAAAAAGGCATACATCTAAGTGTTTTTATGAAACTCAGCCCTTTGTGAAATAGTCTGCTTCTAAAGTATGTATGGTTGGGAGGGGGTGGGGGGTGAAGGAAAGTAGAGAACAAAGGAAAAAATGCAACAGTTTCTAGGGACGGTTCATGTGTTGTTTCAAAACTTAGGCACTGATTCTGCTGATGCAGACAATTTCATGCTATTTCTTAGACAGAAAAAATATTCTTTCATGTATGCAGTTAGGAAATAAAGAGTTTCTAAAAGTCTTTTGAATAAAATTGTCTGTGCATTACATTTAGTAGCAGTGCTGAGAATATTTGACTAGAGACAGCTTTCTCCTAGCGATTGGAAAGGGAGAGCATGAGGATGATAGACAAAGAACAAAGGAAAAATGAGACGTGGCAGGAGGAGAGATTAAGGAAGAAAAAGAAAAACAGTCTAGCTAATTTTTTTTTTTTTTAAATGAATAGTAGAAAAATAGAAAAAAGTTCTGTCTCGAAAGGAAATAATTTTATAGCTCTCTAGTTCAGAGAATATCCACCACTATTAGTAATTAGTTCTGATATTACCTTTTGAAGGTCAAGTGAGATTGTGCTTTTGGATATAGACTACAAGCCAGACATTCTCTGTGCAATTAAAGGCAACATGCCTCGCTAAAGAGTGAAAACTATTTAAAACAGCTCAGAGGGAAGAATCTATAGCTTCATTTTTTTGCAGCAGGATGTATTTCCAAGTGTAATGACATTAATTTCTGATTTTGTACTTCACTTAGTTCTTTAAAGATACATTGTGTGAGTTAAAAAAAAATAATTAATTGAGAACATGATTTTTCAGGTCTTTTGTAATTATAAACAGCAGTTGGTACTTTTATCTTTTCATGTATCTGTAAAAAGGAACATAGCAACCTCAGTGGACAAGCAGTATAGAAATATGCAATCAATAAATCAGCTCATCTATCTCTAAATGAAAAAAAAAAAATCCAATTAGCCTGTTGTGATCTATATGGCATTTATTTTCTCCAATGAATTTGTTATTGCATTGTATGCTGGCATAGCTTTTTTTCTTTACTTTGCCACCATCTCTTCCTCTCCCTACTCCTGCATTTCTAAGTGTATATTATAAAAATTAGATGTTTTCATAATTTTAAATCTGAGTGTCTTATGTTCAACCTCTCAGGCCTAATTAAGATATTTCTGGGTTTTGGTGTTTGGTTTGGGCTTTTTTGTTTGTTTGTTTGCTTTTTGTTTTTTCTTTCAAATGTGCAGAAAGCCTGTGGCTACCATATAAAAGGCTCAGTAGTGCTCAAAGCTTCTGCAAATAACTTACTGGAAACTGCAGGCACTTTTATTTTACATAGTTAAATATTGATTCAGCAGTTTCCCATTAAGCCTTTTCACTTGGAAACATATCTTTGACAGGCTCCTTAATTTCTAGATTGTGCATTTTCATAGCCTAAATGGACCACTGGTGGGACTAAGCTATGTCAAGTGGTGAAGTGGGTATGACTAGGGTACTGCTAGTTAATATGGTAAAGTGCTGAGTATTCTCAGATTTGAATGGTAAAAATCTGAGTTTTGCTCCCACAACATCAGCCTTTCCTTTGGTATATGTCATCACTGTAGCATTTCAACTATTGTTTAGATATTAATCTAAAAGCATTTGATATTACACAGAAAAAAGGGTAATTACAAAAAATATATAGGAAATGCTGCAGTTATTTGAAAAGAAATTAAATATCTAATTACTTGTATAGGGGAGTTTGTCAAGGTTAAAAGTAGCTTTGGTTCAGAAGCTTTGTGAATAAAGGGCATTTAACCCAGTTAGGTTCTCGGTGATAAAGCTCAGCCTTATTCAGAGCCATAGAATTAAAGAAGTCAGAGTCAACAGGGATGTAGAACATATATCCTTACATACAAGGATATATATATAGATAAAAATAAAGATCTGTATATCTAGTGACCCTTATACATGTCCTGTTGTGCTGCCTTTCCTGCTAAGCCCTCAGCAGTGAGGCTGTGCCCAGACCCCTGCATCTGCTGCTGGTGAACCGTCCTGCATGGCAGCTTTGCTTGTGCCCTTCAGCTCCAGCTGCCAGAATGCAGGGTTGAAATGACATGGGTAATCTTATGCTGACACAGCAGATCTCTGGGATAGTCATGGAACTTGCTAATGTCTATCAAAAGTGCCGTACTTCTGGTAAAGTCCAAAGCAGGATTTTGGTGTCATTTACGTTGGTGCATAGGCTTTGAGCAGAGGTGCAGGAAAGCTGGCTCTGTCATATGGACAGAAATATTTCCACAAAATTCTTGCATCTGTCACAGCTCAGTTGATGACCTTCTGAAATGAGAATTTTAAAACTAATGTTATAGTAATATTTTATACATGGCCATCTGTAGTTGTGAGTAGTTCTTATTCATTCATCACTTAAAAAACCTGGTCAGTACTAGGGATATAACTTGTGCTGGCTTTTTTTGTTTAAAATGGCTTAATTTATATTTGAAATCACAAAGCATCCAATTTCCAGTTTTCTTAGATGTGATTTCATTCAGGCATTAATGATAACATAGGGTTAAGAGTCTAGAAATGAACCCAAAAGGTTAATTCCGGAGGAGGGAAAATCTTCCTGGCATGGCAAGTGTTTTCATGATTTATTTTATCAGAATTAACCAAAATTTAGCAGAAATGTAGAAGTGCATGTGGGGAGGAGAGGGAAGGAGGAACACACATGAGAAAAGGCCTTCTCCCCAAGCTCCTGAGTCACAAATTGGATGTTCTGGAACTGCTTAAATCACACCAATAAATAAAGGCTAGCACGCAGGCCAAAGAAACAATGTTTCTTTGCCTATAGTAAAAAAAAAAAAAAACCAGAGTAAAAAAAAAATTGGTCTCGGAGTCACAGCTGCAATGGCGGAGTGACTCACAGTCTGTAAAGTGGGGGATACTCCATTTGTGAAACGGAGTGGAATGAACTGCTGCTCAAATGCAAAATCTTCCCTAAGACCTACAACTGAGCTTTGAACAGAAACGTTTTGACTTGTCAATGAAAAGTAGCTTACTTCAGAAAAAGGAAGAAGTGAGAAGCTGGATTTAAAAAAGCACACAAGTGATATGTGTGAAAATAAAGTGTGTTTCCCCATTGGCCCTATCTTTAAGCAAGAAATTGAGGGTCGTGTTTTGATGATTTGATTCCCTTCCTCCTCACCTCTCTGGTTTAAGAAAATAAAAAAAATAAAATAAAAAAATCACTGTTATACAAATCTTAAGTTCTCCTTCAGGATGTTGTTCACAGAGAAATCACAGAATTGTTTTGGTTGGATTCTCGAGGAAACATATACATCATATGGGGGAAAAAAAAAATGTTTAAATCATTACAATATTGGAGTTTAATCTGGACTTTAAAATTAGATGGTTTTGCCTTAAGTGTTTAACACTTGAGAAGAAAGTAGCTTTAATTGGAGTTGCCACTATTTACCAGCAGTAGCATTGCTAATAGGATGATCTTGGATTATAGAAAAAGTTTGTAGAGAAGGATCATTCAGTTTTTGGACAGATAGAAGCGTAAAAAAAAAAAAAAAGGTCTACTGCTGAATGTGCAAATCCTTCTTTAAGTCTCTCTTTACTAGTGCTTTAAATCCTTGTTACTTTATGGCTGCTTATTCTTTAAAGTATAGCAGTTAGTTAATAATATCAATATATCATACTTGGCTGCTTGCCAAGCTGCTGCATGTGAAGTCCAAGCAACTTAAGAGGACAGCTGTTCCCACGAGCACAGGCATAGCAGCTGGGAAGAACTCTTGCACAGCACTGTTTGGAGCCTGTGACTTCTGTGGTGTGGGGGTCTTGAGGGTGGTTTCATAGATCCAAGCTTCTCTTTTTTGAGATGTAGAGTGAAAGAAAGTAAATGGAGTAATGCAAATCTCTTCCCCAGCAAAAGTGAGGCAGCTCAGCTTATGCCGTACCTCTAAGTGATGGAGAGATTTAAAGGTCCAAAGAGGATCCCTATATGGTTCCATATTTCTCTGAGAAGATGACATAGAGACAAGGGCTTGCTGCAAGCTGTGGAAGGGAATGGTTCAGTACCTGAAATGTTTTTCCACTCTTAATCTGTGGGAGGGTCTGCAAAGACTAGAAATGTGGGTCTTGGGTGACAGGACCTTTGGCAAGCTGTGCATTGTGACATTGGCTATGTTGTGCCATATCTTCAAACATTTGCTGTACTATAGCAATGTGCCTCTAGTAAGGTGGACAGCAAAGCTGTGTCAGTCTGGACATCCTCTGACTCGTGTTTCCTGATGGATATTGAAGTGCAGTAAGCAGCGTTTCTGATGGACTATTAGTTGTAGGTCCACACACTCGAAGGTGAGAACTGGAAGAAACCTTGGACTCTGTTTCCTGTTTGCATCCATATGGAAATATAAGGTTCAGATCTCAATTGGAGCCTTATTTCCACTGCATTTGTAATTGAGTACCAGAGAAAGAAAACCAAATCGAAACCAGTCCCACCTGTATCTATAAAAAGAACTGTGCTCACCTACCTGCTATCAAATGACTTCCTTAGCAGTGATACCTACTGGTATCCACTGCCATGCTTCTCTAATTGGGTGTTGTAGAAAGCTTTAGAACTCCCACGTAGAAGCTATCACTGCTATGATCTGAAATGCTTAACAGTAGTGTAGTAACTTCAGAGGAAAGTGAACGTGGTGTTAAAAATAAAAGTTGTTGCTACTAAGCTGCCTGTGCATGAAGAAACTCAAGTAGATAAGAAAATTGTTGGTGTTAAACCTGTGTGATTATGAAAAAAAAAAAAATTTGAAGTGACTCAAGTGTAGTTTTGAATTTTTACCTTTCAATGAATGGTGGACAATATTGATTAAGTCTCTTAATTTTAAACTAAAGTACATAAGCAGTGTCTTAGAGGTGTCACCTGAAAGAAGGGCTGTTTTAAAAGAAAATATTTTTCGGAATGTCCTGCACTCATGGACACGTTTCTGTTTTACCCAGTGCCAAATAAAAGTAAAGGTTTGGACAAATAAAGCACAAGTCGCATTCATGTGTGCAGTAACGTTCACAGCAACAACATAATCAGAAGATAGGTTTAATGGATAAAATATATCCATCTGCAAATAAAATATGAATTTGAAAAGATATAAAATGTATTCAATAGATATTTTGATCATGTCAATAGTGACACAGTAATGAAATTGTATAAGTATAGAAAGCCTTTCTTATGCAATGCATGTTTCTATGCCTTTTCTTAAGGTTTAAAGCTTATTGTAGGTCCTGTTGTAGTAGGGAACTTTTCATTCAAATGCTAGTAAAATTAAAGGGAATTCTAAATTACATAAAATTGGGAACCACTGTAGTATTATTCAGCAATTCAAATGATCATGGAGGGAAAAATAACTGGATAGTGAATTGCTTTGTCTGGAAAAGTCACTTAAGATCAACTCCAACCCTTTTAAGATTATGAAGTCCAACTATGAAGCACAAAGATATCACAAAGATTGCTCTGTTTAGATTGGCACTGATGTATTTCTGATTAATTTAAAATTCTGTTGCTTCTTATAAAGAAATGTGTTTCTCAATCTGGAGCAGTATTAATTTTCTGAATTAATAATACAGTAATCATGTTAATAGCATATTCTTAAATTGCAGACTATAGTTTTCTCAGTTCCAAAATACTCAGGATGTGTTAGAATGTGTAAAAATAGATCTGTGTGTCTATGTGTTCAACAAAGTCAAAACATAGAGAAATTACTATTTTTGTATCTCTTGAAATCAAGATTTCCAAAATGAAAGACTGAAAACATCTGAGTTTAAGGACTTTGACCACAGATGCTGAGGTTGATTCTATACAGAGCTGATTATTGGTAGAGATACTGTGGGTGTATGTCTGGTGTGACGTGAAGCCTGCCACTGTCTGGCTCATAGTATTTCAGATTTTTGTGTTGCAGGAGCCTATCCTTGTAGCCTTGCAGCTGCTATGGACATTTTAAAACTTTTTATAAGCTCTGACACATGATGACCAAAAAAAGTTATGGAACTAGATGATATAAAACAACACAGAAAGAAGCACTCCTATTTTCAGCCTCTTAGCATGTATCTTGATGAAATATTTATGAAGGTGAAATGTGTCACCAGTGAGTATTGTGTGGGCATCTTGTTTTAATTCTGGTCTGCACTCACTAGCTTTGCAGGCTTGCATTTGATCTTTGAGCCAAGATAAAACCCACAATGAGAACCAAACAGTGCAAATAAACATAAATGTCTGCTTTGGTAAAGAGTGTGAAAGAGCAGAAGTGTTCCACAGCGTCCAATGCTGTGTACCAGCAGCCGTGGGTATTTGCACGGCCATGATTCCGAGGCAGCATCCTCAGGCGGGGATTGCAAGTTGTGGGAGTGTGGGGAGCGGTAGGTGCTGAACTCCAGGAGAATCTGGGAGAGATGGTGTGCTGATGCTAGGGAGGGGCACATCTGCCCAGTCTGCTGCAATTACTCTTTGCTGCAAATGCAGCTTTACTTGTAGTGCCTTTCAGTTGCTACTGCTGTAGGTGAGGAAGGGCATAAAACTACTGGTTTTTCATTACTTTTTCCCAAATGCAATTTTAGTGAGCTTTACCTGCCTGAGCCTCAGGTTTTCATATGACAGTTCTGTAAAAATGTTTTTCTTAATTAGTAATTCCCAAGAAACTGGCCATTATGAGCAGTTTTCTGAGTGGCTTGGAACTTACTACCCTGGTCAGCATGATATGTGTTAGAGAAATATTTCCTCAATAAACGAGGGGCTGGGGGATGTTGCTTATTCAATAATTTGTAGCTCTCTTCATTCGATAGAGCTATATCTTGGACACATCTTTGTTTGGCTTCAGACTGTTAGTTTATCATGTTTCTCATGATAGATAAGTTCTTTGTGTTGTAATGTTCCTCGTCTCCCTGTCTGAATGGATGAGGAAACACATTTCAGAGTACAGTTGTTTTAAATATTTAGTTGTGAGTTTACCACTTACTGCTCTTGATTTCAAAGAAGTTAACCCCAGAAACAAGCACAGCTGTTGTATGTTCAGGAGTGAGTGTTTTTGGGATGGTGCCTTAACACAGCACTATTACGGGACTTGCCTGATACTAACAATTTGAGGTCCTGAACCTTCAAACACTTACATATTTCAACAACTTTATTCTTAAGAGCAGTCCAGTAGTAGTCACATGAGTGCGATTATGGACACGAGTAAATGCTCTACAAAATCGGGGCATTAGTTTTCAAAGGGACCATAAAGTCCATGGACCATTGCAAAAGTGTATATACTGCAATGACCTGTGAAATTGCCACATGTATATGTAGCACTCAGTGCTGTGAATGTTTAAATGAACAAGGATCTGTACTCATGCAACTAAACCCAAGTAAATGTAAGAAATGATATGGTGATACGTTTAAATGTTAGCTGGGCTGTCCTGCAAACACACTAAGTAACACATGGTTTAAAAAGTGTGGTTTTGTTACACGTGTTGAATCACAAATGCGGTGCTCTGGATTTAAATGCCAGGAGAAAAATAAGCTAGTGAGTTTGCAGAGGGACACAGACTCTACCAACAATCTTTGGAGCTGCTGAAATTATTTCTGCTGACTGAAGAGGAATCAGGCCCCTTCTAGAAAATCTAGTAATTTTAATTTTTGTTTTAGAATTGGAAAAAAAAAAATAAAATCTGTAAACATTAAACAAAGTCACTGGATCAAAAAAGAGACCATAACATTGATTTTCCTTGTCTCTCCCCGCTGCTTTTTCTATTACATTTGTGTGAAATTTCCCCAAATTTGGTTTATAAATGGTCAAATATAGAGTTGATGTTTTCATTAAAAATAATGAAGCATTTCATGTTTCCAAGCTCTTAAAGACAAACAAAGTAAAGAAATTACAATATTTCTGTTTGTGTTCTTTAGCATATAGGGCAGATAATATAGAAGGTAATAAAAGCAAATTACCATTTTTCTTATTAGGAATGGGGGACAAAAATCTCAAAACAGAGCAGTGTGGTAGATCTTGGTCATAGACAGCCTGAATTCATGAAAAGCCATCTTCATAGCTCTGCAGTGATAATGACCAAGAGTTCTAGTCCTCTAACAAACGCAAAAGGGCTAATTCCATATCAGCAGCTGCTTTTTTTCCCCCCTTCCCTTTTAAAACATGTACTTGTCAGCTTGTACCGTTTATTAGAGTCCACAAAATGTGATGTCTAAGTTGAGATACAAATTAGGCTTTTGCTTCACAGACCTACTCAAAATATCAGTGAATGATTAGTGAATAATTCACCCTACTCTTTGAGGAAACTGTGTAAAATTATGAAACATTTAAATATCACAGATGATTTTTGGGGCTATCATTGGAGAGTTACCCAGGGACTGGTGTTATGCTTTGTAGTTGCTATGGAAAATTTTAAATACATGCAGTTTGGGAACAAGAAAATGGAAGTAGCTTTTGTGTTCCTAAATCCAGTTTCCTAGTAATAAGAGGGACAACTGTGTATTATCAGATTGTTACCAAAGATTTCCACAAGATCCTAAAATTATTAATCTCTAGAAAGAGGGGAGGAAAAATTATGCTAATAAACTTGTATAAAGAAATAGTGAGAAATGATAGATGTGTTTTCCTCATATGGAGACTAATCAAATAAAAAATATAAAAGTGTTTTAACACATTGTTAGGAAAATGAATGCCTGCTCAAAAAGCTGTTTTTGTAGAAAACCAAAATGAATTCTGAATTATTTAAATAAAAATAGTGAGATCACAGATAATTTTAGTCAGTTATTAAATCTTGTATTAGCAAAAATTTAAAATAACCTATTTAACAGATCTTTGTTTACATGAAATAATTTCAATATAAGACTCAGGAAATACTTTTTAATATGATTGGGACTGTGTGCACATTTTGAAGCCTGATCATAGGGTTCCTCTTTCTTAGTGGATTTTAATGCACTAACAAGCCTAGAAAGTCTCAAAAATATACTAAAATGTTTGAAGATGAAAAGTTAAATCAGAAAAAAAGCTTTAAATTAGTTTGAAAAAAATATTTCAAAGTAGATGATTCCTTATTTTTTCCAGAAAAAAAAAAACCAAACTTTTTAGTGTTGATCATTTCTTATATATCAATGGCTTTGTTGTTAATTCCTAGTAATGAAATACCAACGTACAAATGGGTTTTTGATGAAAGTATTTTAATTTAGAAAATAGTCTCCAATAATAGTTTTATTATTTTTTCAGTGTTTGTTCAATTTCACATGAATTTCTCAGAATTTTATTTTTCCTGGTAAACTAATTTAATTTGAACATAACTCTAAATACTTCAGTTTCTTTAAAATATCATTATTATTTTTCTCTTTGGAGAGAATAGCTTTTTTGATGAAGATAAGAAATTTTAAGAAGTGACATCAGAAAATAAAGAATTGACAAGTGTAACTTGTATATGTACTGAAAGCTTTCTGTGATTGCTTCATTTGAATAAACCAGTTACTTCAGATGCTTCTTTTGAAGTTTTTCTGTTTCTGGTTTGAACTTCATCTGAAGCCTTTGTGTGAGGCAGCAGCTAATACTTTATACAATTTCTCCTCAAATATATGAGTGCATAAACATTTGAATTTGAATATTGATTAGATCTCTTAGTTTTGCTTTCCTGTTTCTAAACTTGTCAATTAATTTCCACAGGGATATGAAAAAATAGGTTTTAGACAGAAATAATCCACTATAATCCCGAGACAGAAATCAGAAGACAAAATGGTCACAGCAATAAATTATTCTTTTATGTATTCTTGTTACATTGATTCCTCCAAAATTTTCCAAATCCCCTGCTTAAGGTCACAGGAAATATGAACCTGACCAAAACCTTAAAATAGGGATGTTAATAATACATAAACAAAAGATTGTAGCTTAATTTAAATAACGTTAATTGCAGTCTTTGAATTTGCTAGCCGTATTTATATTAATGGATTTTTTCACTATATCTCCTTAACTTGGACATTCTCAGTTTTCCTTGCTTAGATACAGCTTTAAAATATTCCAGAAAGTTCAAAGTTACTTTGAGTCATTCCACATCAATCTATTAAAAAATGTGTGCTCTCAGAGACAGATGGGCACAGANGGAAATAAGAGATCGCTTCATGAAGGATGTGTGTACAATGACTGACATTTATTTGTAAAAGAAATTGTTTTGCACAAATCACCATCTGTTTAAGGAAGTCAATTACTGTACACATCATGAGCTAATATTATATTCTAAGATGATCATAGGGATGCAAATGAGCATTTTGGGGAGCAAAGATTTAGGAACAGAAAGTTGTATTGCTAAATATAGGCACTCACGCAGTTGCCTTAAATATGTACATTAGTGATGAAGTCAAGATTTGTGGTTAAAAGGACTGCGACATAATTTGTTCCTAACACTTAATATTTGGGAGAGGGAATGTGTAATTTTTAATGTAGTATGGACACTTTATAGAACAGTAACTTGGTTTCCAGTGCATGTTCAGAAAAATTCTCATTAGAATTAGAGGCATAACTGACAAGTTGCAATTTAGGTCCAATAGTGTTACTGAGAGGAAAAAAAGATACAGATGCAGCACAGTCAGCACATCTGACTGTGTTCGTACTGGAAACACGAAGCACTCACACAGGTCACGCATTTTGGAAGTGATGTTTTGCAAATATTTTACTTCTAGCTTTGCCTAAATGTTATTATTCAAATATTATTTAAGGCATGCACCAATCTGAGTTTGGCAGAGAATATTGTGTTAGGGTGCATGTGAGTTTCCAGGATTCTCTCTGGAAAGAGTATTTAAAATGACTGCGTTCTCAACAGTGAGCTACATTTGAGCTGGGCTGACCTCTCTGTGCGGCTAATGTACATGCTAAGAATTATTACCGTTCACTGTGAGGAAATTTCTAATGCAAACGGAAAATATTTGTTTTAGAGCAAACATGAGAGATGGAAGGACTTGCTTACCTATTTGATTAAATGCAAAAGCGAGACTGCACATAGGATTTTGTTGTGCTGTGCTAGAACTTATTTTACCAGTCACTTTCATAACCTTTAAACAGCCTTAAATAGTACATATGAAAAACACATTCATAACAGATTCCCCACAGGGAATTTTCTTTGGTTTAAGAAAATTTTATTAAAGATTGGCATTGCAAATAACATTTTTCATAACTATATGTAGACCTGTTAAAATTTTTATTAAAACTGGAGTTTGGCCTGTTCTTTTTCATCATTCTATCAGATATTAAACTCCAGCAGCAGCTGTAGGAAATGGAGAAAGGGATTTTCAAAGGGATTTGAGTCTCCCTGTCTCTGTGCCTTTAGTGATCATATTATCATAACTATCACACATAACAAAGCTCTAAATCTGTAATTCAGATAAAGTAGTGAGGACTTTGAAATACAAAAATCCAAACATATGCTGTAACATTTTTTTTGCAATGCTGGTTCCTTTAACATGGATTTTGTAAACTTGAAGAGGTATCCAACAGATTTTGTATACTAACATATGTTAAACGATATTGTTACTTAAATACTTGATGGAGATTTAATTAAAGGTATGTCCTATCATACTTACAGTAGTTCCACCAAGAGTATACTGTTCTACCAGATAATGATCAAACCACTAAATGTTAATAAGAAATGATGTTAGCAAGTTCGTTGGTGGGTGTTGGGTTTTTTTGGGGGGGGGGATTTTTTTTTTTTTTTTTCTCCTGAATTATGTAAGCTAAACTAATGTGGAGGCAATGCCCATCTTCTCAACAGTATGAGAGTCCTGTTTCATGAGGGGGACAGCTCAGCATAATGCTGTCTTGCAATGGTAAGTGTGAACACAATTCTCTGATGAACTTGGAAAGCTAAAGATGCAATGTAATAAAAGCTAAGGAGGCTAACTTTTAAAATAAAAAGCTGTGTAGCACAGAAGAAATAGTTTCCAAAGCGTTATAAGTACTAGTCTAAGCTTATTTACATTGAGAAAATGGTTTTGGTGTTAAGTGCCTATGAAAAACAGTAATTGTATTGTGAAAAGTTAGGAAAAACTCTGACTCTCAGTATCAAACCAGCTAGTAAATGAGCAGCCGCATATATATTTATTGTAACACTGCCTTCTGCTGGTCACACCTCATTTATGAGCTAAGTTAAAGTGCTGGGTAATAATGGGATGTTGTCTTTATCTGAATTATTCTCAAATGAGATATTTGCTGCTTAGGAAATATTTATATGGAGATAGTGCACATGTATCAAATATATATACATTGATGATAAGCACATTGCATCTATGCTGCTTAGTTGATGTTTTCTTGACCTCAGCTGGGAGAAAATTTTTCATGTACAGCTTTACCAAATCCTTTCACTTTGTTGTGAAATTGATTCCTACTTTTGATTTTTCTGCAGAGTTAAAATTTCTGCTTGTCTCTGGGTTTTCAGTTGGAGGGCTTTGGATGTCAAGCAAGACATAAGCAAAAAGAGAATTTGTTTTATAACAAGTGTCTAAATGTAATGGAGGTTAGGAGACTGTCAGATCTATGTATGCATTTAAGCAAGTGTTTGCATAAGCTACACTTTTTGTTACTAAGTACTTTATTATTCCTCAGCTGGTAACTCAAAATGCACACATATATTATGATTACTCCTTAAAGCATAGAATTTTGAACATGATTTCTGTTTTGCTTTCTAGCATGTACACATATTTTTCTTTAAAAAAATATCCAAACACTCCTCTGAGAAGCAGTTTTTTTCCTTTATGCATGCATAAATAGTTAAAAAAAAAAGCAGTGTGAATTTAGCTGTATTTGACTGCATGTCTGCCAAAATTAAGGAAAACATTTATTACTGTATACCAGCTTCATCATAATGGGTTTCAGAGGTATTAAATGATGCTGCATTTCAATTTGATATAAAAGAACCTGAAGTTAGACATCAAATACTTGGTAGGAGTTATATTCAGTTGTATAGAATATAATGGTTAAACCACACATTTGCTCAGTGAAAACATTGACATGCATGTCTGGCTGCCCACAGTAAAATTAATGACTAGATTGTGCAGTGTGGGAAAATTTTTATTTTACTTCGTTTTTCCTCATGAAGTGAAATCCTGCTTCGGTTGCCTGAGGCTACATTTTTAAGCACCTTTATTACAGCACAGATGAAAACCCAACTATCTGACAAAATGCATTCTGTTATTTTACACAGGATTACTTCAAAAAGCACAATTCTGTACATTCTGGGGATAATTTAAATGCCATGAATCCCTATTGTACAGCAAATAAAAAGTAATCCATAATGCATACTAGAACTGCATTTTAATGGACGAGACCTATCAGAAAATATGCAGATTAAGAAATTTCCATTTTAAAGTTCCTTCTAAGAATTTGGGGGCCTTGCCTGACTGCCCGAGGAGGATTGTACTCTGACTCCATGGGATCTCTCTCTGAGCAACGACTGTGTATTCTAGCCCTGCAGTCCTCAGAGGTTCACTCTGGTCCCATCTGACCCTTGTAGTGTATGAACCTTAAGGTTTTAATAATCAAAGACCAGTCTAACCCCATGTGTGCATGTTTTTAAATTCCAGATCTCATCTTAGATGTAACAGTAATTAAAAAGTCACTTGCAAAATTATAATAGAATCAGTCTTGTAAGAGCAGATATAACAACATGCTTAATAAAATACTCTGTGGCTCTGCTAGGGAAGATTCAGTGCTGCTAGAATCCACAAAAACACTGAAAAAATATTAGTGAGGGTTTAATCTTTGGTGGCTAAAGAAAAGGGTTGAATGGTCATAAAGCTTACCAGGAAACAATCTGTATTAAGGAGTTGCAATTTCCTTTTTATGGATAGTGTTTAAACTATACCATTGTCCGAGATTTACAAATCTTCAAGGAAATTCCTCATTCCCTTATATTTTGTTTCATGTTTATTTACCTCTGTGTGTGTGTTTCTCACTTACACATATGTGAACTCATTTGTGTGTGTGTGTACACCTGATACACATGAGAATGCACATCCCAGAGTGAGTTTGTGTTCAGAGTGGTCACAACAGCATCTAACCATCTATAAATTCGAGTGTAAAAGTGTATGTATCCAGAGAGATATGTGGCAGTGGGCAGCATAATTCACTCTCATTTCCCTGTGTTAGAGACGACTGCATAATTCATGAATGGCAGAACAATGTCAAGTCAGGAGTGAGTTGCACGTGGACGTCCCTAATGTTTGTCTGTATTCTACTTACTACCCATCAGGTTATACTTAAGTTGCAGATATTAAATATGGGCATTCTCTTCTCATCCTCTGTTATTAGTGGTGAAAGTGGTTTTCCAATAATATGTTTATAAAAGTTTTTTTTGCATTGCCCCAGAGAAAGTGTGTGGGGATTCCTTGCTCTCACTCAAATCTCTTTGTACAATACAGCAGCAGAGTGTATTTAGCACTCTGCTGTTAGTCTTTCAGAAGAATCTTTATGAATATCTGCATTTTGATTTCAGATTTCTGTCTTTTGGCTCAGGCATCTACCTTTTACCTAGATTTATTCTTACACATGGCTCTGTATTTTGGTCTTCTGTTTTGGCCGGATTTTTTTTTTGTTGTTGTTGTTGTTGTTTGAGTTTTGTAGCTACAATTTTTGTTATTGTGTAACCTGTAATGAGCTTGTTAGTTGTTCATTTGTTGTATAGAGTCAAGAAGAAAACCAGCAGTTGATTATTCCTTGTACAGTAGTGATTTCATGGAGAATAAGTAGGGTCCAGATATAGGTAACCTTGAGTATGATCAACTACATAATGAAACATGTTTCAAAGGTTTAGCTTTAGAAACCAATTGATGTGGGGATTTTCATTAAAAAAAAAAAATTACTTCAAACTAGGACAATAAAAATGTAAGCAAATCAGCAATGGCTTTTTAGTTTTATCAATATATAAAAGTAAAAGCAATTTTTAGTGTAATTTTTTGGTTCATTCTGTCTCTGGAATTCTGAAATGGTAAAGTAATTGTGAGATGGTAATTAAAATTTATTTCATGTTAATTTTATTAACTTATTTACTAAGTTAAACAATTTGTTTTGCATAACATAGTGGTGTTATAATGTGGATAAAATTCTTCCACTTGCAATATGGTTTGCAGCTTATATATCAAAACATATGGATTACAATGATTAAATATGTATAAAATCAACATAATCCGTTCATATGTTTGTAAGGGCCCAGAGTCCTCCAGAGAGTGTCACAAATCCACTTGATGTTCTTGAGTGCTGGATTCTTTCCTCCCTCATTTTATCTGAAATATGTGTAAAAATTCAAAAGTCAAAGGGATCCCTGTTGGTTACAGTTAAGTAGTCTCAAACACATATGTTTATCGTGCCTAAACTTGGTAGAGTCCTGTGCTTGTGTGTTGGGTGTTTATTTTGTTGTTGGTATATTTTTTTAATGGCAGAGGTTTTTTAATTTTATTTTTTAGAATTATCAATTTCAGCAAGCAGCATCCATCTCTGAGGGTTGAAGTAAACAGTTAATTTCTGAGTAAAATCCATCTTTCTCAGGGAGGTCCTTTCTCAGGTCTGTGCACACGATGCAATGAGGATCCAGATATTTTGCAAGATGTCTCTTTGCTGTCTCATCGTATTTTAAAACGGCTCCTTCCAAGTTTCCCGACAACCTATTTCATCCATGTGTTTGGAAGCTATAATATGAGCATATGGAGGAGATTATTAAACTTGAAATCCTAATTTATTTGTGCATTTTTATGAGTTTGTTTGGCTACTATAGTTTCAAGTCAATAATCAGAAAATATAAGTTGTGCCTTCTCAGGGAAAAACCCAAAAGTTGCCTGTCTAGCAATGTATCTCACACGTGTACTTGAGTGTAACAAAGTATGTAATGTAGGGAGAACAATCCCATGTTGTGCCCAAGTGTGACTCTTGCCCTTTTTGCACCAGTTTGACAACTACACGGTGCCATTGATTATCTGATGTGTTCTGCTCATCTCTCCCAGCCTTAGCAGGAGCCGAGTAAGTTACAGAATAAATATCCTGCTGTGTGATTACTGTATTCCATAAGAAATGTTTTCCTAATCTCACTAAAAGCATATCATGTTTCCAACATTTCACCCACGCTGATAAGAATCAAACAAGTTGATTCTCTTCTTAACTAAGTGGAGCAGAATAATTGTAATTTTTCAAGGCAAACATTATTGTAAATCCTGTAAGCAATATTGTGATCATTTTGGGGGCATCAGACAGATATTTAACAGTTTGGTCCAGGTTGCCTAGGACAACAAAAATGCTGCTATGCTGCATCTCAAAGCTTCTGGGATGAAATGAGTTGTGACATACCAGCGAAGATTAAATTTGTAACAGATAGAACACCTTTGAAGTACTAGCTTATGATTTCACAGTGGCATTAGGAGTCTTACTGCAGTATTTAAGCAGTTAGAAAGAATGCTGGTTATTAGTGGTTGAATTTTGTAAAATAGGATTTTATTGTCTTTTAAATAACCATGACAGCAGTTTGTATTATCCAAGCACAACATTTTTATTGCCTTGTATTACTGTTGGAGAAGTGCTTTGCCACACTCCCATGTGTAAAACGGAGGCACTTCCAGAGGTGAATACTTTTTGTCTGTTGTTCACTATCACTTTGCTGAAATTAAACAATGCTTTCCCTTTCTTTTCTTGTTTTTTTTTTTTTTTTTTTTTTTATTGTTTTCCTTCTCACTTCTTTTTCTTGGTCACTGGCTTAGAGAGGGGAAAGAACAGAAACATTCAGTGTTTGTTTTGGATAACATTGGAAGATCGTGTGTCCAAAAATGTTCTAGGCCTGCACATTTTTACACATGGTAAATTACTTTTAAAAAGTAATAGCATAATTGCAGATGTCAAATATGCCTTTATCATACAGCTCTATGACATGACATTGACAGTACATAAAGCTGCTATGCTTTATGTCTGAATCGGATCGCATCAAGGTTTCCTGCTGTATCATGTAACAGAAATAGTGACTTGTTCCTGAAAATGACGTCTAGAAATCTTCATGTATTCATTAAACCATTTGGGGGGAAACAGGCGTGAACCTCTTTCTTGGCAGTAATCTCTTAAGGATCACTGGGCTCCATATTACGATTTTCAGTGTTACTAATTTGTGAATGTTAGTTTAAAATATTAATCTCTGCATGGGAAGGATCTTTTAATGACTCTCTAGACTTCAATGGGTTAATTTTCAATGAGGGTCAGGTTTTATATGTTTATATTTTCTTAGCCTTGGTCAGGAGAAGTGGCTTTGCTTGCCCTTGTGCTGTGCCAGAGTGATAGGGTTTCATTCGTTTGAAAACCTAGCACATCCCAGGAGGTTACCTTGGTGTAGATTTCTTTCTTTCTGTATTAAATCGCTCACTGTCACAAAGTGACTAGTGCTGCTGGGCTTTGAAAAGGACTTCTAAGAGGTTAAAAAAAAGCTTCTGTATGGAAGGATTTTTCAGTTCTGCAGACAGAATACAGTTTGCAGCTGTTTGGCTTGCGACAGTGATATGGATCTGATTGTATACAGTATACTAGGAGCCATGGATGCAGCTGGAATAGAGGTTATAAATTTTAAAAGCAGTGCAGATTTTGGCCATTAATTGGCTGCTAATAAAAGTGAACTCAATGGGTTCTAACTGTGGGAGCCTGTAGCTCTGTATCTGATATCAGGAATTCATACACATTACACAGTTTTAGTGATTCAGACCACGACTAATTGAAATATGAGGCATACTGATCAAATTTAGCATTACCAGCATGCACTCTGGTTTGGGACTGTATGGCGACAAGGTAGCATTTATTACTTATTCTCCATAACACTGCCTGATTGAAATATCTAGCTATGTTGTCAGCAGAGGCCCAGCTGGGCTTTAGTACAGCTAATTAAGTCATTAAAAGAGAGGTCAAGCAATCTAACTCTTGCATACTAAACTACACAAAAGTCTTTATTATATTTTTTAATAAGGCAAGATTTGAATTTTTAAAGAAGTTTGTTTTAATAATAAATGCATTTGCTGGCTGCTTTGTCTGGGGTTTGATTAAAACCCGCATTTGTTAGCAACAAAGTGAAAACTTCTCAAGGCTTAATTTAATCAAAAACCCAACAAAATAAAACCTTGTGCAATTTAAAAAAAAAAAATTAAAAAATTCCCAAGTGGTTGAAAACTAAGCCTATCTCAGGATAACAAAACCCTCTGCAGACAGACAGAAGAGCTTGGTTGCAACTGCAGGAGGTACCAAGGTGCAGTCTGCATAGAAACCACTCTTGCTTCTTACTGGAATATCTGGCAGTTGGCAGATTGTGAGGAAGCAGCAGACCAAGAAGGAGGGGATTCCTTAAAAAATAAGTACACAATAATGGTGTATGACTACTGCTACCTATTTTATTCAGAAGTGAGAGAGACATTTCTTCTGTGAATTTGGCCCAAAAATCTTGTCTCTTGAGTTTCTCCTTCTGCGTATTACATAATAGTAAGTGGGAAGAGACTTAGGTAAGGTAGAGATTCAAGATAAATATCTGGGAAATTAGGAATACTTTTTGCTGCTTTTGTTATATTTACCTAACTGGAAATCTTGTCAGCAGTGAATTTAAAGGATCTAGTTGCAATTAACAAAAAATGCCAGTTCATACATCATCTTTGTACAGCTTAAAGAAGCGAGTCTTAAAACCCCAAATCCTCAATGTAAATCAAGTGTTTCCTTTGAGGTCAGTTATTGCTGCTGTGAAGTGGGAAAGTGCGACTCAGCAAGGTGCATTATTTCTAGTGGTAGCACGTAACAGTATTGACAGGCTATGTTTTCCATTCTTGTCACAAGCAGATCTNTTTTTTTTTTTTTCCCCCCAAACTTTGAAATTTGTTATTTAGATTTCTAAGTAAACCACACAAATTGTAGTGTCTCATTTAGAAATACAGTACTTACTTTTTTGTGTGATTTTTATTTAAAATAAGTGGTTAGGGATTTGGGGTGTAGGTGTAAGGAAGCAAAGGGATTGGAGAGAAGTTAATAAATGATCCTGGAGGAGGGTTGTGTAATATTTTTTTCCCTTATTAAAGTTATGAAGTATTTTTAGAGAAAAATACCTTTTTGGGGTAAGAAGAGGGTTATGAAAGAGTAAAAATTTTAGCCGTACCTTAAATATCTGGCTTACATGACAACAGTTGATTTACTGTTACATTTTCCAGCTTAGTTTAGTTTTACTGCTATTGTTTTGGCTGTGGTGTATCACACCTCAACTTACCAGGAGGAGCAAAGGTATGAGAAACAGAAGATGCATATAGAGCGGTTTCCTGAATGTCAGAAGATGCAACATAAGCAGCACTATGCTGAAGCAAAGGAGGTCTACGTTGTGTTGCCTTGTGAATTTGGATCTTCTTATATGGCCTTTGGAGGCTGCTTCCTACCAGGACTATTCAAATATTTTACTTTCTCCGCTAATCCTCTGGAAAGATTTTAGAAACTATCAACTATTGCATCACTACACTTATTGTAACTCAGTGGATCTTCAAATATATTGGATTTTTTAAAATGATTTAAAAATCATTGGATTTGCACTGCAATGATGAGACAAAAATTTTTAAAGTAACAGCAAACATCTTTTTTTTTTTTTTTAAGTTTTCCTGAATTTGTTAGCTCTTGCAAATAGACTGTTCACTGTACTGGAGCACCTCACAGTTTTTCTAGAACTCTGCTTTTCATTTCTCTACTTCCTTAGACAAAACCTATGATCCAGATGCAAAGATTCACATACATATATTTGTATGTAAAAAGCTGTACATATTAAATATTAACTCAGGACATATTTAAAATAAATTTTTTCCCCTCCCTCTTAAATTTAGTAAATTATTGTCATAAGCAGTTTTTGGGTTTTTTTCATTTGGGTTCTTGAGGGGATTGGATGCAGTTACATTTTGAATACTAGTAGAAACAAACAATGCTCAGATCAGTTAGGAGAGAGCTGGTAATAAGCAATCTCAGAGGCTGTAACTGAGGTCACTCTAGTAATGATATGATGTGGGTCTCACTCCTCAGTAAAACAGACTGGACCTGTAGTATCAGGTAGCAAGAATGACCATGCTCCCTCAAGAGCATGAATATCTACCTCTTCTAAGAATATCTACTTCTTCTTGTGGTCTGTCTCTTATGGCCCTATGTACGCGCCAAAGAAAGCACAAGAACAGAGGCAGTGTTTATAACAACACTTTGCTCTGAATTCATCTTGTCCTCTGATTAATTTAAGCAATATCCAGAGCTTGTTACAGGTTGTCTAATGCTTTGGAATTATTTTCTCTTCCACATACTTGTTTCATCTTCCCTGGCCTCTCTATGAGATATATTTACTTCAAGGTGGTTGCAAGATTCAAAGTCAAAGCAAAGAAACATGTAAGCATCTGAAACTAAATTCGAATGTGAGTGGAACCTGTTTTTGGAAATATCTATTATTCTGAGCTAGAATATTACATTTGTGTTATTGTCAGTGAGAACAATAAATTACGATCAGCTGGGCTATAATTACTTTTCTGCTATTCCTGATTAAACTGATATCAGGAAACATTATGATCTGTTTTAATTTTTTAAAAATAGCTCTGTTTGGACAGTGAAAATTCAGGAGCGTTCCTCAAAATCATTTGCTGTCTTGGAGTTTCTTCCCAAAGCCCATCTTCCAAACAGGCTGAGCTATGTCCATTAATAATGTGCATGTGGGTGAGTATCACCATCCTCTCCCTTGACTCTAATTAATCATTCATGTTATGTGATCATATTTCACTATTCTAAGTGCAGAACAAAGCTATACACAGGATGAATTCCATGTACTGCTGAAACCAATGTCAAAACTGACTGTAACCTTCACCAGGTCTGGGATTTCATCTCCAATTTTAACACAATCATTTCTGTTGTAAAGGTAACTTTCAACTCTCTGAAATTTGTGAGATACCTAGAGATTATTCTTTATCTTTATCTGAATGATTTATTTTTTCTTGCAAAGAATTTCCAAACTCTTTCGTGTGCTATTTTTATCACCAGGCAGGAAAATCAATTGACTGATTTTTAAAGTAGCATTAGGCTAGTAAATTTAGCTGGAAATGTGCCAGGGTCTTTGTATTAGGGGTGTGTGTCTGTGCTTATCTGTCTGCGAGACAGAGAAGAACTAAGAGGTGGTTTTGTGGTTCCAGCAGAGGTGGAACTTCATATAATACACATGTGAATGAAGCAGGATAATATCTTGTTGGCAGGAGATGATGTGCAAAGTTATACCTCTATGACAACTAGCTGAATATAGAGGAGTTGTATTTACCTAATTTTTTTTTAGCCTCTGAAAACATAGCATAGAAATTCTATACCAAAAGTACAGTAGGGTCACAGGCTGCATCAGACTGTGCACAGGAACTTCAGCTTGCTCCTTCATGTGTGTCATACAGTTTTTAATCACATTATGATGGTTTTCTTTTCCAAAATGATGCACATCTCAAATTTCCATTTCATCACTGGTAAGTGCTGAGGTTTTAAAATCTTAGTGTCTCTTATTCAGAACTGAAAATACAGTTTTAGGTTTTGTCACACATTTTGGATTTTCTTAGCCTAAACTGTATTTTGTTTACAATAATAATATCTGTCTCTTCTTGTTGCCTTTTGTCTTGTTATACCTCAGTTCTCATGTATTATTATCAGTGGAGATACAGGGTAAGATAATAAAAATAACTTCATCAGTAAAGCACAGTAGTTTTGACACCAGGCGATCATCATATGTGTTTTTTGGCTAGTAAGAGGCAGTTCATCATGCAGAACTAACAGCTCCAGGCACAGATCTTATGGTCTTAGGAGTCTTGGTTCTACAGCAATGAAAAAAAGTGACCTTTTTAGAAAGCCGTGATGTTCTTCTCAAGACATTAGTCTAGCTAAATAGTAAGTGGTGGAGATGAAGGCCTTTGATACATGTATTGAAAAACTCCTGTTCTTTTAAATATCCTACTGAAGGTGTCAGTTGATACAGTTCAAGTTGTGCAAGAACAATAAAAAAAGCAGAGGAATTTTGTCTTTTTTCTCCCCTGTAATTTTTTTTCCATCCATTCCTGTCTGTTGGATATTTTCACCTTTCCTTTGAGAACATCCCTTCACAAACACAGGAGACAGCCTTGTTCAGAAGGAGAGGACTTGAAGTGAAGCTTAGAGGCACAAAGAGAGAAGTCTTTACTCAGACTCACATGCCTTCTAGGAAAGCAGAGGAGAAAAACTGGCCCCACACTTTATCCATAACAGAATTTTCATTTCCCTCTGCAGGAAAAAAAATACTTCCAATCACAGACATTTCGAGTAGTTAGTTTCTGTACCAACAAGCCACTTCGTGATTAGTTTAAATGCCAAGGACTGTGAGAGATGGGGTCAAAATTAATCTGGGTGGGAGGGGAAGGGGAGAAGAAAGATGGTAAACCCTATAACCTTTTGTCCATTGCTCAGTTGCCACTAGACAAGATGCTGTGTTTCCTTTATTTTCTTGGTAATTCTGATTGCAAGAGAGAGTTCAAATCAAACCAGAGCATCTTGCCAAAAAGCCTCTTACCCACTTCTCCCAGAGGAGATTGATGTAAACCAAATTATTTGGTTTGCTTGACCCTGTCTCATGCTACATGAAGTGGCTACTCTGTCTTCGCTCACTCAGGGTGACTGTTTTTGCAGCTTCCTTTCAGTGTCTGTTACTCTTCTTAATTTTAATCACTGTTCTCTCCTCCACGCAGAGGGACTTTTCCTGAACCTGTTCAGTGCCCTTTTCCCCTGCTGTTTCTGAATAGCACCAAGTTCTTGTTCAGTAGGTAATTCCTTCTCTTTCAATTTTTCATTATTGTTTTGTGACAGTGTTGAAGAATTTCCTTCCTGCTTATTGTTTTCCAAAATCTTTTAATCTTTCTTTACTACTTTGGACACATCAATTCCACATGAAACATTGCAATTCCTTGCTACTCATTAACAATCTCTCTTTTTAAGCAGTAGGCTCTATTAAGCTTCTTCTGTACTTTGCAGATCTATCACTGCTGGTATCAGTAAGTTTTTGACCTAATATTGTCTGTCTTATTAATAGGCCTTCCATTCTCTTGACTTCATAAACTAAAAACTATCTTTGAGTGGCCTTAGAAACATTAGGTAAGTTCTAGTTTTGTTGTTTTTTTCATGTCCAGTGTTGCTGGACAGCTTTCAGTACAATGACTGTACAATAAGGAAAGTGATGGTAAAGAGAGCTTGAGATAGCAAATTTTCTGTAAATTTGAAAGCTTGAGCCAGTTTTTTTGATGGCAGCTGACATGTGGCAGGATGCAGTTTTCCATACAGTCCATGCCAAATGGTGCAATGCCCTTTGCCTGGTCTCTGGAGAAGTAAGCGTGGTACAGCTTAGAGCAGAGCTATTCCTCCTCCTTTGCTGCCTTTAAAATACTTTGAGTTCCTGTTTGATAGGACCAATGGAAATGTCCACCAGAGTTTGGAAAGAAATTGCATTTCTGATGAAATAAAGATCTGATTCATGTATCCTTTTGGTCATAACTTTCCTGGGCAGAGCTTCCAGCCAAAATTATTCCTTTTGCCTTACATCTGAAAAACTTTTGAAATTTTATTGCTAAGCACTGAAGATCTACATGGACAATCTCCTCCAAGGGCTGAACTACCTGTGTAAGTATTGCAAATGTTCCCAGCCTTCTTCTTCCCATCACTGTTTCTAAAACAAAAACTCAGGCTTTTATCCCATCACCTTTCACAGCCTCCTGTCTCACTGTTGCTCATAACTTGAAGATATTAGCCTGTCTGAGCTGGCACAAATCACATGCTGACAGCTCTCCTTTGGAGGTTTCACATACCCGGGGATTCTCAGTGGAAGCCTCTTGACCATCGCTCCTTTTTCTCTTGCAATGATGGGAGGGGATTTGAGTGTCTGTAATAACCACAAGTTCCAGTTCTTCAAGTAATACAGACAATGAGTGAGAGTCTTTCTTTCTTGGGCTTCAACCTCCTAGAAGTTCCAACCAGAGTTGTTTAAGTGGAATTTTAAATCCTTGAAAAGGAAAATTTGTAGAGACACTTACGAGTAATGATGCTAAATATAATAGCAGGATTCAAGGAAACTCTGAAGAGATTTTAATGAAGATGTTCAAAGTGCAAGTACTCAGAAAGACTGATCTTTATGTAGCATTCAATGTATGGAACTCTACAATTTAAAGTTACTTATTTGTGTGCTAGAGATAACACTGGAAAGATATTATCACTGCTTTTTCCTGCTATTGAGATGTGATTACAGAGAGTTTCTTAAAGATGTTACGAATAAGTTCATTATAGGTTATAAAGTATAATTAAAAATCCTTTGACTGCACCACAAGAGGTTCTTTCCGACTATTAATCCCATTTCTTTTACAGTGTGCTTTGTTATCCTCTCAGACATTTGGCACATTTTTATGTTACCTCTTGAAAGTCAGACACCATGCTATAGAGTCTAAATTCTTTATCTGAAAGTCTTTGTGTTCTTAACTGTCACAGAATTAAAAAAAAAAACAAACACAAAACAACAACCAAAAAATCACCTGTGGTATTCTCAGTCTCGTATTTCAAATGCTTTTCATTCAGTGCTTTTATGACCAGTTGCTTGACAACATGTAAATATAGTTACTTCTTGTGAACAATGCCTGTGTGCAATTGGTGTTTGTATGTATTTTTCAGGGCACATACTGATATCCAGTAGTTCCCAGCCCAGGGAAGTTTGATTTTTTTTTTTTTTTTTCCTAACGGATTTTGCTGCAGCATATTTTTACATGGTGAAGTGATGTTTTCATTGAAACTCTTCCATGACATCCTCTCTAGGTTGCATCTATTTTAAGATACAAGTTTGATTAATCTGAAGCATACCAGGTCCTAGCAGTGCAGCACTTTAATGCTGAAAGCATCTTTTAACAGGATGTTATCTTGGGTTTGCAATAAAAATGCAATAAAAAAGCAAATTATTGGAGAAGTTAAAAAGTCTGAATTAGTGAAAAGGAAATATTAGCTTGAAGAAAGAAAAAAGAAGTGTTAACAGAAAAAGAAAACAAACATCAAAACCCCACATTTATGCATCCACTTTGTATGGTAAAATAAGTTACATTCTTTCCACAAGGGATTTTTTAAAAAAGCTATTGTATTCTATGGGAGCTTGCGACCATCTTTTAGGAAAAAAAATATATCCTCACTGCATGCCATATGATAGTTGTGAGGAGGTAGGGAGCCTATAGAAAGTATATGATTTCATGGTAAGTCCTACCTTTTTTTTTTTTTTGGTAATTTCTACAAAATCCCACTTAATTTCTGTAGAACTCCATCAATTTTATGCTTACTGTGTTCCTTTTACTCAAGGAATTTGAGATTATTGTTTTAACCTTTTCCCCTCACTGAGTGGACAATAAGTTGTGAGTAGTAGCGACAGCAGGAGCTTTCATTTTAACAATTTTTTTATCATCAGCTCTGCTGTAATTCTTACAGTTTTTGTAACAGGGATTAGTCACAAAATACTTTAAAAAAGAAATAAGTACATTAGTCACAGAAGAAGTTCGAGCATGCTACCGTTCTTGGGAATGAGTATGTGTTGTTGGGGGCTGTTACAAAAAAATGGCAGAATTTTTGTAGAAGAAACTTAGTCTGGAAAATCCCAAATGTAAACATTCCAGTAATTTTCTAGTCTTCAGGACTTGGTTCATTTTCTTGAAGTTTAAGGATTTCTGTCATGAACAAACATCTTTGCTTGAAGGATTCAGGTAAATTCTCCATTTTAAAGAGAGCAGGAAGGATTTAAGCATTTGCATGTGTTTATATATTTGCTCCCCACTATCTTCAGGTTCAGTGGCATCAGGTGGATTCCTTCTAGGCACCTTGGGATTTCTTCTGCATTTCCTAGTAGCAGAGAGCAAGGATTTTTGCATCTTGTGTCTGTTCCATGTGAGAAATTGTCAGGGGAGTGAATAAAAAAGGTCCAGTACAAAATTGGTAGGCTCAGTAAAACAATATATCTTACAGACTGGTTCTGACATGATTGCTTGTAGGAACACACATCATGTTTTTATTTTAGTGAATAATTTAAGGTCAGTTGCTAAGACTATTTGTGTGACAATAAAGACGACCTTGGGGAAAGTTCTGTGTTAAGGGAGCTCTACAGCCCTTTTCAGTGTTGATCCTAAGCAATTTGATTTCTTTTTTTCCAGAACATCAAATACAGTCTAGTGGGTCACCAAATAGTAGATTTATACAATGAAAAAAAAAAGTTGATGGCAAACACAGAGAACTGATATGTTTTCAAGAAGGACTAGGCCACTGCACTTGCAAGTGACGATAGATGCGTGTGAAATATAATCCTGATTAAAAATGCATGTGTGAAACCCCTTCAAATAAAGTGCTCTGTCTGACAGCATGTTCAGAGCTCCTCTCTGTGAGCAGCTTAATCTAACAGCCCTTTCACAGTACTACTCACTTTCGCTTCATCACTTGCTCAGCTCATTGCTTTTCCAAATTTTTCAGGAGATGTAGCTTTAAAGAGGTACAAGTGCAGAAAATAGCACAAGGAATTCTAAGGGATTTGCATTGGAAGTAGAAGTATTTAAAACATAGTTAAACCACACTAAATGCTCAACTATTGTTCAGCCTCTGTCTTTAAGTACAACGAGGAGTGCTTGGTCTGGGATCAGGGTACAGTCATGGTCATTTCTGTGACTGGCCAAGTATTGAAACCTTCATGTGTGTTTTCTCTGCTATCTGTCAACATCTACAACAGGAACATTTATCAAAGTTAAAGCAGTGGAAAGTGATAATGAATATTCAGGTTTAGGGCTGGATGAAGCTTCAGTCAAATGTGACTGAGCCACACATGACAATCCTTACTCCGTATAGCTAGGAAGTATGACACAGATGGCAACCACACAAATGTGGCAGGCTGCCCTGTTTGCAGAGATGGATCCTGCTGTCCATGGCACAGGCTCTTCTATGACGTCTTCTCTTGATCCTCAGAGACTCGTGCTTGGATTTGGTTTGCAGGAATTCTTATAGGTAGCAATTAACTGAATTATAAAGTGTGGAAAAGTTGTTTAGGTGCTGTTCTGAATTCCCTAACTGTATGGCTTTCTGCATCTCTGATTTTCCCTTAAAAAGGCTTCTTATTGCAGGTGAGGGTCTGTGATTGTTTTGGTCACATATTCCTTCTAAGCAAAGCCTGCAGTGTAGCCATGCTGGGTGTGGGTTGTGCTTGAATGCATTTTGGTGGAGCTGTGGTCTACAGATACTTTCACTTGTAAGGTCAAAACCTAATCTTAGGTCAAAAAGCAGAGTTTTGTAATGGCAAAGAGAATCCTGGGAAAGAGCTATGGCTCAGAGACGTTTCCTCCTTTTTCTACCTTGCCTGCCATTATTGAAGGCTAGGGACTAGTAGCCTGTGTACCTCCTTGCACCTGTTGGGCTGTGCAATTTGGGACATTTGAATGTGCCTGCTTCACCCTTTCCACACACAAAGGCAGTTTCCCATCTGACTGTGTGCGCAAAAGTGGTTATGACTGTGCTCAGTCCTAACACCTTCAGGAGCCACTGAGATGGAAAGAAGTCACCTGTGGGAATGCAGAAGAAAGGAAAGGGGTGTCAGCCCCTCTTGCAAAGGGTGAGCTATTTAAAGCAGCATTTAGGACCATTTTTAAAGGTATTCAGACGTCTACAGGTGCTGATAGGCATCCAAAGGGATTTTCCAAAGCCTATACTTTTAGAAGGTATTTAGGCATTAATCCAACATTGGAATGTCTAATTCTCAATTTCAAAAGTGCTTAAAGGCCAGATTCTTTAAGATCTTCAGGTACTTGGCTCCACCTAAAATCAAACAGAAGTTACATCAAATGATCTTATTTCCCAGGACAGTATTCTTGAAGAAGTACCTCCTGGAATATTAATGTACGAAAGCCCCAAATTGATCCAAAGTGGGAAGATATCCACAAGTTACTATACATCCCAGTGTCATGATTTAATCCCAGCTGGGAACTAACCACCATGCAGCTTCTTGTTCACTTTTCCCTTACCTCCAGTAGACATGGGCTAGTTATCTAATATATTGAGGTAACAACAGTTTAATGATTGAAATTAAAATATTATAATATTAGTAAGAATACTAATGAAAAGGAAGATAACCAGTGAGTGAAATAAACCCCAAGAAACACAAGCAATGCAGAGTGCAATTGCTCACCACCTGCTGACAAATGCCCAGACAGTCCTTGAGCAGCAGTCTGCCCCTCCTGGACAGTTCCAGCCATCATTTATACTAGGTATGACTCCTTGTAGCATGGAATATCTACTTGGTTGGCTGAGGTCAACTGTCCTGGCTGTGTCTGCTCCCAACTTCTCATGCCCCTCTAGCATCCTTGTTGGCAGAGTGTGAGAAGCTAAAAGATCCTCGACTGACTTATACACACTACTTAAGAGCAGCCAAAAACATCAGTGTATGATAGGTGTCATTCTCACCTTAAATCCAAAAAATAGCACTGCACCACCTGCTAGGAAAAAAGTTAACTCCATCCCAGCCAAAATCAGGACATTCAGCTTTACTCCGAGTTTGTCATAAAAGATCTATTCTCAGATAATGATCTGCAGTCCCTTTAATATAATTGCTCCATATCAGTAATCTGGCCTGATGATGACTGCCTGTTAACTCCACAATTCAGCTTAAAATAACTCAACATTCATTACATGCTTTTAATATATAATTATAGTGAATTATAGGGGTTATGAGTGAGCAATGGCTGAGAGCCAGGATGAATACAGTGCATATTTCAGGTAGGTATTGCACAACCTTCCCTGCCCAGCATATTGTTTCCTCTCCTTAACATTTCCCTCACAAACTGAGATTACAAACTTGATGCTGGTTTTATATTTATAATATGTGTATGGTCAAGGCTTGAGAGAGCTTCTCCAAATTTTTTCACTTCGCCCACAACCCAAACATGAATGCAAGCTTCAGAGGAAAAGAAATATCAGCTTAAACACACAGTTTCAAGCTTCCTTGTTTTTTTTTCCCCTTCTGTCATTTGAGATTTAATTATATACAAGTATTTCCTTTTTAGGCAAATGCTTCTAGAAAAAATCTTCGTGTGCACATCAGCTTACATGTTTGTGTGTGTATATGTAATATTTGGCCCTTTACATGGAACACTACATCTGATCAAACTCCCACTACGCACGAAGACCACAGCAAGTGTCTAAACTGCAGGGAAAGCCAGGCACGTGGTGAACCCAAAGAGTGCTTTCCTTGCTGTACCTCCTGCTATGCCCACCTGCAGAAGGAGAAGTTGAGTCCGAGAGTTAGGAAAGTGAGGCAAAAGTCCTTTACCTTGGCATCACTTGAGGGGCAGTGAGTAGAGTTTGGGCATGAGCTGGGAGCAGGAGGCCACACTGCCTGCCTGCCACATTCCCTTTTTTGCTGTACATGCTTCTGGCACCCACTCTGCTTCCCAGGCATGCAGGTATGAATGTTCTTGGACACAATGGGGCAGAGGAAAGCCAGGCCAGAAGGTCTCGGTAAATTCCCAAGTCAACAAGCTGCTGATCCAGCAGCTGTTTATACACAGGAGGGGCTATCTGCAGGATCAGTCCCTGGAAAGGGCTGAGGAAACTCAGTGCAAATGTTGTCACTCTCTTGATCTGCATGAAGAACAAACAGCTGTAAATATCAGAGACAAAAGGGCTATCTTGCTTTCGTTTCCCTGATCTTGCTGTCTCCTGTCACTGCTGGAGGGAGCTAGTTTGCCATAACTTATGCAATTACCAATAGTCTTTTTTTTAATTTGACGTTTTAAGAGCTGTGCTGGGTAGAGGATAATTAATAGCACTTACTTGCTTTGAAGCTGAGCTTTAAATTATATATAGCATAATTATGTCTAAAGCCTCTAACTTACTGCTTACCCTAGCAGGTATTTCATCTGTGTTTTACTGTAACACAGCTCCTTCTTTACGGCAGCACTAATCCTTTACCTGGGCTACTTAGGCTCAGAAACACTGATTACATATTGTGATTTTCCTGCAATAGCCTTAATTATTTCCTGATGCCTCTGCCTTGTTTCAGTTATTCTGACTTTCGTCTCAATACTAAGAGAAATAAAATGGTGGATAAAATTTCATAACAAAATTTGTTGCAGGTAAAAACCAATGAATAAAAATTACTGTCTTCAAGACCCAAACTCACCAACCTTCTAAAACCTTTAAGACCCTGAATATTTTTTCTAATCCCTCAGTGCCTTTTAACAATTGGAACTGTTTTTCATTTTTTATAAAATTGTCAGTGACTTTTTTTTCAGATTTATTGGGGCTTCTGCTTAGCTTCAATAGTTGTCTTCTGTGTTCCAGCGATATGTGCAGTAATACTTCTGTATCTGGTTGTAATTTTTTTTTTCCTCCTGTTATCCTGATAACAGACAAAATGACGATGTAACAATGAGAACTCGACTTGTACAACCTATGTGGAAAATTGTACAATTAAGAGTTCATTTATTCATCACACACAGACTCGCACGATCTGCTTTCCAATAAATATGCAGACATTAGTGACAATGAAATCTTGCTTATCCTTAGTATTCTCTGACTTTTACTTTGCAATTAACTGTATTACCAGGTTATATCTATATTAGTATATATTTCCTCTCAAATTCTAAAGAGAGTAGAGTCTCTAATTTATTTCCCATCCTGGGGCTAATATAAGCAGGATTTTAATGCTGGTGATCTCTTTCTTAGTTACAAATACACACTCTGAGTGCTCTGAGATTTATGTAAGAACCTGGAATTCAGACGTGGGGCTTTGCAGTGCTTCTTCAGTTAAGATTAATTACCAATTATTATTAATAAAATTCACAGTGTGAATAAAGTGTTGTCTTTCCAGTCTCTCTTGCAGTCTCTTTTATTTGGACTTCAATATTGACACGGTTGTGAATAGAGAGGGATGCTGTTGCTGCCCCAGTCACAGAAATTTGTATTATGGAAAGACAGATGGTTGCTTGTAAATATTGAGCAAGGGGTAAGTTGCAGTCTTGATTTAATTTTGATTTAGGTGATTTTAGCTGTATAGAGTGACAGCAGTGACTGCAGAAAACACAAATGTACTTTAAAATATTTTAAATTTCCAATGAGCTTCAGTTTCTCAGCTGAATTTAAAAGGAGTGAGCCTTTCACTGTTGTCTAGATAATGAAGCTTGAAAACAGTATTTACTAGAAAGATGCTTTCCTGCCAGATACACTGTTTTAGTGTGACATTAGAGTCAACCCCCCTAATTATAGGAGATATCAGGTGGTGCTGGAATTCCTGCCATAAAGTTTTGGTTTGTTTCTGACAGTCAGTTGAAAGGTAGAGACACAAGTACATAAATATACTGTTTTGATTGATATGAACAATATGGATTGTAAAAGGCATACTATTTATATTTTTTTTCTTGAGAATGCAAATTCACTGGAAGAGGCTTCATGTAAGTAGAATACACAAATTTGCTTTGTCTTTCTCTCCCTCTCTTCCCGTTTCTTTGTTGCCATTTGCCTTTTTTGATGATACATGGGCCTGGGAACTTTGTCTAGTGGAGCTGAGAGTTCCATTCTTGTATTTTTGGGGAGATAGAATCATTTTGTGTTGGCCAGTTGCACAGAGCAGACTCTCTGGTATAGCGACCGGACATAGCTTTTGTGACCGCTAGCTCCTAGGAGAAGGCTATGCCACTGCCCAATGTTGGGTAGGCTGCCGTGGTCTTGAGGCTGGGAAATGAGCCATTTTTGGCCATGCTGTTCCTGAGAGAGAGGCTTGGCCAGTCATGGGCACACAGTAAATAAAGATTAGACAAATTACCCTTTGGTTCTGACTGACTTTTCCGATATGTGCTACATATAAGGAGGTTGTATGCATTGAATATCTTGTAATGGTCATTGTTTATATAATAAATAAACTTTCTAAGTAAATGTGTTTCTTTTTAACCCTAACCAATGGCTACAGGGAATGGTTAACATACCTACTGGCCTATAGTCCTTAGTTAAACCATCAGTTTGTTAACTGCTGTTTGCAATCTAAACCCTCCCTCTGGAATGGACTTCTTTAAAGCAAAATGAAATAAAATAAAGGTAAGTAAAAGTAAATAGATTTTCCTATTGAAAGTTATTACTTCAGGAATGAAGAAGATGGATATTGATCCATGCCATTCTTTGCCATTACAGTCAGGTTCACATAGATAACTCAGACACTTTATTCTAAGCAAACAGCCATTTTCTCTTCTGAGTTGGATTCCAGTGAGAATTGAAAAAAGTAAAAGGTTTGTAAAAACATTTTTCTGTCCTTCTTACAGGGACAATTTATGTTGAAGTAACAATTTCTGAGATACTTGCACCTGTTATTGATTTATTTCTTCTTTGTCATGAACAATCTCCTGTTTTATAATACAGTTACCCTTGTATGCTGCCCTAAGGTAGTTATTCAGAAATAGTTTTACCACAACAAAGTCCCAGAGGACTTAAAAATATACAAAGCATTCTGAATAAAGGGATAGGCATTTTTCTGTACATTAGGTTTTGCATCTTACATGACCGATGCCAATGAAAGTAATGTTTATTATCAACAGTAGCAGAGAGTAAAGCACTACATGCAATTGTCATAAACTAGTAAGTGAATGACGCTGGGAATCCATGAGGTCCTTTGCCAGAGAAAGCTTGCAGGATGACCTTGGGAGCTCATGGAGTGGAAAACAATTGAAAAAGCAAAACCAAAGCCACACACAATTAATATCTTAAAGAAGTGAATAGAGGTAACACAATTTCTACATACTGCTGTCTGAGATGCATCTGTTCTTCTGAGAAAAAAGAAAAGAACGTGGGGTTTGTAATGTGAACGAACTAGAAGTCAATGTAGTGTGGCAATGTAAGCATCTTTCTTTCACTTCTTGATGTGCATTTAGACATGCTCACACATGCACAATTGCTTGCTTGTTTTAATATAGTATTTCCATTATTTTTTTGCAGCTCACTGTTTTATATAGTCAGAGATTAATGTGTGACCTCTGCCTTCCTGACTTCAACTTAGTGCTAGAGAAAAATTAATCTGTTTTTACCTTATTTCACATCTTCTGACATTTTAGTGAATAATGCTTGACAGCTAGGAACATCTGCAAAAGTTATTGTTATCATAACTTGAGCTCAGCAGAGCTACTGTCACCAATGATTGGGAGAGATAGTGTTGCAAAAAAAAAAAAGGAGGGGGGAGTGCATTTACTTTTTTTTTTTTTTGTTCTTGTTGAATTTACAGTAGGTACATTTTGTTAGTGTATTTTTTTAAGCCACGAAAACACATGCCTCTCTCACATTTAAGAGACGTGTGTAGTACTTATATTGCTCGACCATAAGTTTGCAGCCTAGCCAAGCCATCTGACGCAGTTCTGTGTTGTGTAAGACTTTTACACACATCATGGATTGACTAGTCTTACCTTTTTTTATTGCCTCTCCTTTTTCCTCACTATTTTTTTTTAAGTCTATTGAGCACAGACCTACCAGTGGGCTTAGAACTGCAAAGCAGTTTTAAAGAGTGCAGACTTGTAAGTTATTTGTGTTAAAATAATTCCACTTTATTCTTCCACTTGCTTATTCAGTATGCATCCAAGGATGTGGTTATATTAGAGTTTCCTCAAAGACAGCAATGGAGACAGCAAATGCAGTTAGTCATTTATGTGCATATTACAGTATAAATCACAAAGATTAAGGGCAGTCATTTTTGGGAGCACCGCAATTTTGCAACCAAAAGCACTTAAATAATTACCTTTTTAAGCAAGTTTTATTGACTATGCAGAAGGATAAAAAGTAATCTTACTTGTTTTAAATGGCATAAAGCAACCAAATGCCATTAACAGAGTGTTACATTTCTTATTTCACTCAGATTGTTGAAGCTTACCAGCAAGAGATAAAAAATGTATAAATTCAGGAGCACTGGCTAGCAATATCCCAAGCCATTGTCAGTGGACTCCTACTTTCCCCTGCCAAAATATGTGAAAGCATGCATGGATTGTGCTAGATTAGTATGAAGGGCTTGTTTCCGTGGCATTAGCCAGGTATCTTAGCAACAGGATCATACCAGATTCTCGCAGTGCTCTGTGGTGGTGCATGTAATATCCTGGACATAATCTGTCTTTTAATTTTCTTTGGATTGTAGTGATATTACAGATACATGTGTTCAGTTATAGATCTTTATTTAATAAGAAGAATGCTTTAGCTGAAGATTTGTACTATGTCAGAAGTGGGCAACTCACAATAATGTTACTTGAGGTTTTGCCCAGGTACAGCCTTGTCTCGCATTTCAGATTGACAGGAAAACTTACTCCCTTCATTAAGATGTGCCTCGCAGTTCATATCTTTATGCTGTGGAGACAGGGATGCTGCCAGAATTCATAATAATGAGAACGTTATTTAATGTCAGATAGAATGCAAATTGCTTGTACAATTGAAATGTCATCTAAAACATGCCACCGTATGCAACACCACTTTATTATAAGTCACAGAGAGCAATATCTTAAATTTGGAATTGCACTAATCCTTCATCTGCTTTTGTTTACCTTTCATCTATAATAGAGATGTCGAATTTCCTCCAAACTGCATTTGCATGTTTTAACTGCTTGCCCACATGACTGAAGATGTGTGGGAGAAGCATGAACAAGAACTTCCTTTTGATTTTCTTCATCTTTTGCTTGTTTGTTCAAAGCAAATTAATAGGGAAAGATAGCTTTGAAGTACAAGGCAAAATGCCACGTCAACCCTTTTTAGAAAATAAGCTGAAGCTCACGTGAGAACATTTCCTGATTCAAAGTATGAATTTTAATAACAATTTGATTCTAATGATTAGATTGTAATTGATTTTCTTGGTAATTTAGTCCCATGCAGTAGTTTGTTTCATATAATTGAAACAATAACAATAATGTCACAGGATTAACTTTGTTCACAGTGAGATGACATTGGATGTATTTAAGATTTTTGGCATACTTTACTTGGAAAATAGATATCCAGAACAATTACTCTCCAAATGCAATGTATGCCAGTGTGGAAAATACAGTTAAGTGTGCCAGGAATGGCTGCATGACTTTATTTATAAATATGGATCTGATATTTAGAGAAATGTGGGATTAGAGGAACCCTTTTCTGAGACAGGTTCCATTTGAAGCATTTGAAGTAGAACCACAGCAGCATTTTCTCTCTCTTTCTCTGCTCTGGCAACCCTGCTTCCTGCTCTACTTCATGAACACATTCTTGGATAGCAGGACTGATGAGAAGGGAGGAAAATGGAGCCCATATTCCCATTCCAAAGTATCTGCCAGGGTGCTGCTGTGCTGGCTGTTTGGGCCTGTTGTCTGCAAGCGTGAGCAGACAAGAGGCCTTTTCCAACTGCAGTGATTGTATGATTCTACTCACAGAATTAACCTAGGCAAGTCCAGCTATCACCTAACCCTTCTAATTAACTAAACCATGTCACTAAGTGCCTCTTTCAGCCTCCTCTTAAACAATTCCAGGGATGGTGACTCCACCATCTCCCTGGGCAGCCCATTCCAATGGCCAATCACCCTGGCACAGTTTGAGACTGACTTCTTCTGTCAGTGAGTGCCTGGATGAAGAGAAGAAGCCCTGCTTGGCTACAACCTCCTTTCAGGTAGTTGTAGAGAGCAATAAGGTCTCTGAGCCTCTTCTCAGCTCCCTCAGCTGCTCCTCATTGGGCTGGACACAGTACTCAAGGTGCAGCCTAACCATCACTGAGTACAGGGGCAGAATGACCTCCCTGGTCCTGCTGGTCACACTATTCCTGACACAGGCCAGGATGCCATTAGCCTCTTGGCCACCTGGGCACACTGCTGGCTCATGTTCAGTTGGCTGTTGACCAGTACCCCCAGGGCCCTCTCTGCCTGGCTGCTCTCTAGCCACTCTGTCCCCAGCCTGTAGCACTGCATGGGGCTGTTGTGGCCAAAGTGCACTTGGACTTGTTAAAACTCATGGTGTTGGACTGAACCCATCTGCCCAGGTCCCTCTGCAGAGTCTTCTGCGCTCTAATAGATCATCAGTGAAGATGTTAAACAAGACTGAGCCCAGCTGATCCCTGGGGCACACCTCTAGTGACTGGTCACCAACTGGATGTGGCTCCATTCACCACCATGCTCTGGGCCTGGCCATCCAGCCAGTTCCTATCCCAGCACAGACTGCACCTGTCCAAGCTATGTGCTGCCAGCTTGACCAGGAGTTTGCTGTGGCAGACAGTATCAAAGGCCTTGCTGAAGTCCAGGTAGACTGCATCCACAGCCTTCCCCACATCCACCAGGTGGGTCACCTCATCATAAAAAGAGATCAAGTTGGTCAAGCAGGACCTGCCCCTCCTAAGTCTGTGCTGGCTGAGTGTGATCATTTGGCTATCCTGTAGGTGCTCTGTGATTGCACTCAGGATGATTTGCTCCATTATCTTGCATGGCACCGAGAGGCTGATAGGTCTGTAATTTCCAATGTGGGCACCACATTGGCCAGCTTCCAGTCCTCAGGAACCTCTCCAGAGAGCCAGGACTGTTGATAAATGATGGAGAGTGGCTTGGCCAGCTGTCTCAGCACACTAGCATGGAGCCCATCTGGTCCCACAGACTTGTGAGGATCCAAGAGGCTCAACAAGTCCCTAACTGCTTCCTCCTGGATTAGAGTGGTTCTGTTCTGCTCCCTGACCCCACCTACCAGTTCAGATGGTGGTGTTCAGAGCCAGGAACCTCTGTATTGAATCTTCTGCAAATCTTGTCATAAAGGATAAGAAGTCACCTGACTGGGATTCTCTGGAATCTGGCAGGCTCCAGTGTTAGTGTCTTGGCACCAGAGCAGGCTGTTTCTGGTTGCACAAATCGAAGTGCCACCAGAGAGAAAATGCCTAGAATAGGCAGTTGGATTCAAGAGCTGCAGGTGTAGTAAAAGTTTCAGCTTTGAATTTATTTACTCTTAAGACTATGGAAATATTGGAAAAGATCTTATTTTAAATAAGAATAAAAAGTTCTTATTTTAACCTTGTATAACTGAAACTCTTTAAAGCTGAAAAATTGTTCTTTTAGGAAGTACTATATGCCAAAATTGTGTAATGTTGCTTAATTTATTAAGTACTTTTTTGTAAGACTTATTTTCCTGGACAAAAGGGGTAACATGAATAAGGCCTCTGTTTGGAGGTTCATCTTCCAAGCCCAAATTTACTATAGCAATGTTGAATTTGCATGCTTTACTTCAGAGCCAGATCTTTGAGGTTTCTCAATTCACAAGGAATTTAATTTAATTAGTTTAATAAATTTTAGAAACTCATTCAATGGGTGATACAACATCATGCTCATCTCTGGAGCATCAGTCCTTGCTTCTGCCTTCTTTATCTTCTTTTTCTCTTCCTCAAGTCAGAGCTTGGCTGAAACAACTACTAATAGATCACAGCCAACCTTTAGCTGTAGACAGGGAGGAGCTTGTTTGCATTTGCTATGTAATTTATTTGTCAGGCGCATTTCCTACTGTGGGACTTCTGGTCCTCATTTTCCAATTAGGAAAAAAGCGCAGCCACTTTTTGGAGTTGGAAACGTGGTATCCAAAGCAGCTATGCCTCAGATATAAAAAAAACACTTTGATATTTCAACTGTGCAGTAGCATTTGTTACAGGGATCAAGAACATTGTCTGCAGTTTTGCTTCAATTGGAACAGAGAATATTCAAGTACCACTGGTACTTAGCAAGGTTTGCCTGACACCTTAAATGCATGTGGGACCACTTCTGGTAGGGAGTGCTCAGTTACATATCCTGCTGTCAAGAGATTTACAAATTACTGTTACATGCCTTTTTCTTTGTGCTTCAGAGTTCTCAGAAGATAAATCCAATGCTTAGAATGTTGGTAGAACAAAGCTTTGCCATCATCTAAAAGGAGCAATGGCATGAATCCTTGAAAACATGATCCAATAGCCGAAAGTAGCGTTCACATTGCATTTCAGGAAGGGTGTATGTGATGCCAAGTTGGATGCCATAATCTGAGATGTTCATTCTGCTTTAATGGAAATACAGGAGGCTATGCCCTCAGAATTTTGGTTGATTAGGGTTGTTTTTTTACATAGGTATAAAATCTTTATTTTTCAGACAGAGACAATGCTCCTCTCAAGAAGGCAGTACTGCTTCTTCATTTAGCTGGTCCATGGATTTTTGACTGTGCTGGATACAGCTTGTGAATCAAAGAAACTCCTAGGTGAAAAAAGTGGTTTAACTCATACAGCTTTGAGTTTGTTCCTTTGCTTATTTTAGCCTTCTTGAGGCTTTTTCTGGTTGCAATTTTTTGTCTGCTGCTCCAAATAATTCCTAAGATATTCCAAAATTATGAAATACTCTGTCTTTGCTTCCCCATCTGTTATAGAGACATCAGTACTGCAGTGCTCTCTCATGTTGAGTCTGGTTACAAACGCAGACTGACTCTCTCTAAATCCTAATTGTATTTGTGGCCTAGAGCTGTCAGCCACTCTCCTATGGTAGACACTGAGCAAACATATAAGCTAATGATGGCCTCTGCTCTGAAGAGCTTAAAATCTTTAAAAGACAAGACCTCCCAGATAGATAAGACAAATAAAGGGGACAGGTAACAAAACTCCAATGCATGTCTGCCTTCTCTGCTTTTCATCTTCAATTTTGTGGAGATTTGGTTTTTGTTTTTAGGGGGATTTGTTGTTTCTTTGCTTGTTTTTTTCCCCACTGTAAATAACAAGGATGCTGAAGGACTGTCCTGGAATAAATTCATACTCAGAGATTTGATAACAAATGACATTTCTGTCATTATGCACTGCACTGGTATAAAAAATGGGCTTTTTTTTTTTTTTCCCCTCACAAATCATTAAAGACTTTCTGTGTTTAACTGTGAGGCCTTTCAATCTTGACTTATTGAAAACAGGCATCATCAAATATAGAAATATGCTTCATGTGTGAGCTGTCACAAAATGTATGCAAAGATTCTGCCTATAGAAAATACTCTATCTCTTCCTGGGAAATGAGTAGCAGCGATGCTTGTGAGCTATGGGGCCGTGCAATAGAATAACCAGTATTGCTATATGTCTGGTATTCAACTGGGTTCCATCACACTAGGCTTAACAAGCCCGTGCATGGAGCTCACCCTGTTTACCTGAACTCTGTGCAAACAAAAAGTGCTGTATTTGTGAGCTCAACATTCTGTTAACTCATATTGCTAACTAGGGGTTCCTTTGAAAGCACTTCTTACTTCAAAAAAAGCTGCTTTTACATATTGAGGTTGGTAATAAAAGAACTGAAGTAATTTGTTTGATGCATTGTAGTCAGTGGATATGGTTAGAAAATAATACTGCTACCAGAGTCTGTTGGACTTTGTAAATCAATGTTCATTTTTCCCAAATACTGTTCAACAGATGCCAAGCCCAGAAGAGATGACCCTTTTAATTCCTCAGTATAGGCTACAGTTTGGTTTGATTTACGGAAGACCAGTAGTCTATTTATAAAAGATGTATCTGCAAGATGCAGTTTATGAGAAACCTGGCTTTTGGGACACATTAATTCTAAGTGCAGATGCAACTTTCATGTTTTATAATATAACCCTGACAGCTGTAATTTCAGATTAAAGATTTTTCATTCACATTCCCATCCTGATTGCTCTGCATGGTCCTTATATTACCTTATTGTCAATAGCAAGTGTTCATCCTATTGGGAGTCATTTAATAACCAGCTGCCATTTAAAGTGTAGACAGAACATTTGTCTCAGCCAGCTCATCTCAAGTGTAGCTTCCCTGTATGGGGAGCTGGGACTTCCTCAAGAAAAACAACAGCTGGACCTCACTATTGTTCCCTGCCTGTTCTTTTGTAGTGGCAAGTTAAAACAAACATGGGTACTTTGTGAATTTTCTGAACAGTTTGTGGCCCTGGTTTGTTTGTTTGTTTATTTTTCAGGAACAAAGTATCCTCTTTATGGCAAACACTTTTGTCCTTTCTTATGCAACACAGATCTGCAGCGCTCATTTTTGTGGGTTTTTTTGGAAGTTGTTTACTGAAAGTTAAGTAACATCAAGATTATGGGGTTTATGCTAGTCCAATGCACCTCTGCCTTTCTTCATGTCATTGTCTCCACTAGATCAAGCTACTCTGCTTGCAAAATGTTTTACAGTCAATTTAGAAACAGGAGTTTAAAGATATATCAGTTTATTTCCAGGTGTGATTTTTCCAACAGAAGTCATTGGGAAATAAGTATAACTGGTTCATAGGAAAATGAATTCACAACCAGTAACGATTTTTTTTTTTTTTTTAGAACCTACCTTTTAAATTTCCTTAACTTGACAGCTGGGGATTATCCTTTGTGGCAGTGATCTGTAAGGAAAAAAGAGGGGGAGGGAAAGTTTCAGGAAAAAATTGACTCTTTCATGGCTAATTAAACTGGAATACAAATCAATCATCAGAAATAGCTGATGAATTTATTATGTCTGTGCAAGCTTACTGTATCTTAATGTGTTTGATGTTCACTAAAATTACTATTCCCATCATCTTATAGGGTAATCGTTTACCTTAAGCTTTACCTTTATCTATAATATTGATCTGAGACTCTCAAGCAAGTAATGGAAGTTTGAGTTTATGTAAGTGTGCAGGGTATAAACACTAGAGCCATGACAACTTGGAAAACCTGGCCTGGTGATTAAACCCTTTATTTTTCTTTTCAGATCAAGTTCTCTAATTCCCTCAGGCTCATAAGCTTCTGGGTTAGCTTAATTAAGTTAATGGAAGGGTGGATGAAGAGCTGTAACCACCAAGAAGCTCTTGCAATACAGTTTCTATAAACATTTTACCACGTAATGTTTGTCCATTTGCCACTGTATTGCTGTGCCTTAAAGGTGCTTCTGGTGATGTACTCAAATACAGGAGTTTTTGAATGCATCACAAATGTTACTTGAAAATCATCCAGCAGTTAGAGAGAAATGCACATGGTGATGTTGAAATATCTTGAAATTTAGTTTTAAAATTTGAGCGCTTTTGCTCAGTGATTTTTGACACCTGAATTCTGCAGCCATGTAGTTGCTGGCATCTAATTTCTTATTTGGTTAACTGTAAAAATGGACTTCCCCCACTCCTCCTTTGGAAATGAATTATTCTTTTGAGGTGATGAGTGGGACTCATCTGAACTGTTACAAAGGTGCCTAGCAGCTGATTCAGAGCTTTTAGGGATTTCAGAAGAAAGTGATACATGTCCTGCATAGAAAATTCACTGAGGAAAAACTTTGTCAAGCATTAGCAAGATAAAAATGATATGTCATGGGCATCTTGCACAATTTTTTTTGCTGGTCCTTTATTCTGAAAAATTACTAACAAAATGTGCAGCTTCCTTTCCATTTCCCTAACTGATTTTTCTGTCTTACCTTTTCTCTCTAAAGATTGCTTTAGCAGCCATCCTTCAGCTACTGGTTTACAGCTCAGCTCAGCCCCACAAGATAAGAAACTCCATTCTTCCCATGAGCTCAAGCTCAAGTTAATTTCTGCCAGGGTAGTAAGACTTTCCTTTTGATTCAAGCCTTGCTTCCAAGGAAAAGAGAAACATTCAGAAGGATGTCCGAGTCACGTGTTGCTTGAGCAAAGAATGAGACCAGCTACTTGCAGTGCACGTCTTCCTACTACAGATATGTATGAATAATAGATTATATTGTCTTTGTTAACAAAAGGTCAGAAGAGAATCTAGTCTCCAAACAGAGCAGAGTCACTAGGCTGTATGCAAAGCGTATATGGATCAGGAAGCAATCTTTCCTCCTTCGTGTCTTGGAGAGGAGCAGTCACCCTGATGTGCCAGTGATCTCGTGAAAATGCACAGGCTGGATTTCAAACTTTCTTGGTTCTTCTCCCAACATCTCTCTCTTTTCTGTAAGATATAACATTCACTCAAATCTTTTCCACTCTCTGCCAGTTCTGGAAGAAAAACTTGGTGATTCCAGTGCACTTAGTGCATGTTACAGCAAAGTGTTAAGGGCTGGCAAACAATACCAAGCATCTGAATTAAGCTGGGTAATGGTTAGTTAATGAAGGTTAGCACTTTCCCTAGATAATCCGATGTGAAATGCTTTACATTGTTCAGCGTACACTTGCTTTTAAAAATGCAGTCATTTGGATTAAGAGTTCTTTAAGAAAAAAATCCTGAATTATTGTTAATTTTTAATGATTGCATTTTCATCAGTCTTTCTCTTTTGAAGAGAAGAAAGCAATACCCAGGGCTCCCCTGCCTGCAAACCTGGAACTTCCAAATGGGCCTGGAACAGAACGGGGAAAAGCCTGCTCAGCATTTCCTGCGCAGCCCTGCGCTTGCAGTGCTCTGGTATTTACTGTAAACAAACTATACTGTCCTCTGGAGGCTAATAGGGCTGTTGATTGGTGTTTGCTCATCACAGCAGGGTCTGGTGTGTGATATCTGCGACTCCTGTGTATTGATGAGTGTGGGCTGCTGGTGGGAGGTATAGCCCCTGGAGGACAGGGAGGGGTGTGTGTGGGCTTGTTAGCTCTTTGTGGCTGGGTGGAATGAGAGATCTTGTTTGTTTAGCATTCTTAGCAAGTCCTCCGGGACCCTTGCAAAGTCTACTAAAGTAGAATTCCCTCTATTCCCATGGATCTTTGTAGAAGTATCTAGCTGTTGAAAGACCAGACAAGATAGTTGCATGCTTACTTAAAATAATCTTCATGCATCTGATCAAACACCTACTCTCATCTGAAAAAGCTTAGGATCTCCATAGAGGCTTATTAAGCAGGTAGCAATTTAGAGTATGTCCTTGTCGAACAGTTTGTTTATGTTCTCTCAAGCAGTAATGCAAAGACAGAAGGGAGATTTCCCTGATGTTAGGGACTTGAATTGGGTTATGTTCCTAAGAATTTAATAGTGTCTTTGGAAAGGGAAAAAAATATTCTTAATTAAATTACTATCACACATTGATACAGAAATCAGAACATTTGGATGCTATTTACAGATGTATATGTCTAAATACAAGAAGAGAAGGGGACAATTTTGGCTATTAAGAACAGAGAAAGATGAGAAATATTACTTTCAATTTGCTTTACAACTCTGAGTTCTAACTTGGTAGTCTGCTGTGCTGTTGAAGGAAAGACATAAGCAAGGATTGGTTTTTTTTAAATTACTTTTTAGAAAAGAGTATCTGTATCAAGAAGGAACTCATTGAACCATTTAAAGCAAGGTAGGTAGGGGCATATTATATTTGCTGACAGATAGTTTTTCAGGAAATGTTATCAATGATACAGGCTTCCTTACTATTTGCTTTCTCTGATCACAGAAAAGGCTTCAGCAGCAGGTGAATATTTGTGATTATCCTCTCTTCAAATTTGTTTCTGCCCACAAATTTAATTATACAGACCCCCCACCATCTCAGTTTTAGTTTTCCCTATATACTTTGTCTCTAATTTTCATGCCACATAGCTCTGTGTAAGCTGAAGATGTGAATTTCCCCCCAATTCTATCCACTACTGAGAAGCTGTATCCATGCAAAGTTTTACTGCTTAAATCTAGGCTGAACTCAAGGCTCATGCACCAATATTCCTGAATGTTAGCAACCAGAATCAAGTCTAACTGTTGATGTCATGAAGAAGCTGCCTTAATAAATACCTGATATGTTTAAGTTACAACAAGTTCCTCTGCCCCACTCAATTGTATTAATGAAGTTATGTAGCCTAGGTGGTTTTAAATAAATAACAATGTATCTTATGCCATTAATTAATACTTAGGAACTCATATTAAGTTGAGGGTCTGCAGGAGACACTGGGTATATTTTGTGTCAAGGGAGTTGAAAAAGTGCAAATCCATTTCCCATTTGTGATAATTTCTGAACCAGTAAACATGTTCAAGTGCACTGAAGACCATTAGAAAGAGTCACTGAAGGACTGTACACTACAGTAAGGACCATTATAAGGCATTTTAAGAATAAGAGACAGGATCCTTTGTTGCTTGGATACTTTAAATGAAACTAAACAAAACCCCATAATGACCTTTATGTAAAAGTTTAGGTAATATGTAACATCTTGTGATGATAACAATGGTACAAACCCTAACTGGGATGCAGTGCCATATATGTCTTGACAGTGCTCTCTCTGTAACTGCCTCTCAGGATGAAGTTCCACATTATTCTTTGGGCGTCACTATCCTTAATTCTATTGCAGTATCTCCAAAATGGAGAGCTTTTATCTGACCTTCCCCTGTCTCCCTGCTGATGGCCATGTAGCCACCCCTCTCTCAGGGGAATTGAAGTTGATTCACCTCACTAAGCTGGCAGAAAAGTAATCCCACCAAAAAGTGTCTGCATGTTTTTGCAGAAGGTAGAGAGCTGAATTATTAGCTCAGCAGAGATGTGCTCCTGCTGGCACTCAGGAAGGATCAGGTCAAAGCCTGGAGAAGGAACAGTAGTGGAAAGTAGGAAGGAGGATCTTCCTGTACTGGTGTCTGTAAGGTATTAGGTTGTCTATAATGTAGTTTCATTCTCAGTTAAACCCACATGCTCTTTGTAGAGCTGCTCTGTGAACGAGATGAGTAATGTAGGGGGAAAGGTAGCTTTGCTGCCAGAAGAGGCATTCATGGAAACACACGCTTGGACTAGAATGTCTTTCAGCTGCTCAGTATGCAGATTTTCTGTGTTTGTAAGAAACACTTTGGGTGTTCAGTTTTTGTAAATTTAGTGTGAATTTCTCCCTTCCTTTTGAGGAGACACAGTGGGAAGTGGAAACATGAGCAGCTAGAAGGTGCTTGGAAATAAGCAAAAATTGTTTGGCTAATTTGACATGATATATAAAATTGAAAATAGGTTCCATAATATTCTTACAGGTTTTGTTTAGATTTCAAGTTAACAGCAGTGCTTTGATAGATCTAAAAAAAAAGGTTATCCTGTAGCTTCACCTTACCTGAATATGATTCACCCATCAGATCAAACAAATATGACAAATTCTCAAATTCAACAATTTAGAGCTAAAATATAAATAAGGAAGAGTCTTTCTAGCACCTAATTAGTGGCCTTACCCATGGCTGAATGATACCAGACCTGCTCAGATATTTGTGAGTCCAAGATTTCACCCTCTGGAGGCCAGCTTACCAAAAGTGAATGGAAAAGTAGCCCACAGTGCTCCCCACTTTTCCACTTGAGATGACCTTTTGGTTATTTAGTCTCATGTCATAGAAACTTTCAGCAGCTGTTGTCCAGAGGTTCATTAACTTTCCTTATTTTCTAAGACTCTAGATCATTGCTTTTATTTAAACAACATGAAAACATTTCTGTTTTCAAGCACAAAATGCTGAGGAGCAATCACCAAATAACCTGAAATCTGTTGAAGTTAAAAATCACATTGTCAGGAAGCAGAATCCTGAAAACATTTTTGTTCAAATGTTTTGGAATATTTCTTCAAAAGTTAAAACTAAATTCCGTGCATTTAGTAAAAATACTTTGGTTGTTAGCAGAAAATGTGATATGAAGTTGAAGCAAAAAATATGACAGGGAGGTCAATGGCTGTCCAACATCAGCTATCACCCTTTCTTTCTCTGTATCTTCACCTTAATGACTGAGCACTTCTTCCTTTGCTTTAGTGGGACACTTAGCAGCCTGAACTGCTTTGCTGGGACACTTTTTGGCCTAACTGCCCTGTCAGTTACAATTAAAAACGTTAATATGACAGTCAAAGGTCATAAATTGCTTGTGGCTAGTGTTCGCTGCTTGTCTCAAACAATGGCAACCAGGAAATTGCCCTGTCAGTTACAATTAGAGGTGTTAATATGGTGGCTAAGGGTCAAAATGCTTCAGCAGAAGGAAGGAGTTGCAGAGGACATTTGGTTTACATTAAGTGAGAGTTCAGGAAAACTTTGCTAAAATTGGATGGTCCCTGAGTCAGGGTGTACTTCAATCTGTGTAAATGTCCCGATTACGGCTTCACAATACTAAGGTTTGGCAGTGATGGAGTTATGCCTCTTGGGAGATTTTCTAAGGCTTCCTTATGTACCACACTAACAAAAAAATTAAAAAAAAAAAAAAATTCCCATACTTTCTTGTAGTGAATTATTTGTACAGATGTACTTATGATACATGAAAAAAACACTAAAGAAAACACCACTACTGTTTAATACTAAAATTCAATTTGACTAACTGAAACTTTTACACAGAGATGTCTTGTGAGCAAGCTGATAAAAGTTCTCCTTTGAAGGTTGTTTTTTCTTTTTTATTTAAAAAAAACCCCTCTGCTCTGATGTTATTTTCAGTGACCTTAACAAAGAAACACAGAATAACACAATGTTAGGGGCTGGAAGGGATCTCAGAAGATTATCCAGCCCAACCCCCCTGCCAGAACAGGATCATCTATATCAGATCACACAGGAATGCATCCAGGCAAATATTGAACATCTCCAGAGAAGGATACTCCACAACCCTCTGGGCAGCCTGTTCCAGTGAAAAAAAAATTCCTCATGTTTCCATGGAACTTCCTATGCCTCAACTTCCTCCCATTGCCTCTTGTCCCATTATTGGGCATCACCAGGAAGAGCCTGGCTCCATCCTCTTGACACTTGCCTTTTACATATTTATAAACATTAATGAGGTCACCCGTCAGTCTCCTCCAAACCAAACAGCCCCAGCTCCCTCAGTCTCTCCTTGTAAGGAAGACATTCCACTCCTTCAATAATTTTTTGTGGCTCTGCACTGGACTCTTTCAAGCAGTTTCCTGAGGTCCTTCTTGAACTGAGAGGCCCAAAACTAGACACAATATTCCAGATGTGGCCTCACCAGGACACAGTAGAGGGCAAGGAGAACATCTTTTGACCTACTAACTACACCCCTTCTAAGAAAAAACAAACCAACCAAACAAAACCCCCACAACAACAACAAAAACACCTGGACTTTAAAAGCAGCAGGTCAGACTCTTCTGATACTAGAGTTTTCTCCCTCTTTTTTATCTATTTATTTCAAAGGTGTTTTTCCTACCAAATTCACTGTGGCCAGCTCCAGATTTACATAGGAATAAAGTTACTCAAGGAGAATACCATTCCCTTAAAATCCTTTAAAACTGCAAGACTAAGACTATTTGTGGGTGGAGATGGTTCCTCAAAGTGCTTTTAAATGTTAAAGGTAAGAAAACTCTACTTTTGTTCTTGTATTTGCATTGTAAGGTGATGATGCTCAATTTCTGTGTATAAAGTTAAAGTTTCTAGGTTATGCACAAAACTGCTTGAGTATCCAAGCAGTTAACTCATGTTGAGCTCTGGTTTTGCATGGCTATATACCAGGATTGGTATACAGCTAGTTCTGATGTGCCCACACAGATGTGGCAGCAATCCATGATCTCTAGGGACTGGAATCTCTTTAATATTGCAAATTGAATATTTATAATCCTAGGATATACATAGCCTTCTTCTAAGAGCTTGTTGTCTCTTGTTCCATATTACCAAAGAAAGTCAGGATATTAGACAAAGAGAATTACTGAAATAAATGCTGGAGATCAAACTTTACAGGAAACTGCTGATCACTGACACACTGAGCTCTGTGAAAGACTCAATGAGAATAATACCTGGGAACCATTCAAGCTGTGAGGTCCAAAATAAGTGTAGTGTAAATAGTCACTTGAACAACATCCGTGGATTTTAAAAGCCCTGAATTTTGGCTGGTTATTGCTCAGGCTTGTTAACTATATAGAACACGTGTTGTAGCCATACCAGTGAATGGCAACCCAGGCAACTGAGAGAAGAGAACCTATGTCAGACGAGATTTTAAAATTTATTATTCTAACCTTGCTCCTGGTTGGCTTTTGGTAACAGTCTTGTTATAGAAAAAATACTGGATATCCTAAATACTCCTAGCTGGCACAGTATAGCAGGGTTTGTGCTGTCTCTACCAGAACTTCTAGCCATTAATTCATCTTCCTCAAAATAGTAAAATACTATGTTCTCCCTGAGGTACCTCAGAGAACACAGGGGATAGTAGGGTAAAGGAGGATCCAGTGTCAGCTGCAAGGACAGAGTATGAGATATTTTTATCTTAGTTCAAACTGGCTGCCAATCCACCCAACTCTCTATCCTTTTGCTGCCATATCTGTTGTAGTTGAACATCTTATCACCACAGCACCCCTCCCTGAAGAAGTGTAATTCCTCCTACTGGGCAGCTGAAGAAAATGAGGCACTACTTCTGGAATGATGGTGGATGGGGCCTGTGAAAGGCTCATAAATTGAGCTTGGGTCTCAAATCACAGGACCTTGTTTAGTGTATAAAGAATTTGTGCATATGTCCATGCTACCAGGTAGTTGAGTTGGACAATGACAATGATGTATTGCTCCTATCAGCAGAGTTTGATGTGTTAGAAGAGGGCTCAGAACTTCATTCCAGTTAGCAGTTTCAGGTGTAGAGGGTTTGGTAGGGGGTCTAACAGTGCTTATATGCATCTTACAATTTCCAGAATATTTTTTATGCTATTTTAGCATATGGATAGTCTAGGAAAACCTATCTAAAAATAGAGCAATGATATTTTGTTCTGGAAGTTCCATATATTTTATAATTTAATTTTTTTTTTGTTACATATAAATATTCCTGAAGTAAAATAGGGAAGTTTCTTTTAACTCACTTAATATCTTTATAATCCCAGGGATGATAGGGAAAGGTTATCCTTCTTTATGAAATACTTGATTTATAATTTCAAAGTTTTGGCTACTTTTAAAAATTATGAAATTGCCTATTAAATTTTCCCATCAATATAATGACCTAAAAATTTATTGGAAGGCATAAATAGGTACAGCTCAAAATATCTTCCATATTGAAAAGCCAAGAAAGCAAAAAATAAAAAAATAAAAAATCAGTGTTATAAAAATTAGTTCAAACAGTTAGAGACAGGCTAATCGTGTACGTGGTCCACCACTCCTATGGAGACAGATTGAGAGAGTTGGGGCTGTTCAGTCTGCAGAGGAAAAGTCTCTTGAGTTGACCATATTGTGGCCTTCCAGTATCTTAAGGAGGCCTACAAGAAAGGTGGTGAAGGACTTTTTAAGATGGTGGGTAGTGACAGGGCTAGAGGTTATGGAGCAAAACTGGAAGTGGGTAAATTCAGATTGGATGATAGGAAGAACTTCTTCACATGAGAGTGGTGAGACACTGGAACAGGTTGCCCAGGGAGGTAGTAGAAGCCTCATACATGGAAGTTTTTAGGGCCAGGCTGGATGGGGCTCTGAGCAGCCTGACCTAGTTTGAGGTGTCCCTGCCCATGGCAGGAGGGTTGGAGCTAGATGATCCTTGAAGTCCCTTCCAGCCCTGAAAGTTCTATGATTCTACTGGTAACATACCTTCATACTTGGGCTAAGACATTTAAATTCTAGTTTTCTGACTTTTAAAAGAACTGCTTCAGTTTTTCTTTATCCAGGCTTTGGAACAGGCTGTCAAGGGAATTGGTGGAGTCACCATTCCTGGAGGTGTTAAAAAAAATGGATATAGATGCGCCACATTTGGGACATGGTTTAGTGAGCATGGTAGTGGTGGGTTAATGGTTGAACTTCATGATCTTAGAGGCCTTCCAGCCCTAATAATTCTATGATTCATCTCTAGATTTGTAGTCTATATATGTGTATGTAACATTTTGTTAACACAGCTGTCATATGCAAATATAACTGCTGATCTGATTTCACAATATTAACACTGCGTTTTGCTACTATCCTACCTTTGTAAAGAGTTTGAACATGCTGAAGTTACTGGAGTCAAAGCATGATAGAGATACCAAGGAGAAAGAGGGTTCTTAATTCTGGTATAATTTATCAGCAAACTGTCTATGTGGGCAAACTGTCTATGTGTACAGATAGATGGCCAGGGAATCAAATTTCTGTCCTGTGCTCCTTTGAAGCCCTGTGCACAATGTGCATGTGAGGCAGAGATCAGATTTGCCCTACTTACTCCATAGTACTCTGACTCCACAGCAACATGAATTTCGTGTTCAGGGGTTTCTTTTGTTGTTATATGAGAGAATTTACTAAATATTTTGAAAGGAGTATCTGTTGTGTGGGCTTTTCAAGTCTGGGAGTCCTTTAGTCATGCTCAATGTATTTCAGAGAAATGCTTGAAGAGCAATGAACCCAGAGGGAAGAGCTTCTGGAAGAGAACATTTCAATAGACAAGAAGGGTTTGTAACAGAGGCATAAAGACACACGATTAGATCCTATGTGTTAAATTCAATGTAGAAGACAAAAGGAATTCTTGAAGAGTGTAAATGTTAACTTTTCTAATAAGTGAGAGTGAGTTCTGTGTTGCTTGTGTTAGGTATTTCAGTCCTATCCATGTTCATATAACCAAAGTGTGATGCTTGGTGGTCAGCATGACGTTTTATGTGAGCATAGCAAAAATCCACACAGTTTCTCCACTGCAAGAGCTGCTCACTTCTACTGGTGTTTTTTATGTGCAGAGCTGAGACAGAATGGTTTTGATGGGACTCAGTCTGTTCTCCTGTCATTGCTCACCCTAAAGGCAAAGGATCAGAAATGTGAACATGTGAATATGCAACTACATACAAGAGATGGATGCAATCTGTATTTGTTTACGTTCCATGAAGAGAAAGTATTCCCCATTAGAGCCAAGACAACATCAGGATATAACAAAATGTATGTAGACTTGTAGTGCTATGTCAAGGCACTTTTTAAAGTCTGGGAAATATTTCCCTCATGTTCTCTTTGGGGACCTGAGAAGAAGAGTTAACTATCTGCTTTTGCTCGGGTATTGATCATTCAGAATTCTCAGCAGGACTGCTAGTGCAATCATTACCTAAAATCAGCTCCCAATCAGTGCAACATATCACAGCACGGTGAAAAACAGTTTCCTTGTTTCAATCTAGCATATTCTGTAGTGAATGACCAATTGCGCTCCCAACATCTGAAACGAGTTAGGAGGGGATGGAAAAGTGTAATACCTGTATGGTTGTCAGCAAACAAACACTGTCACTCAGAAGGTGTTTTCAAAAGGCTATTTTACTCTTAAAAATAAACTTGCTGCTAATTGTTTAAGGCTTGCTTTTCTCCTGTAGGTAAACAGTGTTAAATGATTTAATTGGCCACTAATTGCTTTATTGGGTTTGTGTCCCCTTCCTGGGGTAAACGTTCCACTGAACTAGACCTAATGGTGGGATACCACTGCCTTCATAGTGAGAGGTGGCAGCTTGCATAAAGCAATGGGTTGGAAACAAAGCTTAAAAGAAGGAGAGGAGAGGTCTGGGGTGGAATTTCTCACCGTGCTGCAGTTTTCTTTAGGAAAAGAAAAGCTAACCCAAGCAGTGTAGGAGCTGTACAGCTAACCAATACCAGGGCAACTGCTAATGCATCTTTCGTTGGGCAGCTGTGGTGGCAGTGCGTTGTTTGCTTTGGTTTAAGGTGGTTTCTGTTGCAGCATCATGAGGAAACAGTTGCAGGGCAGACACTGAGTTGCAATGAGTTGTAGTAAGTGAAAAATCAAGGCATGTGAAAGAGGCTGCTTTGTAGTTGAAGAGCAGTCTCTTGGACTAGTCTAGATGTCCCTCAAGATGTGCTTTGTCTTCCTTCTGCAGCTGCAATATCGGAGTCTGACAACAGCAGTAAGTGGTGTGCCTAACGAGCAGTGAAGAGCCTTGTGTTTCCTGCTATGTTAAATCTGGTTTGAGGCTTTGTGAAAGAAATATGTAGTTGTACGCCTCTAAGAGAATGGATTATGTTGCCCTTGCTAGGACTGTGACTGGCAAGTCTCATTCTGTTAAACTCAGATATTGCCTGTACCTTGTACATCTTGCCTCTACAAAAGCCTCTAGGCAGGGCAATTCAGTTCCTTCTTAGTGCTTGGTGCAAAGTCCACACTTGACGTGAGGCTGAGATGCTGCAAACTCATGTTTTAACTCCGCTCAGATGTTTGCTTTGTGAACACAGCTCTTTCTAGAGTTGTTGAAAATTCACAGGAATTCAAAGGAATGAGAAGAATCACTTGAGTATTTAAATAAGTAATTTAAATAACTTTAAGTAAAGAGAGTAATTTCCCTGAACTGTCCTTCAGCCAGTGTATTCCTGGTTTCCCTGTGGTTTCTATGAACTCTAAATATTTCAACCATTAAGAAAATATTTTGTTCCTTGCAGTATTGGCACTGGGTTTTTTAACTCTCTTTGAAAGAACATCTAAGAAGACAGGCAGCTTCAATGTAATCTGAGTTGCACCATGGTGATGTCTTATGCTTCCATTTTGAAGAACTGTGGTTCATTATGCCATGACCTGCAGAAGCATGGGGAACTAGCAAAACATTTTGGGAAAAAAAAATCGTTTTCAACAATATTGGTTAAAGCATTTAGTATTCCTGTATTGATACGAATTAATTTATGTCCTTATGAAAAAAATTCACAGAGAAATGCATTCTGACTTTTCATGAGTTATCATATCAGGACTGGGACACCTTCCTAAAATAATTTTTTTCCCACAGTTTTTTTACCATCATAAACTGGGAGTAGCTAACTAATTCAGGGCTAGTAGAGCTTAGGCACTTTTCTTATTTTTCTTATCTGTTATCTTAATTAAAAAAAAAAAAAAGGCAAGCTGGAAAAGGAGGGGCAGAGAACAGGGGATAAAGGAAGAATTATTTGCAGAACAAAGGAACACAACATCCTTACTTAGTTTCAGTTCTTTGGGACATGAATGATAATTTTTTTGGCTGAGTGTGTATGACTGCATGCATATTATCAGAAGCAACTCTTGCATGCTGTCAGAGCACATATTTTATAGCCAGTCTCAGCTTTCCTAGTTATTTTATACATCACCCACTGCTGCATGGTGAATTATTTTATGTAGCTCCAACTTTTTAAGCATCACAAATGAAAGACAGTGTTGAGATCTACTGAAAATGACAGATTAGAGAGAACTCATGATTTAGATTGACGTTTGCAGCACGTTCTGTCTCAAAAGAGAATTGTTAGTTGTGCTAGCACTATGGACTGATTGTGTGTCCTAGGGGTGATGTAGTAATGGTAGCTACATTGTGGTAGTCCTAGTGGTGACACATTGGGCTGCCATCACCAGAATCACCAAATTATGGAATGGTTTGGGTTGGAAGGGACCTTAGTGATCGTCTATATCCAATACAGTCCCCATCCACCTGGCGTTAAACATCTCCAGGTAGGGGGCACCCACAACTTTGCAAGCAACCTGTTTCAGCATCTCACCACCCTCACTGTAAAGAATTTCTTCCTAATAGCTGGTCTAAACCTACCCTCCTCAAGCTTCAATCCATTGTCTCTCCTATCACTACAAACCCTTGTAAAAAGTCCCTTCCCCACCTTTCCTGTAGGGCCCCCTTCAGGTACTGGAAGGCCTCTGTAAGTTCTCTCTGGAGCCTTCTGGCCAGACACTGTCTGTCCAGTCCTGCACCAATCACTACTGCCTCATTTCTAAAAGCAGCAGGAGAAGAAGGACTGCAGACCTACAGCTGCTGCGATTGGCAGGCAGATGGAGGGATCTGGGCCACAGATGCACTGACTTTGTGTCGAAGGTGGTTTAAGGAAATATGTCAGGCTGTGAATTGCAGCGGCTGAAGGTCTAGCATGAGATTATTCCTGCTGTGGCTAAGTTTAGAGGTGGGTGACAGCTGCCAGCGGTGACATCTTAAATCACTGTATCTAAATACTCCAGAGCTGAGAGGCACCCCAGAGCCTGCATGATCCATTGATGAAACTGCATGTACATAAAGGGTAAACAGAGAAATAATGACACAACTGTTATTTATCCCAACTGCTTGTTGCTACACAAGATCTCAGAAACAAAGACCTGTATCTTTATTTTCAAACTATAGGATAACAACTGTAGTCAAAATATGAGTTGTGGCTGCTGGTACCTGTTGTGGAATAAAGTGCACATATTTTAGGTGATGTTCCATGTTTTAATTTTCTAGTGATATGTATTTATGTCATAAAAATGGGGGCTTAATCCAGTAGTGAAGCCCTTACTTCCTTTACAGTACAAGGTGTACCTTATGGGAAGCAGTGACCATTTCTGTATGGTCATGTGTATAGAGTCCATGTCTATTCTACTTTTGGCCTCCCAGCTGAGTCTGCCAGCAAAATGTTCACAGTTTTGCAATGCTTACATTTGTCTGTTGGGAACTGGAGGGAGCTTGCCAACCTCATTTTGTCTAGATTACCAAGAAATTGCTGTAAGGTTTTTTGTTTCCGAAAATGGAGAGTGTGGCACAGCAATTTTAATTGCCCCACTGTGAAATAAAGTTTTTAATAATGCCATTGGTGATAGTAACTGGTGCTAAGGGAACATTATTTTTCCTGGAGTACCTTAAACTTGAGTTTCCATCCCCCACTCCCCTATAGCAAGCAAGTCTGGAAAATGGACATATGAAATATTTAGCAACTGTGGAGTGCATGGTCCCTTTGATATGTGTGTTTAATTCCCATTAAACTGAAAGAGGAGAGACTACACTGCTGAATGTGCATGTAACGTTTTGATATGCTCCCAGTTGGTAAAAATGAGAGTGACACTAACAGCTGCTAACAGTGTCAACAGTCTTGTAGGACGAAGTGTGGCGAGCCTCCAACTGTTTCCCATTCAAATGAGTTACAGCTCTCATTGCTCAGGGGCATCCTGATAAGAGACCATTTGAGTAGAGTTGAGAGACTTGGGGAATAACCATCTGACAGAATGGTCTCCATCCTTCAAATAAAATGAGGGAAGAGATTCCAGTGAGGGAAGGGAGAGAGTTAAAATTAGGAGACAAGGTGTCAAAACACCACTAAGCAGAGTCCAGGAAAGAAGGAACCCTTGATTCAGGGATTAGGATGTGCTAAGGATGGGGAATGCTCTAAAGGAAATGCAATGAGGCAATATGAGATGACATGGAGGCCTACCCACCTTCCAACATCAAAGCTTGATTGCAGAGAATGCTTGGTCATATGCTGCTTAATGTTACATGCTCTATTTTGATGCCAAAACTATTGGCCTGTCTTCTGAGTGTTACTTATAGTGCTTTGTTCATTTGCTTTCCTAATCCACTGGAAATTGTCCCTTTTTCCACCCAAAGAATAGTCACAAGGGGACTATAAGGGAATCTTATCTTTGGTAAACAGGAACCACTATCTGTGCTCTGCATTTGTGTTACTTCCTATTTAGAATACTGAGGGCTTCCAAGATATTTTTTGTTCCTCTTATGTAAAAAATGTGTGAAGTATTTCATGGAAGCATTCAGTGTGAAAGGTGCCTGACAGATTTTGCAGTCCATTTCCTGGGATTATGACAGAATTAACTTCACTATCTGTAAGCACTCCATAGCAGATGGGTGTTTAGCCTGGCCTGAAAAATTACCAAAATCTCATAATTCCCCAAAACTGTACCTATGGATAGTTCTAAGAATTAGCAAGTATTCCATTAGGACTTTCCATACTCTGTTATGAAACTGTTTCTTCATTAGTCTCCAGACACTTATATCAGGGACTCTTTTGAAATCCCTGATTTCTTCACCAAAATTACTGGATTTATTCCCTTCTTCTAAAAATACAAGTCTTTGAATCTAGATCTTTCTTTATATCTTGACCAGAAGCGGGATAGTACCAAAAATCTGCAATTTTTAATTGTGTTTTAAAAGCAGGAGTCAGATTCTAATGAACTCAGTAAATGATTTCCTCTCAGGGAAGAAGCAGTCTTGATTTGTCAACCACAAGTTCCCAAGTCTCTGTAAGAAAAATACTAGCCATTACCGCATTCTATAAATTCTGCAATTAATCTGATTTCCAAGTGTACATGGATCAGTGGTGTCTGTCTGTGTTGGTTCTTTTTCCCTTGGTGTATTTTGGTTTGTGTTTATTTGTTTGAGGTTTTGTTGGTTTGGTTTGTTTTGGTTTTGTGATTTTATTAAGGTTTGTTTGGAGTAGGCTTTTTGGTTGATTTGGAGTTTTTGTTGGATTCATTTTGGTTTGTTTTTTTGTGTCTATGTTTCCAACCATCACTTCAATATTATTAGTTTTTAACTGTTGATTCTTTCCTGCTGGTTTAACAATGACCATTAAGAATTCCTTGTGGTCAGATGCTTATCCAGTGATGTATTTGCTTTATCATGCTGTAAAACCTTGCTCTTGAGATTGATCCAAGAACGATGTCATCCAGCCATCATCCTTTGGTTTTCATCTGCTGCTTCTCCTTTCCCATGTCAACTAGTTAGGAGAACTATGTAATAAAGCAGTTGAACCGCTGCTAATGTTTTGGCTTCAGCTAACTGGCTGAAGAGCTGCCAAAGTTTTTTCCTGTTCCTCGGAAGTAAAAAAAATCCATAATAATAAAATAAAGCTACTGCTTAGTTTTAGCTGACCAAAACTCAACTCCTTTCTCCTTCTCCTACTATATGGTATTATGTCAGAAAGGCCATTGGAGATCTTATGCAGTATTGAGCCAGCAGATCCCATCCCACATNAAGTTAATAAATGAATCTTTATATTTAGAGCTTTGCACAATATACAAACAAATATTTACAATATGCAAGCAGATATTTACACATATATACAGTAAAAAGGTAATACAGAAACACCACACCCCTCCCAGAGATCAAAATCCCTAGGAGGGGTCACCAACCACCCCTACCACATTCCCCCTTTCCCCAATCTTATCTCACCATCTGTTGATGTGGCAGATAGTCGAAGGTAGATCGGCCAGTTTAGCAGCAGGAAAGAAGTTAGTGAAATTATTCAGATTCAGGTACAAAAGGCAGGGAGAAAGAGCCATGCAGGAACAGCCACAGTCCAAAGTGGTCTGAAGCAGTCTGACTTACCTATATTTGGGTTACAACTCTTAAAACATTTTTTTTTCTTTCTCAATAAAGCTATGAGTGAAGGAGCATCATCAGTGTTTTCCTTTCTCAGCCTATAGTCTAATTTCTCATTGAAATCCTCCAATTAGTTCAAACCAGCACATCTACAAAGCACAGAATTAAAAGCAATTCTCAAAATCATCCTGTATTTCCTCCACAGTGTCTATGTAAACTCTCTTTTGAGTAAGGCTAAGGTGCCCCAGGCAGGTGGCTGAATCTCCATCCTTGGAGCTGTTTAAAAGATGCAGAAATGTGGTGCTGACTGATATGGTTTAGCATCAGGCTTAGCTGAGTTAGATAATGGTTGGAATGGATGATCTTGAAGGCCTTCTGTGTTGGTTTGAGCTAACTGGAGAATTTGAGTGAGAAATTAGCCTATTGGCTGAGAGAGAGTTAAACAACACAGTGTCACTTCACCAAGTTTCACTGACACAGAGAAAAAATAATTGTTTTAAGAAATGTTCTCAGAACATCCAGATAGCCAGTGTGCTTGCAGAGGGCCAGTCTGCTTTGGGTCTGTCCTGGCTCCGGCAGCTTCTTTCCTTTGTCTCTCGGGCTTGCTGGCTGAATTCAGAGTTAAATCACTAAAACGACTAATTTCTGCTCCTATTACTAATCTCCCTGATCTTCAGCTTATCTGCAGTATCATCAAGTGGTGAGATAATGCTGGGGAAGGGGGGAAAGGTGGTAGCAGAAGTTTGGTTACCCTCTCTTGGGGATTTTGGTCTCCGGGAGGGGTGTGGTGTGTGTGTGTATTACCCTTTTTACTGTATATTTCTGTAAATATCTGTTATATCTTGTAAATATTTGCTTGTATATTTGCATTGCTGTAAATATAAAGCTTCATTTATTAACTTCCAGTGTTTTTCTGAGTTCTAGCCGGAGTTTAAAAAGGTGGGGGTCAGGTCACTGCAAACCCACTACACCTTCTCCGATGGAAACAATTCTCTGATTCTATGGCTTTGAATCATAGAATGGTTTAGGTTGGAAGTGACTTCAAAGATCGTCTACTTCCAACCCCCCGCCATAAGCAGGGACAGCTCCCACTGGAACAGGTAGCTCAAGGCCTCATCCAACCTCCAGGAAGGGAGCAGCCACAACCTCCCTAGGCGAACTGTTCCAGTATCTCACTACCTTCACTGTGAAGAACTTCCTCCTAACATCCAGTATAAATCTCCCCTCTCCCAGTTTAAACCATTGCTCCTCATCTTGTCATTACAAGATCCTGTAAATAGTCCCTCCTGTAGGCCCCCCTCAGATACTGGAAGGCTACTATAAGGTCTCCTCGAAGCCTTCTCTTATCCAAGCTGAAGAGCCCCTACTTCCTCCATCTGTCCTCATAGCAGAGGTGCTCCAGCCCTCTGATCATCTCTGTGGCCCTCCTCTGGACTCATTCCAGCAGTTCCATGTCCTTCTTGTGTTGGGGGCTGCAGAACTGCACACAGTACACCAGGTGGTGGGTCCAATGAGAGCAGAGCAAAGGGGGAGAATCACCTCCCTTGCCCTGCTGGCAACACTTCTCTTAATGCAGCCCAAGACACAGTTGCTGTCTGGGCTGCACTCGCACACTGCCAGCTCATGTTGAGCTTTTCATGACCCCAGACCCCCAGGTCCTTTTCCTCAGGGCTGCTCTCAGCCACTCGCCACCCAGCCTGTATTTGTGCTTGGGATTGCACCAACCCAGGTGCAGGACCTTACACTCGACCTTGTTGAATTTCATGAGGTTTGCCTGGACTCACCTGTCCAGCCTGTCCAGGTCCCTCTGGATGCCATCCCTGCCCTCTAGCAAGTCGACTGTGCCACACAGCTTGGTGTCATCTGCAAACTTGCTGAGGGTGCACTCGACTCTTCTGTCCATGTCACTGACAAAGATGTTAAACAGCACTGGTCCCAGTACTGACCCCTGAGGGACGCCACTTGTCACTTGTCTCTAGGTGGACATTGTGTCCTTGATGGCCACTCTCTGTGTGTGTGACCATCCAGCCAATTCCTTATCCAGTGAGTTGTCCACCCATCAAGCCCATGTTTTTCCAGTTTGGTGACCAGAATGTCATGTGGGACAGAGTCAAAAACCTTCCTCAGGTCCAGGTAGATGACATCATTTGCCCTTCCCTTGTTCATTGCTGCTGTGACTTCATCATAAAAAGCCACCAAATTTGTCAGGCATGATTTGCCCTTGGTGAAGCCATTCTGGGTACCACCAGTCAGCTCTTGGTTCTTCATTTGCCTTAGCAGAGCCTTCAGGAAGATCTGCTCCATGATCTTGCCAGGCACAAAGTTGAGACTGACTGGTCTGGAGCTCCCAGGGTCATCCTTTTTTCCCTTCTGGAAGATAGGTGTTATGTTTGCCCTTTTCCAATTAGGAGGAACTTCACCACTCTGCCATGACCTTTCTCATACAATGGACAGTGGTTTAGCAACTTCATCTGCCAGTTTCCTCGGGACCCATGGGTGGATCTTGTCAGGCCCCATGGACTTGCTAATGAACATGGTCTTCAATTATAGTGGGTAGGCCTTCCTTCTCCCAGTCCTTAATTTTGCCCTCTGGGATTTGGACATTGTGGCTGGAGCACTTGCTGCTGAAGACTGAGGCAAAGAAGTCATTGAGCACCTCAGCCTTTCCTGACTTGATCTCTGGTTGCACAATGTCTTTGTATTTGTCCCAGGTGACCTGTCCTTCCTTCCACTCTCTGAAGGCTTTCTTTTTTGCCTCTAAGTGTGTCTAGGAGCTCTTCATTCATTCATGCAGGCCTCCTTGCATTCTTACCTGCCTTCCTCTTTTTTGGGATGCATTGCTCCTGGGCCCAGGGGAGGTGATACTTGAACATCGTCCAGCTATCCTGGGCTCCCTTTCCTTCCAGAGTTTTTTCCCATTGCACCTTGCCAAGGAGGTCCCTGAAGAGATTGAAGTCTGCTGTTCTGAAGTCCAGAGCAGTGAGTTTGTTGTGCACTCTCTCTGATGTCTTGAGGATCCTAAACGCTACTATTTCATGGTCACTGCAGCCAAGGCTACCCTTCAGCTTAGCTTCACTTTCCAGCCCCTCATTGTTTGTGAGGGCTAAGTCTAGCATAGCACCTTGTCTTGTGGATTTCTCTACCACTTGGAGGAGGAAGTTATCATCACTGCATTCCAGGAGCCTCTTAGACTGCTGGTGCTCTGCTGTGTTGTCCTTCCAACAGATGTCAGGGTGGTTGAAGTCCCCCATGAAGACCAGGGCCTGTAAGAGTGAAGCTTCTCCTATTTCCATGAGTTCAGCAATACATGTAAGAGTTTCACAAGCTGAGTCTAAAACAAGAAATGTAGCCCAGAGACAGATAGCTCAAAAATAAATAATTATTTTGCTGGTTTCTTCCTTTTTGATTCTTCTTTTATTTGCACATCAGATGACAGATTTGGCATATAAATAGCATATAGCTAGCAACAGAAATTAATACTTTCATATGATTGTAATTTTAACATGCACTTGCAGATTCAAAACAGTTTTCTCAGGTAGGCTGAAAACATGTCTGACTGTGTTGTTATTAGAAGGTACAGGAATCACGAAAATCTGGAGTGTGAAAGACCATGCCATGTGGCTGCTGATCGTGAAGGCTGCTTGGAAATATCTGTGGAGGCATCTGCACTCATTATAGTCAAGGTGTGCTCCCTTCCATAGCTACACAGTAACTTGGGTAAGATGCATGCAGTTTAGTCTTGTTTTGAAGCCTGGAGTGAGAGTTTTGTCCAGTAAGCTACCCAGTGTTTGGCTGCTGCCAAAGGAATTTGCAGGAGTTGCATTAGCCATGTGGGGGCTCTCTGAACAAATCTCTCTGTGCCATACTAACATGTTGACAACTATAGGAAAAACCTACAAATAATTAAACATAAAGGTGAGAGTTCAAAAGAGAACCTTATTTCATACCAAAGCCTATTAAAAGTGTTTCAGAAATCATGCTTAATTTACACCATGCCAGCCCTTGCCTTCCTTATGTTAAATAAAGCTTTGCTTCTCAGATAGTTCCATCCTGAAGTGAAAATCAGAACTTAGATGTGCAATGCTTCTACTGCTGTCAAAATATCTAGAATAATATTCTTTTGCTATTTTTCCTGGAGCAGATCTCCAGAAATAAAACTCATTCAGTAGAAATATTGTCCTTCTTTTTAGCTGATAAAAAGAGAAAATTTTATTTATTCTTGATGTGAGCAGTGCCGGTTTTGAATTGTATATAATTCTAAAATAACTGAGATTTATTCTTTTTATTGTTTAAAAAACCCCCAACTCACAAGGTGCATTCCTACTAGCCCAAAAGGGGATGTGATCAGCTAGTCATCTCTACACACATTTGTCAAGTATTTTTATTTCTGGAGAACTGTCATGGTTCTAAGTATTCTGTTCCATCGACTAAATAACCTTAAAACAACTTGCCTTATTATTTTCAGAATGTACCCAAAAGCTGCTTTCAGGCTTTAGGTTCCCCCTTGGCAGTTGGATGAGATACATGTTGTCTTCTGTGTGCATTCTTACATTTTCCAGTCAAGTCATGCTGACAACATTCTCAATTAAGCTGCAGAGAGTCTTTCAGAGTAGGATGATATGCTCCAATTTGCAAATGTTACTTAATATTTTCCTCTCTCTCTTTTTAATTTTTTTTTCTTTTTGTAACTATCCTTTTCAAAGTGGTGATGTCCCAATTTTTATTTTATTTTTTTTCTCTTTTTTTCCCCCCAGTATAACCCAAGTAACCAATTCTCATTTTACTAACAGTAAGGAGAAGTCCTAGTTCGGGAGAGCATGGAAACATTTGTCAAACTGTAATCACACAGCTAAACTACACTGATGTGATGCTTCCTGAAATACTTAATTTCAGCACATACCTAAATGCTGCCCTCGCTGGAGACAGACAGACACACATGCTAAAATTCTTTCCTTGTCTGAGGCACAGCAGAACATCTTTACTGTGTGATAGTGAAGCAAGTAGACTAACATGTAATGCCTCAAATGAATCAACATATTTAAATAAAACACAAAGGTAAGATTGTTCAGTAAGCCATGCATATTTCTAGTAAAATCACAGAACACTAGGAGTCCAACCCTCCTGCCATAGCAGGATCACCTAGAGTAGGTCACACAAGAGCATGTTCAGATAGGTTTTGGTTGTTTCCAGAGGAGACTCCACAATGTCTCTGGGAAGCCTGCTCTAGTGTTTTGTCTCCTTCACAGTGAAAAAGTTGTTCCTTGTGTTCACATGGAATCTTTTGTGCTTCAGTTTGCATCCACTGTCGCTTGTCCTACCTGGGCATGACTGAGTAGAGCCTGGCTCCATCCTGACACTTGCCCTTCACATCTTTATAAACATGAATAAGGTCACCTCTCAGTCTCCTTGTCTCCAAGCTAAAGAGCCCCAGCTCCCTCAGCCTTTCCTCATAATGGAGATTTTCTGTTTCTTCAGCATCTTCGTGGCTCTGCAATAGACTCCTTCAAGCAGTTCCCTGAAGTCCTTCTTGAACTGAACACGGTATTCCAGGTGTGGCCTCACCGGGGCAGAGTAGAGGGAGAGGAGAAACTCTTAACCTACTAACCACACTCCTTCTAATACACCCCAGGGTACCTTTGGCCTTCTTGTCCACAAGGGTGCATTGCTGGCTCATGCTCATCCTGTTTTTCAGCAGAACCCCCAAGTCCCTCTCCTCTGTGCTTCTCTCCTGCAGGTCAGACCCCAACCTGTACTGGTACATGGGGTTCTTCTTTCCCAGATGCAAGACTCTAAATTTGCCCTTGTTGTCACTGCTTGAGGTTGTTTTTGTTGTTATTTTGGTTTTTACTTGTTGACATTTTTACATAACCAGCATTTTTGGGCTCAACAGTAGACTCAGTGTCTTTCTGTCTTTCTGTTATCATTTTATAGGCCTTAATACATATAATAAGTACTATGTAATAGTATCTATCTATTCTAAAATTCCTTCAAGAGATGTTTAGAAGGTTTGAGTTCTTGTTTCAAGTCTGTTTTAAGAGCTAGTTTCCCTATACCATCACATAAATCCATCCTCTGAAACACATTTCTTCTTTGCTTTCCTATATGAGTAACAGTTTTTCTCAAGAACACAAGAAGTCCAAAATCCAGAAGAAACACATGCTATTTATACCATGAGGCTTACAAGCTTGTGGAAAGGTGTAGAAACATGTGAAGGTCAAAGTTTTTACTGTTCCAAAGCCCATTTAGATGCAACAAAGAAGCAGTCCAGGTATGATACTGGATTAAAAACTAACAGCAAGAAGTTAATAGATTATAAAAGCAGGAAAGAATAATCTTCCAAACACATTGTTTGGCTTTGTCCGTGTGTCAAGTGTCAACTGCTTTTTCTCTCTTTTATCTGAATGCTTTCTAAAGACAATGGTACTATTTACAGTTTCTCCAGAGAATGTACAGGTTGACTTTGTTGAACTTTGTTGATTGTACTCAGCGTGCTGACATGGGGCCACATGGCAAGAAGCAGAAAGGAAATGCCAGGGCAGCCCTTCCAGAACTATAATACCTGTTTACATTTTCTGCTGTTACCAAAAATGAGACCTGTTGAATCATGAAAGAAATCCCTGAGGCCACATTTATGTCATAAGTTCTGTGTGTTACACAGGATGAAGTCCTATGCCATTGTAGTGACAGTTTAAACCTCAGCTAAATATGCTTGTACAGTCATATCACCTTGAGCAGTGATTTTCGTCAGGTTTTTGAAGCAAAGAAAGGTCAAGCATTTCAATGAACCAACCTTAGATAAAATGCAGGATTGGCAGGCACTTATTCACTGGAGTGACAGTAACATCAGTTTCTGAAGTTGGTTTAAATGGTGCTGAGCAAAGAGGAAATGCAAAATTAAGATTAAAACTATAGCATGGATATTAAGTCCATAACCTTTTATAGACCTATGCACCTCCTTTTCTATGTATTGCAAGCTATTTTGGAAGAGTTAACAGAAATATGTAGTCTATTTTAATTTAGGCAGATCTACTAATGATGATTCAGTAGGAATCTGAACTGGAAAATACTTTATAACTCAGCATTTGTGATTGCAATAAATTCTGAAATTTCAGCTGGAGCCAAGTGAGCTTTGCCCTTAACAGCTAGAGACCCAACCTAAAGGATTTTGATTTTGGATTGTTATCAACCCTTGGAAGTCTTGAGTATGGTAAAACATGTCTTGTAAGTGGGAAATTGTCTATATTTCTAGGTATGTTAACATAGAGAGTTAACCCTGTTAATGTTGTGCTGGATACCACACAGTGAACCTTAAGACAAATAATCATCTGGTAGAGTTCATCTAGCCTTTACAGTTGTATGTATCTGCTTGGTTGAAATGGAACCCTGATTCTGGAAGAGGGGGAAAAAAAAATCTAAGAGTGGGGTCATAGTATCCTTTTTGTAACTGGTGCCTTTTCCAGAGGGAACTCAAAGTGAGTGGTGACTAAATGGAAGCAGAACTTATTAAGACGTGGTGGACCGCCATGGTTACCTTTATGCTACAAACGCACCTGGGAGGTGGGAAGTCCTGGAAGAATGTTAATGAAGCCCCACTGTGCCCATTTGAAAAGATCTCCATTTCATAGATGGGAAGTCTGGAGGCAGAAAGTACCTTCTAACATGAATCCATTATTTACTCTTCTCTGTAAGTAAATCTGGCAGTTTCTTCTTTCCAGTTCCCCCCTAATTCCTGTGGATCACAGTGCCTCTCCTGATGCGAGTTTGTTTTTTTTCATTTTGTTTTTTTTTTACTCGTAGGAAGAGTGTCCAAAGCTATTTGTCACAGTCAGCAAGCAACAAGGATGGTGGTAGCTGCTAGGGAGGAGGAGGAATAAGAGGAGTCTTGACTCCAGTGCTCTTTTTCTCTCTCATAATACTGTGATTGCTCAATACTATCTGTCAGTTCCCAACTACTCTACATTTCCATAACTGTATATACAACAGATCTGTATATAACTCATTAGGAATTGGCATTTGTAACACGTGCTTTGTCAAACACTTCACAGATAAAACAGACATTTTGTGATAGTCTACATTTGTTACACAGCCAGCGAGGTAGGAGGCAAATGAACATTGCACATTCATTCTGGGGCTGAAATAGGGTGGATTTAGTGTAATGGATATAATGCATTACTACATCTGATGAACAGAGCATCCACCTGCATTATAAATAGCATTATTTAAAACAGCTAAATTGTTATCTGAAGGTATGTTTCCTAAAATAGGAATCTCTGGAAAGGCAAAAACATCAAAGCTTGGGGAAAAAAAAAAAAAACCAAACAAAAAGGCAATAAAGGATCAGAACCGGGGTCATCACCCTGAGGGACTGTAATGGAAACAAGCCCCAGGTATTGGTAAGGGAGTGACACATCCAGGCTAGACCCTGAAGGCAAGTGTGGCAACTCTCCATAGCCCCCTGTGGCTTTGTAAAGCGCATCTCGGTCCTGCTGTTCGAAGGCTCCTGCTGGCACTGGCTGTGCACAGCTGGGGCCTAGAGCAGCTGCCTCTGATGAGGTCTTTTGGCTTTGCCTCTAGAAAACTTGTGCCGTCTTTGCATCACCTAGATTCTCAGCTGCTCTGCAGGTCAGAAAAGTCCCCGGCTGCTTTAAACTGAGCCAGTCCATCCAGGCTGCTTCGGGAGCTGCCGTACTGCCCCTGGTGCTGACAGCGTGTCTAATTCTGCCCCTTGGCGCCTTTCCTACGCAGGTGCGTGCGGGAAGAGGGGAAGCGGCTTCACGCCGTGATTTACGGCTGCAGCTCCCAAACAAACCCTTGCAATGGCAATGTATTAAGAGAGCTGGGCAGGGAACCAAGTCAATTGACAGAGAAGAGTGGATCCAGCTGGATTTAATTTACTTTAGATTTCTGACTGGACCAAGGTGGCAGTGGCAAAGCATCATCTTCCCCCTTTCCCCCTTCTTTCCCCCTTCTTTCCCCCTTCTTTCCCCCTTCTTTCCCCCTTCTTTCCCCCTTTCCCCCTTCTTTCCTCCTTTCCCTTTCCTTTTCCTCTATTACATGTGCATTTTGTTCCTCTGAAATTCATCACTCCTTCTTTTTTCTGGGAAAGGTTCTTTCACATTTCTCTTCCAGGATTGTCCTTTGGGAGGTTCACATATCATTTATGCACCTTGAGGGAAAAATGCTGGCTGGGACTAGATTTGAGAAATGTAGAACTAGCCAAATGTGGCAGACTTCCAGCCTGCAATTACATTAGAAGGCAAAATGATTTTACAGTAGTTATGCAATAAACATATGTGATGCATATATGTACAACTTGTGTAATTCATCAAACATTTGAAAAAGAGCACTTTAAAATGTAAAGCTGGCTCTCACCTTTCCAACGAAGGAAATAATACTGAGTAAAACAAAGAAACAGGCTTCTGCACTAAACTTTGGAAGTCAGCAAATTCATCCTAAGGAGCATACCCGTGGCATCATATCACAGTGCGGAACTGTCAGCATGTTCTAAATATCATAGTGAATAGGGGGGTCCATCTCAGGGCATGAAAATAGGGCTTCTTCATAAAACTGAAGGTCTCCAGTAAATCCGAAACATCTCGTGAAATTAATTTGTTGCTGGTTTGATATGCTGGATATTCTATGGGAAGCATTAATTTAAATTTCAGTTGTTTCCTAGACTATACACAGAAGAAAATGACTGCAGTTTATTAACATAAATCACCAGAATAAGCAGAAGCAGGATTTAGGAAGTTTTGTTGAAGCCCCTTGGAAAATGTGCTGATTTTTGTTTCAGAGAACTTAACGGTGGTCTGGGTGAGTGATATCACATGTGGTGGTGAGAGCCATGTAATTAGTGTGCATTTCTTTAGCATCTTTGACCACTCATCTGTCTCTTCCAAAACTGCCTTTCACGGTTTCTGAAGTTACCCCTGGCTTTTAAAATTTTTTAGTCTGAGCTCTTGCAAAGTTTCCCAACATACCTAATTTTTTAATCCACATCTTGTTGGATTATTGGGATCAATGTTATTTTGAAAGCTACTTTGAACAATTCCTAGCAGAGATTTTAGCACATCTTTTCCAGTAAGCTTTATTAGCTCCCAAGGATCTTTTTCATGCTATTCATTATTGTTGTATTTCTTATATTTTTTTTTCTCTCAGAGTTCTGTTGCATTTTCTAATATATGATTATACAAACACTCCCGTATGTGGTCCTTCATGTAGTCTTTGATCCTGGAATAAGAAGCTTTTTGTGGATGAAGAATATTTTATTTTATATATATATATATAAACATTGCATTTACTTATCAAGCTATATATTGATGAATGTGTAATTGAAATTAGTAAGCTTCCTTGTAAAGGTAAATAATTCCCTTTGTGCTTCAGTTTTAAAATAGATCTTTGTTCCATAAAACACACTTCTAATCTGTGATTCTGATGGCATGTATCTCTTGTCCTCTTGCTTTAAAATTCAGCCTTCTGGCTTCTGTGCAGTAAAGGTGATCTCAGGAGGAAAAAAATAATGGGGAAGTTGTTTTGGTTTTTTTTTGTCTGGGTATTTCTGGTGAATTGCCTCTAAGTGTCATAGTGAAATGAATGTTTGGGCCTAGGTCTGAAGAAGCAAAAAAGGACAGGACTTTCTAAGTCATATTAGCAGGAGAAAGAGGAGGTACAGACATGTCTCTCAATATCTTATCCATAAAACTACTGAGCAACCATTTTTAGAAATGTTTAAGTCACAGCCTTGTATTGAATGGCAGCAAATGGGGAGACACTGACTGGTAGTTTTGGTCTTCTGTGATCATGAAGCATGCATAGAAGCTCACTTATTTTTAGTGTTGCTGTGAGATGAGTTGCTTTCTGTCTGAATTGTAGTAAGGGGACTTATTTGGTCTAGAGTTATTATCCAATGGTGAACCTCCTACATCTTTGACGGGATGCTCTAACAGTAAATAACCTATGTTGCAATCAGTGCATCTAATACCAGTTTCCTTCCACAAGATGTCATTTTGTCTTCCCCTCACCCCCCAACACTCGCTGCTATCACAAATGTCTTCCTTATGTTATGACCTGTAGTCTGTGGTCAGTCACCACTTGGATTTGTCTGTGATGAACTAAACGGGTTGAGTTTCTTTAGTCTCTCATTATAAGACAATATTTCCAAGACATTGAATCACTTTGTGGTTCTCATCTGAGCTTTTGCCAGTTGGCCAAATTCTTTTGGGGAGTTCTCAGTGTACTGCTTACGGTCTCACTAATGCTATATGCAGAGGGTAATACCATTTCATAACTCCTACATGCTATACACTATTTCCCTGCTTATGCGTTCAAGGACTGTATTCATTCTCTTGGCTGTGCCACCTTATTGTGAGATTTAGTGCTGGGAGGACTTGGATAAAGCTCTGAGCTACTCAGACAGCAGTTGGGAAGGTCTTACTCACTAGTAATGGCTGGGGCTCCTTCAAGCAATTTGTCAGCAATCTGTAAGCTTTTGCAGTTGTCATAGAAATGAGAGCAAGTGCTGGCTGCTCCTCTCCTTGTTTGAGAAACACTCTGGTTTGCTCTCCAGCTGAAATACATCTCATTCCAGCAGTGCCAAATTGTGCAGCTTTTTTCCAGCCCCTCCAAAGCCACAACATCATGTGTATGCATCATGCAGATACAGTCCTGCTTGCAGAGCTCAAAAGCCAGGCAGTAGCTGCTGCTCCCAAGGCAGCACAGAGAATTAGTAAATGATGTTCGGTCTCCTCCAGCTTTCTTTGCACAAATATCCACAGAGCTTTATTTTTCCTACCTCTGTGAATCAGAAAAAGCTTTTGGCTCATTTCTCCCCTTATGTAAAGTTGTGGTTTTGTGAGCTAATGAAACCCATGAATGAATTAAATGTGATCCCTTGTGTGTGGTGTTGCTGGCGCCATCAGGAATCTATTGTCCGCTGCTGAAGCAGTAGAAACATACCTCCTGCCTAACTGAACCCCAAGCAAGCTGTATATTTGCTTATTGCCAATGCATTGGCCAGAAAAAAATGTTGTAACAGAAAAGAATATAACCTGTTTAGGGATTTTTTTTCTAAGTGTTTATTTCGTCTTGTTTGTGGCTTACACAAAATGGAATAGTGGAAGGGGTTTTGTAAAAGTCATGACACACAATTTGTTTGATAATGCCTTCTTTCTAATCGAGATTTTGCTTGACTTACTGCTTTCATTGAAAGCAGTAGATTTTGATTTAGAGTGTTCAGGCTACATGTAGCCTGACAAATAAAAGGTGACTAAGTACGTTGTTTTGAATTGGAATGAATTTGGGTCCTCACTACAAGAAAGACATTGAGGTGTTGGAATAGGTTCAGAGAAGGGCAGTGAAGATGATGAAGTGTCTGGTGAAAAGGGCTTGTGAGGATCAGCTGAGGAAATTGGGGTTGCTTAGTCTAGAGGAGGCTGAGGGGAGACCTCTCTCCAACTCCTTGAAAGGAAGTTGTACTGAAGTGACTGGTGGTCTCTTCTCCCTAGTATGAGAGGAAATGGTCTCATGTTGCACAAGGACAGGTTTATGTTGGATATTAGAAACTATTTATTGACTGAAAGGGTTCTCAAAGATTGGAATAATCTCCCCAGGGAGGTGGTTGAATGCCCATCCCTTGAGGTGTTTAAAAAAAACACAGAGATGTGCTGAGGGCCATGGCATATCACCAAACTAGGCAGTTAGATGGACATGATGATCTTAAATGTCTTTTCCAACTAAACTCATTCAATGATTCTAGAACCCTGTCATACTGCATCTCAGCATTCACTGAATGAATTTGTTGTAATGGAACCCCCCCACTATTTTCTTAATTTGCCATTTTGATTAGTTTTAGCCCTCAGACTGATCAAAACCATCTATGCCACTCTTAGGGTAGAATTTAAAAACCTCAAGCTTCACAGAGCAGTGTGGTATATAAAAACTTCAGATGAGTATAATAAAATCTCTTAATACAGTCTGTCTGCAACCCAGAGTGCACCTATTTTGTGAAACGTAACCAAGTCACCTTACCAGACTTAGTTTAGAGAAGTGCAAGCCTCTCAGTGAAAACCGAATTAAATTCTGTGGGGTTTAAGTTCACTGCAGTGCTGCACAGATCTTGCGTAGGTTTCGCTAAACCATTTAAAGATTTGCATGGGATACAAAGCACACTTTCCTAATTTTGAGTGGGCACAAAATCCTCCTGCTCATGCCAGATTTTGGTTCCAGACAGCAGGTCAAACTTTTGTGCTTTTATCTTATTAACTCTTTTCCCACAACTTTTTCTCTTCTCCCCAGTTTAAATGTTTGAACGATTGGATTAGAATGAAGGATATAGGCCTGCTAGGTTTCTGTGCTCAGCTTGGCAGTTTGTGAATGACAAATGAGAGCAACCAGTCAATTGGTTTTCCCAGCCATCTACTTTAAACATTAAAAAGAAGAACCCTAGGAAATTTAATTTTTATTACAGAAAAATAGGAAACTTATAATTAAGTTGAAGTCTTTGCTGAGATTGAAATCATTCTGTGTTCAACATAACCCAGCTGTATGTGTTGTGCTTTTGGCAGAGCAGCAAACCTGTGTGCTTTTCAAAGGCTTGCAAGGTGAATTACCACAAGCATTGCAGCAGTGACAACTTCATTCTGCCCAGCCTAGAGGCTGGGTTCTAAAGCAGTAAAAATGCTTTCATTTTCTTAGTGAAATGCAAAGCCTTGAGACAATAAGGGAGTCGGAGCACATTAATCAGAATTACCAATGTGAAGGCTGTGACAGAGGTTTGAAAAAGCCCAACCCATAAACAATGGCTCCTCTGTAAGAAGAATCATTTCAACCCAGTAAAAAAACTGATCAGTAATTCAAACCAGAAATTGCCCTGAATGTTGAACGTATATTGAAATATTTCATGGGCTGTTTTATCATTGCAGTTTGTTGACATTATTTTGTACTTGTAACTTCATAGACTATAGCCATTTGTTACATCAGCATCAGACATCTGCACATGCATTTGTCATGCTGTTGTTGATTTTTTTTTTTCCTCTTCCCTTTCTTTTTTCCTGCACTGGCTGAAGGAAAGCTAGAGCTAGCAGAATAGTATTGTGGAATGTGAAGGCTATCATTAGGGGGCAAAATGAGACTTCAAAGAGTAAGCACATATGGTTTTGACTTTTATAAAGATGGCAGGTGGATGTGAAAAACGTTGATTTAAAATTTATTTTCTTGATAGCTGCAACTTCTTAAAAGTCAGAGATGATTAATTTTCAATTTGGAATTCCTAATAACTGAAACAAGATCACGGTTTTACAACTTCCTGAGGCAGAGTCAGAGAGGGAAGGGGTCATGTTGGTACAAAAAACCAATGGCAGCCTGAAGCAGAAGGGTTGGAAAAAGCAGCAAGAAATGTTTTGCAAAAGGCTTTCTGAAGCTGAAGTGTATATAAGAAACAAAATGTTTCTGAAGGCAGTCTGTTAAAGTTCAAGGAGATTGAGTTAGATTTGGAATGTGAATTTTATGTTTAACAGACTTGCTGAGCATTTCTTGCATTACTAACTGAAGCAGCAGTTAACAGCAGGCTTGAAACAAAATGAAATGCAAGACCCCCCTCCAGAAATAGTGTTCCCCTTAGTGGTGGTTCTTTTTCTATGAAGGAGTACATGACAGTTAATTTTCATTTCTGGATTATCATATGTCATTTTAAATCTAGCATCTGAAATCCTCTTGGCTGGAAAGTCAGAGCTCTCTGCACCTGTGGGTGACTTGTTGATGATGTGAAAGAATAAGCAACTGTCAGTTCTAAATGCAAGTTGAATTTATCCTTCTTCTCTAGATGCTGTATATGGTATTTTAATTGAAAAAGAATGTTACCCAGCTCGCCTGTATACATTAATATATTAAAAGCACTAGCTTTGATAGGAAATATTTTTAGTAGTAATTCTGATTAGTGCTAGGTATGTTCACTGCTTTTCAGAAAGACAAGCACCCTGTTCTAGTAGATTTCTGTGCTTAAGGCAGGGGTTTGGAACAAAATTATCTTTAAGGTCCCTTCCAATGGAAACCATTCAATGATTTTATGAGCATGCCTGTACCAATGACTCAAATGTATCTACTGCCTGCACAGGGTTGGATTTGGATCCCTTTACAAGGTTTGATGCTACTCTGTGAAGAAACTTTATTTCATCCTGGTTCCTGCTAATCCACTTCCCATTGTTTGCCTCTACTTCTGAAATGTGGATTCCTCAAAATATGTCTTAATTGTGCCTCTCCCAGAAGGGCACTTATTCCACTAACTATTAATGGTATAAAAAATAATGATAGTATCTTACAGAGTTTATTCCTTATCATTATATCTGAAAAACAAAGTTGTATCAGGGTGGGATGTGTTACAATGACACCCTTCTTCAGAGAAAAAGAAACAACAGACTTTGTTCTGTCTTGTTATTCATCTGCTCTGAAAGTGTCATGAAAAACTTAGTCTTCCCTAAGTAAAAAAGCATTTAATGTCTTTCTTTAAGATGTCAGGAATACAATAACACTCTATTCCAGAAGTTGCCTGCAGACTGGGAGTTGAATATGCATTGTTCAGACAGAAATAGAATTGATTGCTGCTTGTTGTAATCAAATCTCTTCTTGCTTCTCTAGTGGGAAGTATTATTTTTAGTACCTGAGACATTAAGCTGCTAGGTTGCATCTGTCCTTAAGAAAGTCTCCAGGAATGTCTTTTCAGGGTTTTCTATTGAGGATTGCCTTTATTTCCTTTCACGCAAGGTTACATAGGCTTTTTAGAGAGAGTGATATATTGCCTCCTGCTGACATGAAAGAAATAAGATGCTGGAGTGTGCAAGCTTATCTACTGACATTGAATTTGGAGAAAGAAATACTTTGTCAGCAATTTGGTTTCCAGCACTCATGTTGTGGGACATGCCTCCTTCCAAGCTAAAAGCAAGCATTTCTGTCTTTTGATTCCATATCAGGCAACCCTTCCCCATTAAGTCTTGCTTATAAAGCTCCTGCTTGGCCCCCTCAAGAGAAACACTCTCTGAAGCACTTGGTCAGAGTGGGATTCATTATGACTGAACTGGGAATGGTCCCACACTTCCATCATCTCTGAGGCATCATCAATTTCGTCCACTGGAAACCTGGTAGCAACATTTTCAAGTATTCCCTGAAGGCAAATACTATCGTCAAAGAATGTTTAACTTGAACACATCTTCTTAAATCTAGATCAGTTTGCTCAGCTTCCTCATGAGTATAGAAAAAAGTTTCCTTTTGTCAATTAACATAATATGTTCTGGAATGCTGTTAGACTCCAGACTACTTTCTTGCTAGAAACTGGGGAATAATAATACAGAGAAGTGCTAAGCATGTCCAAGGAATCAAAAAAATGCACCCGTTTAGCCTCTATGGATCTTTCAGTGGGGATTGCTATCAGAATTCAGCACTGGTATTTCAAGAGCTGCTGAATGGATCCATGCATCTGATCATAAATTTATTCCTAGTTTACACTGAGGAATAATAAAAAAACAAAGTACACTCTACTAACAGTAAAACACAGTGTTCATACTTATCAAAATTTAAAAGCTTCCTCCTCTAGGAAATCATGAAGATACAGTTGGCAGAGTTGTTCATCCTTTTGAGCTTAGCTCTTCTTAGTTTCCTGATTTCTGTCTGAATAGGAAGTGGTCAGAGAATTCTTAGTTTTGTCCAGTGAAAAAATCATAGTGAAAGGAGGGACAGGAGAAAATATTTTTTGTCCTGCAGAAAATGCAGAAATTTTGTAAGAAAATACATTAAAATAAATGTAAGAAAAAACCCTATGAATGTTCCCTCAGCACACACTTTGTTGATTCAGGTGATGTTTGGCCATAAACAGACGGGTTTGTGTTTTGACATCATCAGGGAAAGCAAGCAGCTCCACGGCTGGATTTGCTTAGCCAAAACTCAGGTCTGACTCAGTTTTTCACTCTAAAATATCTGAATAAATAAATTTGAATTAGACATGCACTATTGTGTGGCCAAAGTTATGCATAGGTGTCTTTAAGCAAAATATATATGAAGCTTCATCTCATTATAAATTCTTTTATTTACATTAATTGAGTGGAAATTATTAATATGCACTGTAAAAGTTTTGAGGTAGAAAACAAATTTAGGGAATGTAGCATGGGAGTGATACTGAGGGAAATGTTTTAATTAGAAATTGCAACTGCCTCAGTCAGGAAAAAAAAAAGTTAAAATCCACTGAAATGTGCTATGAGGAAGGCAGAAACGATCTATAGGGAAAAAAAAAAACCCAACAGTCAAAATTTGTCTTTTAGAAATGAATTTTGATCAAAACTATTTTTCACCAGGCCTGTGAAGACAATGGGTTTTGTTCTGTTCTGGCACCACCTAGCCTCTTGCTCATTCTCCTCCTAGTGTGATGGGGAAGAGAATCAGAAGGGTATAAGTAAGAAAACTCATGGTTTGGGATAAAAACAGTTTAACACCAGAGTCAGCTACAATGGCATTGTCCTTGACAGACTTTTTGGTAATCTATTCTCCATGATCCCTGGCAAGAGGGATGTTTTACTCCTCAAAACAGTCTACTGCAGTCTTTCACTTACATTTTCTAATATCCTATCTATTAAAATAATTTTAGCCACCTAGCTCACCAAAGATTCAGAGTTGAATAATTCCTTGTTTAATAATTCCTTGTTTAATAATCCAGTTCAAAATCATCTACTTCCGGGCAAAATTATTTCATATTTTCTTGAATTTCTTGGCTTATTTTTTTTTTTTACTGATAATTATTATACTTTCTTGTCTTTGAAATTGATCTGCATCAAGATGTTTCCCCTGACCAATTATTTCTCATCCTCTAGTTGTGCAGACAGCTATTTGTACCTACTTTACATTTTGTGTAATTATTAGTGTTTCATCAATTTTCAAGATTTTTTTTTTTTTAGTCTATGCTAAGTTTCCAGCATATTCACATATTGAGAGCAAGTTTAGGAAGCATATTTACTGCAGACAGGGAATGTTTCTGGCTGATCTCACAGTAAAGTAAATAAAAGGATGTACCTAACAATGCAGTGACACTGATTAGTAGGAAAAAAATGTATGAAAGCAGAACATTTCAAAGTCAGGATTCATGCAAGCTGGTTGAAGTGTTGCTTAATGTAAAGATCTAGGAGCTGGGTTGAAGTTAATACCAATTGCTGGAGACCTAGGAGGTGGACTGTTGTGAATAGATTTGAAATAAAAAGATAGAGACTTCACTGCTCCAGTCATGTTGTTTTCCAAGCAACAAGATATATGGTCAATCTGCCCACAAATTACCTATACCATGTCTGATTGGCTGGACAAGGGGACCTCCAGGCAGCCCTTTCAGCCTCCATCATTCTGTGACAGGTTTCTGTTATGAAGATTTTGCACACTATAGTTTAGAAAGTAGTGCCATGACCACACCAGGAGCTATTTCCATGTCTCAGTTTCAAAGTCTTTGGGTCCTTTCTGATACTTTAAAAGCTATTGCAAAGTGCAGGAGAAGACAGTTTTTGGCATCCAGTAAAAGCAGCCAACAAACACTTGAGAGACCTTGAATGCGGGAGGACGTTTAAAGGAGAATAGCCAAAGTGCCAAATTACCTTCATGGTAACACATCAATTACTAAGCAAAAAACTGTGTCTTGTGGAAAGAAAATGAGCTGTCCAACCAGTTTCATAATTTCTTTAAGTCAGCATGGTAGGAAATGTTGCCTGGAGTAATCATTGCAGGAGAAGTAATAATTGCCTGGAAGAAGAGGTTTTCAGGTGAGTCGTGCTCAGTAAGTAGAGGGCATGTTGAACACCTGAGATGGATGTCAATGTTTATTATTACAAAGGCTTAAAATAGGAGAGAAATATAGGTAAGTGTCTTTTCATGTATAGCTGGGAGTGGTACAATATCTGATGTGAAAGAGTCCTTGCTTGTCATCAAGGCAAGTGGTCAGTAACTTGCAGATGAGTGTATGTCAGTATATTCACAAGTTATGGGTGCTGCTCATCCCTCTAATTAGCCATGCACACAGAGTACAGGTTCAAGTATGCAAGGATTTGCACATGTTCAGAGGAAGATGTTGCACCTGGTAACATTTTTTAAAATATTTGCCTCAGCTATAGTTAAGTGCCTCCAATTGTGGTGTTTTGTCCTCTGTTCTTTGGGAGCTGGCTCATAATGTTCTGCTGCAGCTCCTCTTCTTCTCCTGACAGAACAAAGAAATCACAGAAATTGTAAGGCAATATGAAAGCCTACTTTCAAAATTCATTACTGCTTAGTGGGAGAAAAGAAAGTCCCAGTGATGTGATTGCTGTCGTGGAGGTTCAGGGAAGGCAAGTTGTTAAACAAAATCTTCTGTGCCCCTTTCTTTATTCCATTTCTAGAATAATTCCTAAAATTAAGATGTAAATACATTTCTTTCTTTGTGGTTCATCTTCTAGTTCCTGTTAAAGTATTCAATTGATTGATAACATTTTTAAGCCTTTTAAGAGCCAAATAAAATCATGATGTATAAATTATTAAAATCATCCAACAAATAGGAAAATGCTTACTGAAAACTCCTTCATAAATAATGTTAAAATTAAATTAAATAGAAGTATAAGGAATGCATTAAAGTTTGTGAATGAGATATTAGCAGTGTGCACCCTTAACCTTAAAATTATGATAGCTGGAGCACTTGCTACCTCTCTGAAACCTTGTGGTTCGTTCCAAGTCCCAGCTCACTCTGGGAAAGAAACATGTGGTGCTGCTGAAGATTGGAAAAAGAGCTCAAGGTCAGGGGTCGACACAGTAAGGGAGTTTGCTCTTTAAGAGGTTATCTGTGGATCTGCAAAGCCAAAGTGTAATTGGGTTCTGTGATGTGATTTTAGTGTGTAATTGTATATGATCTTAGGTAGTTTCAAAGACAAGGTTGGAAGGTTTTTCTAGGTTGCTTGTGATAGCAGTTTTGGGGAGTCTGTGCAGCCTGAGCTGGACAATGCAGTTTCTTCAGAAATTGTCATTGGGAGTGATACATCTGACTCATTTTAATTATCATTTTGGCAAACTGGTAACAGGGTTTGTTTTTTATCTCCTCTGTAATACCCTATAAATCAGCAGCTTTGTCATCTTGTACCTTTCACGCAAGTGGTAAATTGCTGTTTGCTTCTGAGCTGGTACTGTACCAGAGAAAATTTTGCATCTTTATGAAGACAGCAAAAGTCATTGTAATTGATCTGCCTGGATGTTGCTTTTTCTTTGGTCTTTAAGTAGATGGTTTGCCAGTGGGTTATCAAGTTTCTGGTTCTTGATTATTCAAAACAGTGAAACAAACATTTCCTATTGTTTTAGTTGTTTAGGGTTTCCTTGATTAAGCTGTCACTGCTGTCAGTTATGTTCCTATAAGCCTGCTCGGATCTATTTCATGTTAAGAAAAAGCTCAGATAAATCCAGGAAAGCTTAATGTTTATCCAATGTGAAAATAATTACTCAAAAGTGTTATTCTTAATCCAGATAATTAGAGTGAGGCAGGAGAGATCAGTGTCATTGTGAATTATGCCCTGGCAATTGACTCTTGGTCCTTGTAAGTTTCAGGTGAAGATGTGGATGGATAAAGGTTAGATTAACCATAATCCAAAGTAGCTGCAACCTTAATCTGTTATGATACAAGGATGATCACTTAAAAAGAGCTGGATTGTGGGATTGTTTCTGGTTGGATAAGATGCTGCTCGACTGGGACTAGCCTTAAAACATTCTTAGCACCATGTCACTGCAGCTGTAAGCACTTGTGCACGGCTTCAGCCTGCTGCAGCTCAAAGACAGGCTGCTGGGTCTGTCTGCACACTGTAACAAAACCCGGCCTTGCAGTATCTGTGCTTTGCATTAACATGCTTTACCCTGTGCTTCATGGAAAATAGACGATAACTGCTGTGTGGGGCAAGCAGCTCTGTGACTTCTCTCTGCTGTTAAATGTGTTTCTTTGTGTTCTCTGCTTGAAAGCTTCAGTGTATCTGAATGCAGTCATACTGTACCTAATGGTGTAGGTTCACCATTCCAAAATCTGAGCAATCAAAAACGTTAAATAGACAGAATATCTACTTTCCTTGGTTTAGTTTATGCCATTATTTTGGGTAGTTATTAATTACAATAAATAAGATCTGTACGGAGCACATTTGCAGTTGTGGTTTTCTTCTTGTGAGGTTGCACAGTTTTCAGAACTCCATTGGCAGTGAACAAAACAAATTCACTTATAACACAAGAAAAGTAGCTTTAAAAAGGGGACCTGTGTGTATTTGCACACACTACAAGCAGATGCAGACAGAAGGTATTTGATGCTTTAGAATTTTCTCTATTCATACACAAGGACATAGTGATAGCTCGGATGACAGTAAGTGTGGTAACTCTTTGTGTACACATTCAACTCCTGAATGCCAGTTGGTACTTATTGGCAATAACACCACTGGAAAAGGAAGAGAATAGGGTGAAAGACAGGTCATTTCTTGAAAAACAGTACAGGAAATGTTTGGTCTCAGCAGATAATTTAATTGCATGGTCAAGTCTGTATGATCGTTTCAGGCCAAATGGAAAATAAGGTAAAGGCATTTTTTCCCCCTTCCATTCATTTTTTGGTAATAAGTTAGATGTATTTATTTCGCAGGTATACAATTGCACAGGTCTCCTTCATCCTTACTGGAAAACTGGAAGCAGCCTTCCCTGATGCATGGCTAAGGTGAGGAAATAGTTAAGAAAGTAATTAATTAAATGCAAGACCTAATAAGATGAAAGTACTTTAATACACACTTGAGCTAGAATCTTCTCTGTGAATAATTAAAAATCTTTAAAGTTCACTTCTGTATTTTTAATAAAGTTTATCTCAGTAAGACTCATTCGTCTTTGAAATCTTTCTATACTTAACACACTACCTTATTTTTTTACCTATTGTTAGAACAGTTTACTTGAAAAGGACTTTAGGTAATGTTTATTTTTGTTGATATGTTAGAAGTAAATTCTGCAAGCACAATAACATTGATGAACTTTGTTCCTAACAGAAAAATTGTTTAGGGTAACACAAAAAGGATTATGTTATTTCTAATGTCACATCACATGTTGTGAATTCTTGTAACTGTTGTGTTTTCCTGCATCTTACAGTCTCTGCTTTAAAATTAATATTTCATGGAAGCATATGTCACTAATGAAAGTTTCCAGATTTATGTCAGAAAAGATTTTAGGGCATGGATTTAAATCCTCAGACTTCAGAATAGAAGTCAATCTTTAATTAAAAATAACTGAAGAGGAAACTCTCTTGCTTGATAGCTCATTACAAGGATGCACAGCATGGTTTCCCCAAAGCCTTTTAGTGAAGGCTCTTTATGGACTGAAGGAAACCATTGGTCTCATGTAAAATAATGACTCCTACAGCAAAGAAAGAAAAGTGTATAAAAGGCAATAAAACCTAAGTGATAGAATTGCTCATGTGCACCCTGACTCTGAAAATATTAACAAAGTGGTTCATAAAATTGATTTTTTTTCTTTAGGGTTGAAGTTGCAGAGAAGGCATCATTTGGAGAGAAGTAGGGAGTGCATTTTTCCTTAGTGGAAAGTATGAGTTAGAATGACAATGGAATTATAGAACTTAGAGTTGGCCCCTTCTTCCTGGCCTTCTTCTCTTGGCCCCTTCTGCACTTTACAGAGGTAAACTGGTAGACAGTTGACTGTCAGTCATTGTATATCATGAAAACGAGGCAAAAATGAAAGCAAATAAAGGAAAGTAAACAACAATTTTGCTACTTGTAAAAAAGAAAATTGTATAAGTACTGTAAGATTTGGAAAGCTTTAAAATATAAAAAAGTCAGTGAAATGAATAAAGAAATAATGCTGGAGAAAAAAGAAAGTCCTGTGACAGTAGAGTATTTGTAGTGTTAAAGACCACAGTCATGTGTGTACCAATATCTGTAGCTTTGGATTCTTTATGTAGCTTTAAATTATTTTTGTATTAGGAAAATTAATAGCTAAATTAAATAAAGAGATACCAATAAAATAAAAAGACCTATCAAAAGAGAAGTAATTAAATAATTTAAACACCAAAATGTAAATAGAGAAGAGAGAAGATTTTACCCAGAGGAAACTGAAGGAACTGGCAAAAATGGGACATTTATCACTTTAAAGCAGCTTCAGTGTTGAATGGTGACCAAATTCTGTCAGTCTTTTTGAGTAGTGATGATCTCAGGAAGCTCAGGGAATAGGAAAAGTTTCTGATGAATCAGGTGGAGCATTGCTACAGTGCAGACAGATTGCTTCCACATTCAGCCTCTCCAAAGTCTGGAAGCCATATGTCAATGGAAACACCCTTGGCTGATTTCTTTAATTTTCCAGGATTAGTGAGTTTTTAGGCTAAAATTATGATCTTTTGTAACTTCCATTAATCTATCAGAAAACGTTGTTCAAGACTAAAATAATTACTTTAATTACTTAAAGTCTTCCTTACTTCTCTGTGTGTTCAAAGTGTACCAACCAGCTACAGTAGTGTTTCAGATTTGTATGAATTTATTTTAAAAGAATATAGAAATAAATGCCTGAATTTTCTTGTTATGAGACAGCATAGTAATTTACTGGCCATGGACAATTCAGAAAGAATCAGGTACCAAAGGACAACCATGAAACCAGTACAAATTAGTCACAGATAATCTATTCTTGTAAACTGGCAGAGATTTTGGGGTTCAGAGACAGAATTTTGCTTGTGTTTAAGGACCATTTCAGAGTGAACTGAACATTTGTGGAATTTGCATTACACATAATGCAAGCTTCTTAACTTGCGTTAAACTGTAGTATTTAAAACAAAACAAAACAAAAAAAAAAAAAAAGGAAAATGGTGAAAATGCATAAAATTTATAGCCAATGTAAATGTTTTCATCCGTGTTTTCTACCACCCAGTTATTTCATCCCACTAGGTAAAAATAGTCTTGTTTCCATTTTGTCCATTAGCCTATTTCTGTCTATGGTTGGTTGATATTCTTGAGTACAAGAATATGTCCAGTAGAGAATACTTTTCCATCTTCTAATGACATCAATTTTAGAGACCTCTTTTTATAGGCTTTACCATATTGTTATATTTTACTGCCCTTATTAGTCTTTTCTTCAAGGAATTTGATCAGTTACATTTTGATTCAATTTACACTTGTGGCATGATGTAGCAATGAGTTAGTTTAAACAGTGAAATTAATTGTGAGCTATCTGAAAAAAAGAATTCCTGGTAAAGTGCTTATTTTAAATGGACTGCCTAACGATTTAATTTTATATTCCCTAGTTCTTCTCTTGTGAGACACCACGGAAATTTTTACTTGAGAACATAAACAGGGAACAAATTCTCTCTAACCTGCCTCTTTTTAAAATGCAGAAGTGTTCCACTCAAATTAATTTCTTTGTCCACAGAATGACTTGTGTATCTTTGCTCATTCTTGGACACCCTGGGTACACTTCTCTGTAACTTTTGTGTCTTTTGAAGATCAGAACAATATCCAATATTCATGAAGTGACTGCAACACCAATGACTTGCGCTTCAGTGGCATTTTTTTGTTTATCCTATGCTGTTTACATAACAATTCCAAACATTTTGTTTGCTGCCTTTTATTTTTCTCATATATTGAGTTTGCACTTAATGTCTATAATGTGTCCACATTTGTTTTCCTAAATTGTAACTTTATTGTCTATTTTCATATAAGTATCATTGGGATTGCCTTTCCTATATGTGATTTTCTTCACATTTATTGACTGTACTTCTTTTTTCTTCCCAGTCTTATCATGATGAAATCGTTCTGCCATTAAATGATTCATTTTTGTGGTGTCAAACATCTTTGCCATATCAAAATTAATTCTTTCTCAAGGTTAGTTATAAGGCCATTGAAATTTGCACATTCTTGAGAAATCCACTGTCAACAACCATTCATTTTGAAAGCTGTTTCCTTTACAAGCTGTTCTCCTATTTCAGTTACTTTTTTAAATGACATGACATTGTATCTTATTCCGCAGCAGAGTACCTTAAAACCCATTGGTGAGGATCCTGTGATTTTTTTTTTTTTTAATTAAGGTATTTCTGGCCATTTCACTCAGCCCACACATCCATTTCTACTCCTGCTCTGAGTGCGCAGACACACACTTACTGAAATATATCAGTTAGGCTGCATGCAGCTTTACTTTGGAGCCAGTACTCTTGCTCAGATAAACTTTTCCTTCTGCCCCAGATCTTTGTGGAGATAGGACGGCTTCTAAGTTGGAGGATCAGACCTTATAGCTTGCGTTGGGGTCAATGTGTCAGTTTGGCTGCCGTTTTGTTTGGCTGCTGCTTCAGCAGGAATAATAAAATGCACAGGAATCTAATTCTGCAAATTGGAAATCCTTGTTTCATTGAGGATGTTGAATAGCACTGAGCTCTCCCTGAAGCTCTCTGTCAGTATCTCCTTTACATGCAATTCAATAGTCTTGGTTAAGAAATACGAGTAACAGCCAATTATGTCTTTAACTGTGTGTTTTGATTGCTTTTCTTCACTCCTGTGTTACTTGGACTCGGCCTTGCAAGATCTGATGAGTAAATTCTTATTACTGGGATAGCTTTTTAGAGAAGTGTGTCTATCAGAAGTCATTTCAGCATGCTTTTTTTTAAAAAAAAAAGATAAATAATTTCCTGTATAAGTTCTATGAAAACCGAAAACCTCTAATCTAAACAAGAGGGGTAATGACATAAACATCAGAAGATAATTACAGATATATATATATATATATATATATATGTATGAATAGAGTATAAGCTTCTAAAAGTGCCACTGTTTCTGGTCTCAATGGGAAAACGATTGAAAGATTATATTTTCTAGATACAACATACATATAAAATAGACATTCCCTGAATGAAAACACAACCAGCCATGTTCTGTAGGCTTGGTTAAAAAATTGTGTATGATTCTCCTCCTTCTGTTATTCTGCATTAATACTGGTGAATTGCAGTTCCTGCCTTCTGCACAGTCCCTTGACATATAGAGAGTTTTGCTGTTAAGCAGATTATGACCAGGAATGAAAGAGAATCAGGCAGAAAAACTCACTATCTTGTAGTGATTGTGGGTAAAAATCTGCTAATAGATTTTTCTGGTTCTAAGAGAAATTCACTTAGAGGCACTTTGTAGTGAAATTGATAATTACAGCACTTAAAGTAAATGATTTGATTTTGTTCTCTACGTTTAGGGGTTTTTTACCAAAGGGGGAAAAAAAAGAAAGAAAAAGAAAAAGAAAATTAAAAAAAATCTCCTGTGCATTATGTGATTTAAGGTATTCTTGTTAGTCTTCTTTTTTTTTTTTAACTTCTCAGTTCCATTGTGGCTGAAATTTGCAAGCCAAATAGAACACTTACAGTAATTTATATAATATAAAGTTAATAATTCTGTGCCCTATTGTATATGAAGTGTTTGAACTAATAAAATGTTTGATGTTTAAACCAGTAAATCCCATGATCTCTGCAGTGACCCTGTCAATTGATTAATGTATATGTCAGTCTCACAAAATCAAATAAGAAATTTTCTTTGGTTGGGACACCTGTCCCAGAACATGTACCCTACAGCATAGTATTTCTGGACCTCATCCTATTCACTGTCATGCCCATAAAGAAAGCTCTTTCCCAAATTCCACAGGTCTCATGTATGGCAAAAATAATCTAATATATAATGCAGAGAGAGTAGAAAGAAAATCTGTTTCTGTTTTTGCATGCTCTTCAAATGCAGGCCTTTCAAAGACTTCAAGATACAAATCTGCTCATTCTGGTGTTTCTCATGTACCTGCTGTAGCTTTGGTGTCTGGCTGCTTTTTACTCCAATGAAGACAGAGTTTCTCTTCTGAGAATAAGTTTTCTTGCAAGTTTTTTCATGCTTCCTGGTTCTGATCAAAGGATTATTACTGCATTTTTTTTCCTTTTGGTGTTTTGCATCCCTGATTCCTGTCCTGATATTAAAAACATGTAACCCAAATTTATCTGTTTGTCTTGAATTGGACCATTCAGGCTATCTTTAATTGTGAGTTTCAAGTCCTATTTCAGGTATTTTTTTTATAGTTCTGAGAAAAAAAATTACATGCAAGAAATTTATGATGAGCATGAATTTCAGATACCAGCTTTAAGATGAAAGGTTTTCAAATAATGGAGATTACTCCTCCTAGAAACAGGTATGAGATGTGACCAACAGTTTACACACACCCACTGTTTCCATCTACATGTCTCCTCTTATTATAAAATAGTACATTTCTATTCTTGCTGTGCCTTTCTTTCTTTTGTGTTTTTAAAAAATTATGATTTTCTCTCTTTTCCACTTTCCCCCTCTCTCTTTCTCTCTTTCTTTCCCTTTTAAATTTTTTTCCTCTCTTCTCTTTCCACTGGGACTTGGTTTTTCATAGGTTACAGCATTGCATATACTTCATATTCTGTAAATCCCTCTGTATTGTGTGATTGCTTTTGTGAGTAAGGCATGGGACTCAGAGGAGCAGATGGTGTCCTGAAATCCTGTTCCCAGATCCCTGCGAAAAGCAGCGCTGGCTCACAGAGCAGAGGTTTATATCACAAGTTAAGCATTGCAAAGATGAGGCTATATCCTTAATTCTCTCTGTTCTGGAAACCAGAAGGATTTACTGCATGTGTGTGTGTATAAATCACAGCAACACTGGGCACTAGTAAGCAGAATTCTTGCATCAGGTGCAAGGGCTCTGAAGCAGTTTGCACTGGACGAGTGAGCTTCTGCAGTGCCAACTTCACTGGCAACACAAAGCAGGGAAGCATAACACAGGAGAGATCTGCTTTGTGGATCTGTTCACAGAGCCCAGGTATAATCTCTTGGTGTGTTTCCAGTTTACTGTCCAAATGAGATGTTGTCAAGGTACATGGAAAATCAGAGGAAAAGCATTTCTGGTCCATAGCTTGATATAAGTTGGAACACATCTTGTATACCTGAACCAAAATTGTTATTGTTTTAATTAATACCATTTCTTCTGATGTGGGACAGTTTCCAAAGGCAACGAAACAACATTTCTATGAGAAAATCTGTGTAATTGAGTTCCAAGTAGGCATGCAGCGAACTTAAATTAATTTGTTTGTTTGTTTGTTTTGTTCTGTTTGTTTCTCAGACCTTTAGGTCTCCAGAACAAGACAGGGCAAGGATTGTGATCATGGCTTACAGTGAGGGTTCCTGTTTACCCGTGTGCAGCAAAACTGCAGAGGAGGAATATTGCAAAACCAAAGTACAGTGTGAAACCTTTGATTTGTACAGTACTGGGCATTGTTTAAGTGTGAATTTGATAAAAGAGAATTAAGCAAGCCTAGAGGTCTCTTCCTTTGCTTCTTTGAATGCTGATGCTTTGTTTTTTCATACAAGATGTTGAGTCATCATCATACAGCGAGCCTACATGTACCATATACATTAGATGTCCCTATCTGAGGTATAAATTCATACTATTTTGTAATCTGTGGAGAAAAGATGGTAATTTTAGGAACATTTCTTCTTTTAAGACCAGTGATTAAGAGGATCCAGAGGAGGGCCAAAAAAAAAGGATCAGAAGACTGGAGCACCTCTCCTACAACAGGCTGAGAGAATTGGGATTGTGCAGCCTGGAGAAGAGAAGGATCCGGGGAGAAGTTACAGCAGACTTCCAGTACCTGAAAGGGGCCTACAAGAAAACTGGTGATGGATTTTTTCAAAGGCTTGTAGTGATAGGATAAACGGTAATGGTATTGAACTACTGCAGAGTAGATTTAGACTGGGCATTAGGTATTTTACTATGAGGATGGTGGAACACTGGAACAGGGAGTTGCCCCCTGCCTGGCAACATTAAAGGTCAGGCTTGATGGGGCTCTTTGCAACCTGGTCTAGTTGGGGATGTCCGTGCTCACAGCAGGGGGATTGGACTCAACAACCATGAAAGATCTCTTCCAAACCAATGCATTCTAAGATTCTATTTCTTTCCTTTGACTGGAAAGAGAGGACCAGCTCTAGTTTGAAGGTCTGTATTTATGCCACCTCAAGAAGGGCGAATGAATCCTGTCTACTGTGACTGATAGGATAACTCCTAGAAAGGGAGGAAGGACTACAGCTGCAATGTACCAATGCGGGACTGCAGCCTATGCAGAAGGTAGGTGAAGTGTGATGTGGTGCTATTTTTTCCCATTTTCCCTTCAGGGAAGAGAAAGCAACTAAATAAATAAATAAAGAGCTTTGCAGAATAGCTTGAAGCTGTGAAGTACACTATAGCTTCCTTTAGCTAGGGTAGCTTTAGATTGTTGCTTGGTTTTTTTAAAAATTATTTTTAGGAAGTATGATTTGCTTAGCAAAAACTGGTATCAATGTGCTGAGTTTGGCAAGGCTCTCATTTCATGTCATGTTATCTCATCCTTTGCCTTTCTCTTACACCCCACCCCACCCCCCTCTTCTCTTGCTTCCTTCACTAATGTATAAACCACCTGCGTGTTTCCTGACTAACTTTCTCTTAGAGGAGACTCCAGTGTTTGGGTAAGTCACGGGAGACAGAGGGATTTGTGCAATCCCCTTGCTTATGAGCTGCGGAAGTGATGACAGAATAGTCCCTACAGTCGCTGGAGAAACTGACACATCACACCCAATTACGTGGCCTCCCCTGCCCCTCATACTGTTTCTTCCCTGAAGTATAAGCTTTCTGCCTGATGCTCTATTTTAGTTTTTGAAATTTGTTACTTAAAAGGAAAAATGGGGGGTGTTGAGGGACTGAGTTAGTGTATTGCTCTAAAGAAAACTGTTGCAGAGTAAACCTTCAGGGACATTCAGTGCATCAGGTGAAACTTTTAAGTGCTAGGAATTATTTTTTTTGTTTTAAACTCACACAGGGAAAAAACCCACCAAATTTAAACGAGCCTTGTCATTTACTGTGATGTTGCCCGTCAGCTGTCATGGGCAAGTGGAAATTATTGGCCAGTAATTATAAAGTACAAATACATGCAGCAATCTGTATCTGCTCAGGATCTTCCAGTCAGTTGGAGAAAAAGCAGTTTATTTTTCATGTTTGTACCTTGTATGCCATCCAATGCAGCTGTGTCTTATGTTTCTTCTTCCTAGGACCAGTCCCTCAAAAGTGAGACTGCACAAATATCACATTTTCCTTCCTCTTGTACTAGCATGGCTGGCACAACAAAAGAGCAAAAGCAAAGCTGACTTTCATCCACTTGATGATACTTCTAAGAAATGAGGAGTAATTAGAAATAAAAATACATGTTGCTATGATAATTAAAGTACATTTGTCCTACACCTGGATTCCAGATTATCAGCATTAGCACTGATTATTGATTGTCTAAAACTTCCTGAGCAGGAGCTCTCTCTGCAACTGGAGATTTTCTCCAAAGGCCAGCACATCAGGAGCAGAAATTACCGTGAGTTTTCTTTTGCACTTCTCACTAGATTTATTTCCTCTCTTTAAGTTCTGACAGCTATCCTTAGACAACAGGAGTGCAACATTCGTAGTGTGATTGTAATTATATATATATATATAAAGTATATGTGAATTGTATAATAAGAACTTGAGAAGTTTCTGAGCAGCAAAGACTTTTCTGCTACTTTTTGCAGGTTGAAACAGAGAATATGAAAAATATTGAGGGTAGTGGAAGAGCACCCAAGTCCAAGAACATGGAACATGAATGGTCACAATCACCATGTGAGAAAACAAACTAAGAAGAAAGGAATGTGTTTCCCTCCCTTTGGAATGCTGTTGCAGCAGAAGAGCTCCTAAAGGAAAATGCAATCTGAGTACATTTTCTGGCTTTCTGCCTTACAGGTATAGAAATTAAAAGTGCTGGGATGGTGGTGAAGCAGCCTCCCAAGAAAGCCTATGGAATGCCACTTTTCCCTCTGCTTAGGCTTGACCAGGAGCTGGATGCAGTGGCTGCTATTCCCTACTGGCTCACACTGTCTCAGCATCAAGGTGGCCTGAGAAGCCACCTGGCAACACTGAATTCTCTCTTTTCTTCTTTTAAAATCTTTGTTAATTTGTAATGGGGAAGAAACAGATTCACACCACTTCGGTGAGTGATGTGAAATTTGATGGAATGTGGTAACATGGAGTCTGTCCTATAAGGACAGACTGAAAGAGTTGGAGAAGAGGAGGCTCCAAGGTGACCTTATTGTGGCCTTCCAGTATCTGAAGGAGGCCTACAGAAAATCTGGGGGAGGGACTTTTTAGGCTATCAGGTAGTGACAGGACTAGGGGGAACGGAGCAAAGCTGGAGGTTGGGAGATTCAGATTGGATGTGAGGAGGAAGTTCTTCACCATGAGAGTGGTGAGGCCCTGGAATGGGTTGCCCAGGGGGGTGGTTGGGGCCACTTCCCTGGAGGTGTTTAAGGCCAGGCTGGATGAGGCTCTGTCCAGCCTGATCTAGGGTAGAGTATCCCTGCCCATGGCAGGGGGTTGGAACTAGATGATCCTTGTGGTCCCTTCCAACCCTGACTGATTCTATGTTTCTTTTTTTTTTGTTTGTTTTTTTTTTTAATTCAGCTCTTTGATAGGGGTTCTGGGTCCAGTGCTGTAAACTTTCATGTCCTGTTGCAGGGCCTGCCTGTGGCAGAGCAGGGCACAACCCCACCGGAGGTTTGAATGGGGTACGAACTGTGGCAGGGCACACCCAAGTCCACTGCCCCACCAGAGGTGTGAATGGGGCAGGAAACGGTCTTCCTCCCTCCCCACCTCTGTCACTGGAGGTTTGAAATGTGAAGTACAACAGGTGTAAAGTACCTTCTCCCACCCTCCATGGGCTTGAACAGGGAGGGAACAAATCGCCCCAGTATATATATGGCAACTGGACAGATTGGAGTTGAACTTGCACTGGGACCTGCACTGAGACCTGCACTGGGACCTGCACAGACCTGAACACGGACCTGAATTGGGACCTGAACACGGACCTGGAGACAGACCTTGCACGAACCTTGCAGGGACTTTGAGCTGGACCTTGAGGAGCATCCTGGCTTCTTGCTGCAGGACCTGCCTCTATCAGTAAACTGCAGCCATTTGTGGAAATAACACAGAGCACCCCTGGCTTTCACCTGCCTTGCTTTGCGATTGTGGCTTTGTGAAAGCTGTGCCTACAGTCATCTTGGACTTTGGCAGGCACTGGACTCCAGACACTTCTGTGAAACAGTCTCCCGTTTGTAAGTAGGGCAAAGCTGTTTCATGCCCAAACCTTTCCAAATTTTCTGATTTTTCTTGAATTACCTGAAAAGGCATCCTTGTGAAGACTTTTCCCAAACGAATTAGAACCCAAACTTAAACCAATTTATACACAGATTGTGAGTGGGGCTTTTGGAAATTATAAAAACTATGTAATTTATAATTTCTGCCTCTTTAATCACCCACAATTAATTCACTGCCACAAGCACTTGTTTATCTGCTCTCCACCCTCTGATCGACTTTCACCATATCACAAATTTTGCCATGTTGACACATCTAGCTGGAGAAGCTTTAGTTCTTGGGTGGGGAAATGGTAGATACAATGCAAAAGGTACCTTGTTCTTTACAGAAAACTACAGTGTGTTTGAAAGATGTCTTCATCTAGCTAGGGACAAAGTCAGCACTTCTGCATAGTCTAGAAACCCTTTAGACACAGGCATTGTTAATACAGGGAGAAATCTAAGTCCCTAACCTGCATTTGGCTTGGCTTGCTCCTCTCTTTTTCTGAGATGATTGTACCTGTGATGCAGGATGTTTTTCATACCTGAACAAACAGGGTGCAAGTTTAGTGTAGGAGCTGCAAGTCTAACTTTTGAATCTGTCTTGACCTGCTGCTCTTTGGACTTCAGGTGATGGCAGTTCTGCCAGCTCTTCGCTTTCCTTCTCCCTGTGCCCTAGGCACTGATTGTCCCAGTCAGTCTACTTGGACCCCAGTGCGGGCAATGGGCCATGGACCATAATTGTCTATTGTAAAGAAAGTGATTGCAACTACTCCTCAGCCCACCAGTTTCAGGCTAAGGCTCTAATAAGTCTCTGGAGAGATTGTAGTGATAGGACAAAGGGCAATGGTTTCAAACTAGAGAAGACTTAGACTGGATGTTAGGAACAAGTTCTCTACCATGAGGGTGGTGGGGCACTGGAACAAGTTGCCTAGGAAAGTGGTTGAGACTCTAACCCTGGACGTTTTCAAGGTGAAGCTTGACAGGACTCTGGGCAACATTGTCCAGTTGACAATTCCCCTTATTGCAGGGGGAGTTGGACTAGATGATCTTTAGAGGTCTTTTCCAACGCAAACCAATCTATGAATCTAAGATAAGTACAGCCCTACAAGAAATAATCAGGTGAGAATTTATTTTCTGTATTTCTCTAAAAGCAAGGAAGAAGATAGTAGTATTTTAAAATTAATACTTTGTTATGTATAGCAAGAAAGCATGCCCATTTCCAAAATTTTGATTAAATTATAGTGGGTTTTAGTGGTAAAAAGCTAGCACGCTGTAGTGGGTTTGCAGTTACCTGCCCCCCCACCTTTTTAAAACCCTGGCTAAAACTCAGAAAACACTGGAAGTTAATNACCCTGGCTAAAACTCAGAAAAACATTCAGAAAACTCAAATCAACACACACGCTAACACTGATGCACATTTGGAAGTTGAACACTGAAGTACAATGTCAATTACCCCACTTCTGTGTGAATAATGGCACTGACTTAGTCACTTGTCAGTACAGGACTACTTATAGTATGGAAAGATGTTTCTGATTTTGTGTGGAGATCCAGTAGATAACATACCACTTCTGAGTGCTGTAAGTTGCTATCAACTGTTCTTTAACAGAACTTCTTTTAAAACCCTTTGCAATTGCATAGTTGGAAAGACCAAAGAGGCACACTGGACTGTCTGGGATTTTTAGAAATCCAGAAATTATGTCTGAGCAGCTTTTAATGTTTAGGCAAGAGCTGTGAAATACTGCCTGTTCCATTTAAATTCTCTGGCCCATATTGTTTAGCCAGGAGAGCTGGTAAATGCTCCTTTGTGCCACTGTGAGCCTTACATTTGGTAATTCACTCCCTGTGCATCCCTGTGGAACCTCAATGAAATGGGGTGTAGTGATCAACCCCCTAGAGACAATAGTTTTGTCACTTGTAGCCTGATGGCTAGAAGTTAGTTATTGGCAGACTCACACTAGGAAAACATTAAAAAAACCCAAAAACAAACAAACAAACAAAACCAAACAAACAAACAAACAAACAAAAAAAAACAAAACCCAAAACCCCAAATATTCAAAGTGACACTTTACAACTAGACTGCAATTTTAATCAGTTTCTGTGGCAGGGTGGAGACAAACCAGGAGTCACACAATGGCAAGCACACTTTTATACACATCTGTGCTAAATGAATGATGAGGTAATGGTAATGCTAAATGGAGCAGCCTGTGTCCACAGTGCATTAGGCAGGGAATGGTGGGGCGCACACATGTGCCTATGTGAAGGATGGCATTAGAAGCACCATGTCTAGACATTTGCTGGTGATATGACTGTTGTGCACACAGAAGGTTATCTCATGATTTGAGGTGAAGCAAGGTTTGAGATATGAGGATTATCCATTCAAGAGCTAGTATGTTATCGCCCATTTCCTTCTCGTAGGGATGGGTTTCCTTTCCTACAGGCAGCCATATATTACACATGTTCTGTTAAAATATAGTCTTAGTTTGTGTTCTTTTCAGAAGCCTCTTGTCTTTACAACTGGCTGCCTGAAATCTAAAAATGCATTCTTTAGAAGGAGAGACAACCATGGAATATATATAGAAATACTTAAATATAACTTAAATAGTTTTCCCATTCATTAAAAGTTTGCTTGACCTAAAATGTCAGGACCAACCAGTGTGAAAAGCAAGAGATTAATATCTCTTGTATCACCTTTCCACTGGTCTAAGCCCCAACCCTGAGCCTGCTGGAGCAGGAGGTGTCTGGAGTTAATCCCGTAACTGCAACTGCTTCTTGCAGCTCAGCCTCAGTGTATTTTGAGATTTAAACCCACAATTGAGGAGGAAGAAGGAAACATTCATGATGATTTTTTTCCATAGCAGCTGTTTGAAACTGCTAACGTGCTTGTACCTTAAACAGTAAATCCTGGAGGAAAGAGAGACTGAGAGGCAGATTGCAGTTCAAGTGATGAGAAGCACACAATAAATGTAGTTAAATTCAGAGGTTTTTTAGATAAATGTGCCACTGGTTATTGAGGGAAGAGGGAAAACTGTGTGTAAAGAGATCTGCGCACACATTTTTGTGTGGCGCTTCCTAGGGTATGCACCTGCTGGCCATGGAAAAAAAAATAAACTTGTGTGCAAAAGATGGTTACCTCACTACAAATAATAATAATAATAAAAAAAAAAACAGAGCTGTACCTGCACAGTCCTGCAAAGGAAAATCAGTATTTTCCCATTGGAGGACATTAATCAGACACACCTAGCAATTATAATTTAGAAAGCTATCTAAAAATCTAGATCTATGTTTGGAATAATAATGGTTTTACAATCACAGATTTAATTTGCTAGACATGTTCTGAAGGCTGCACATAGCTTCTGCAGTTGTGGAGACAGCTAGGACTGCGGACATATGCGTGTGTGATCTAGCCTGTTGGTGGGAAAATACTGTTTTCCTTTCTTAATCCTGAATATCATAAAGAGTAACTTTTGAAGGATGTGCCCAAAGTCTGCAGGGAAGATGTGTAGACAGACTGCACCCTATTTTTTTTACTGATTGCTGTTATTTTTTTTCAGAAGTTTTTATACATAAGGTTCTTATTGTCCACATAGCAAAGGGGAGTTAGAATCAATTTCCTCTTAAACATATTGATAAACAACTCCAGATATAGTGGTAGGAGGAGGAGGAAACTACATTTACCTTTGTGTGACCTATATAGGAATGCTGGAAAAATTAACTCCAGAATATTATGGTGACATTCCTTTAAGTTGTGGATATGATTTACATAGTAGGTCTTCTTGAGCAGTCCAGCTGCTTTCATCTTGATACTGTAAATTGCTTTCATTTCCCTGCCCCACTCTCCCCACCCCAACTCCCCAATCTGTATGCTTGAGGTATTGTTGTGATAAATTATGGAGGTACAGAACTGAAAATGGTGTGTAGATTGTCTAAGAAATTGAGTGCAGTCAGCCTTCAAAGTGGTGGATGATGTGCTAAAACGGCTACCTTCCCCTGGTCAGGTCGCACATGTCGTCAATGAGCAGCTGCTTTTAACTTCGCCTTTTGCCCAGAGCCCTGAGAGCAGCTGGATTTATTGAATTAATAACAGCTCCACTTGGGGTGTTTTGTTTTCCCATGACCATGAAATCTGGCTATAATGTTAGCACAGTGTAAGGCAGGCCTCCTTTAACAAACAAGGTGGTATCTTTTTTGTTATTATACAGTGCTTAATCTGTGAGATAGAAAATAATTGCAAAACTTACCAGGGGGTAGGGGTGAAATTAAATGTTTCATGGTAAACACAGTTAAGAAAAGAGAGAGAAGCACATAAAAATGAGGTAGGTGACACACACACATTCTGAACGTGATTTTTGAGGACACTCAAAATTAATCTCATTGGTTACAATGCTTTGTAGTGGCCTCGTTAGGTCATCTGATGTGTTCTAAATACACGAGGTGCAGTTGCGGAACTGGAATTGTTTAGTCAGGAAAAAAGGAGGTTGAGGGGAGACCTCATTGTACTCTAAAATTCCCTGAAAGGAGGTTGAAGTGAGGTGGGGCTCAATTTCTTCTCCCTAGTATCAAGTGACAGGAAGAGAGGAAATGGCCTCATGTTGCACTAGGCGAGGCTTAGGCTCAATATTAGGAAAAAATTCTTCACTATGACAGAGTGGTCAGGCATTGGAACAAGTTGACCAGGAAGGTGATAGAGGTGTAAAAAAAAAAAAAAAATAAAAAAAAAAAAAAAAAATTAAAAAAAAAAAATTAATAGACACGACACACTGGGACATGGTTTAATGGCCATGAAGGTGTTTGGTTGACAGTTGGACTTGATGATCCTAGAGGTGTTTTCCAATCAAAACAATTCTATGATTCTATGAAATAACATCCAAATGTTATTGGCAATGGTTGAATAAGAAGTGTCTGTGCTTCAGATATATTTTTTTTCCTTCTTGGGGCTCTGGATTTCATGAGGTTGGTTGAATGGCAGTGTTTTATGCAGATGAGTGAACCAACGTTCCTTTGACCACACAGGCATGAGGGACATGTCCTTCCATAGAGCTTTGATCCAATCCCACTTAATAGACTTTTGTTTGGAGTCACTGTAGTTAGGACTCACTCATTTTCTAGAGACGATGTATGAGATAATTTATTCAGACTTTTTCAACCCTGGCACATACTGGAGTAATCATCCTCATGGTCTTGTTAGTCTGCCCTGACAGTAGTGCTAGAGTTACATTGTTATTAATGCAAAAAAAAAAACCCAAAAGCACCTATGGGGGGAGTTGTTTAGATTGCTTTTGGGATGGGAAAAGAAAATAAGAGAGAAGGAGTTATTTGGAATATCTACCTGTGTGTGAAACCTCTCGTGTGCCCTAGTTATTGCAAGTGGAGCCTGGGATCAAATCTTGATCCTGTGTCTTCCTCAATATCTATAAAAGTGGAGTACTGAGTCACACAGGGCCTTGTTGATGTGGCTTCTTGCAAAAGGACGGGATAAACACAGGAGAAACAATACTGAATGCCAAGCTGCCATTTCTGTCTGCAACTGTACATATTTGCTAAGCATAAATTGTGTTGCTGTTGTATCTCTGGTGGAGGCTATTTACTGCCTCCAGCCTCCAATAGACTCTTTGGATAAAAAGTTCTTTACTACGAAGTTGGTGGAACACTGGAACAGGTGTGGAGGTGGTGGAGACCCCATCCCTGAAAACATCCAAGATCTAGCTTGATGAGGCACTTAGCAACTTGACCTAGTTGGGGATGTCCCTGCTTACTGCAAGGGAGGTGGACTAGATTACCTTTAAAGGTTCCCTTCAACACAGTGCATTCTATAATTCTGTGAGAAGTGGAGGTGATCTGATCTGCTAAAGACTCACGTCCCATACTCAGAAGCTCACCCATCCTCATCATACCTATCCTCCTGAGGGCCGACATTGATATGTTCCAGCCTGATGCTGCATATTCTAATTCTGAAGACTCTCCCTTGATGAAACCTCAACTTTTACCAAAATTCTTCAATCTCCTTTCTAATGTGGTGAAATTACCTGGGCTTTATTTTACAGTGCACTCATGTTTCACATGTGGAGTTTATGTCTCTGGAGTTTCAGAGCTCTGCAACTAGCTTTTAAAAATTATTATTTTAGTTTATATTCTATGCATAGATTTCTGTCTTTATTATGTAAATTACTGCCCTTAACATTTAAAAATGTGTGACTGTCAGGGGTGGAAGAGGTCATTTTACCCAACCAATTCTCAAATTGCTGCAGACATACAAAAAAAAAAAAAACCCAGCCACAAAACAAGAAAGACATACAAAGCACTTTGTACAGACTCTGTCTCAAGAATCTGGCTTTTATGCTCAGATATTTTAAGAAATTAGGCATATCACAAATGTTATGATGTGCCAAGAATTTCCTTCAGTTGCTTTTAAGTTGTCACAGAATAGCAGAAGTGATTCAGGGCATTTCCTTTAGAAAATCAGAGAGTTCAAATTCCAAATGGGAAGAAAAGCAATTTGTTCACAAAACAGCTATCCAGTCTGCAAAACAATTACTAAGAAACCTGAGAGGGGTTACGATGAGAGAACACAGTTACTTTTCTCCTTTTGTGTGTACTTCTTGCAAGCAAAAAAGTTCCACCATCAGTTCCTGCTTCTTACAGAACCAACCTTTTATTTAGGTTTGACATTTAAGGGTTAACGAAGTTCCTGGGCCTTTTAATGCAGAATTTTTTTTTGCTCTTTCCTTTTTCTTCAGAATATATGGTGTGTACTTCAAATACACAAAGCACACCCAGGACTTACGTATTCTGAAGATCAACAGCTTCGGCTCATGTTTAGGTGCCTACACTGAAATGCCTGGTAAGTGTCTATCTGTGAAAGGCTTTCTTTTAGAGTTGCACACTTCTGAAGAAGTGTGAACTATTTTGATGAGAGGTGAAATCTCCTCTTGTCATAGTGTGGTGGTCAGCTTCCTTTTCTGTAGACTTGGTAACTTCTGATGGATAAAGCAAGGTTATTTTGAAGCTGTTACCGTCAAAGCTTAGATCCATCTTCAGAGCAGTTTGGTCCTGCACATTGAGTGAGGAGAGGGAGATTTGAGAAAGCAAAGCATGTTTGTGTCATTAAAAGATGAGTTCTAAGGCATGGGGCTGTGGAGGTGCAGGCAACTGGAGTAAGAATGGGATTTTGCATGTTGGCATTTTCTAATTGAAGAGGACGTTATTGTGTAGAAGCATTTGTGAAAAATGACTGCCCTCGAAGCAACCAGTGTACAGTCAGGATATTTCTGTGCAAAGTGGAAGGCTGAGCTTCAAGTTTTGGGTCTGAATTAGGCCCTTGAGGGGAATCTCATAAAGTTTAGGCAACATTTGAAGCATTGAGGTATTCTGGGTTAAGTTTTCTCTTCCCCTTCATTTCTCTCTGCCCCCTTCCCCCACCTGGCTGCAGCCTTTTTCTCCTTCCAGAATTTCCATTCAGGAGGTGAGAACTCTTTCCTGAATGAAATGTAACAGGAAAACTAATTTATGCAGGAAAGTTGCAAACTTTGTCAACAAAACCACTTCTCATTAGATTTCACCTATCCTCCCCTACCCCTCTGTACAACATTCGTCGCAGGTTTTCTCTTTTCTCTCTGCTTACATTACCCATCAGGCTCCTTTTTCTCAGCCCCTGCCTTTCCCTTTTCATTGTTTTCCACCGTGTTGACTTCCAGCTCCCGTGCTTTCTCTTCACCTTCACAGGGACCAGTAACAAGGAACATGAGAAATACTGGTGATGCCCTTGCTCCTAGCTACAGTACTGGCAGTAGCCTTGCAGGGAAGCAACCCTTTGAGACAAAATTGAGGAACATTTCCAGGTCACCCTTGCCCTGGGTTTGCCCCCATCCTGTAATTTGTTGGTGTCAGAGTGAGTTTCCACTTTGAAAAAGCTCTTAAGCTATTTTTACTGAGACTTCGCTGAAGTGTGATTTTTATTTTTTGTTTTTCCAGACAAAAGTTTTACAATTTGGCCAAGTGAAGGCATTTTTGAGTAAGTGGTAGTAAGCCATCCTTGCTTTGAGTATAGAAGCATTCCTGCATTTCAAAGACAATAGGCAGGGTCTCAAGATATTTTCCAGAATAAATATGTCAGTATGGAGAATGTTATCTTTGGGAGTTAATTCAGCAGAATTATAAGCCATGAGAAAAGAAGGTCTTGCAGTGAGAAGGATGTGGCAGCTTTCAGGAAAGGCTGAACTGCTTGCCTTTCCTGTAAGAACATTCATCATTTATCATTAATCTATTGGGAGAAAACTTCACAGTGAAAGTCCGACAAAAAGAAATGTGAGAGAAAAAAAAAAACAACAAAAAAACCCCACAAGACCAGAACCAACCAACAACAATAAAAATCTACGTGCTTCATCAAAAGTGGTAGTAATTATTAAGTAATATTATTATAATCAGCAATGGGTACACCTCAATGGATGGAGAAACTTACTCTGTTAAGCCCTAAAAACTTCAAAAACATCCTCACAAGCTTCTTCTGTTTTACCTACGTAGAACAATCTGCCCTGAAGAATAGGTTTTAAATTTAAATAATCTCTCCTCCTACATTTCTAATGACTTGTAGACCCAGACTGTTCAGGTAGCTTTAGTTTCCCCCTCAATCTCAGTTGAAGTAGGCAATTGGGAAACAATTTTCCATTAATATAACTAAGAATGTCCAAATTATCTTCAGGATAGATCTCCTAGGGGAATCTTTACATGGGTTATAATTTTCTGATCTCAATTTGCTTTTCTCTGCCTGGCTACAAAGTCCAATTTAACAGGTTAAAACATTAAATAGCAAAAATATTTGCTATTTCCCCACTGCAGCCAAGCTGACACTCAGTGATACTGAAATCCAACAAGGATTTCTTTGCAGTTTTCTGTACTCCTATTCTTCTGGACTGGGACAAGAGGGAAATCTCACAAGAAAAAACTGCTCTTCTGACTCCCTGAGAGAGTACAAACAAGCAAAAACAGTGATGATTTGGGTATGCCCCATGTGATGAGACTAGGAGTCAGATCCAGTACTGGCTGGTACTGCTGTGATTAATGGACATCACAGAACTCTGCCTCACTTGGGACTGAAGCAAATTTTTTTGTCTATTAAGTCCTAAATTTGGACTTTAAGTCAAACTATAATTGAGTCCTAAAATTGCTCTGATAGCACTGATGGAGTATGAGGGAGCCCAGCTTCTTCAGTGGTGGTGTTCTGTGTTATGACCATACAGCCTTCAGCGTAATGAATTGCTAACTTGAGCAGAAGTCAAGAAAGTGATTTAGGTCAAAATTCCTTCTGTAGCTTTAGCTTCAAATACTTCCATGATAGGGTTTGATGTTTAATATTTTTGCCCCCCAGTTTTGGCATATGGACTGGGTATGATGTTTTGCTGATTTTCATGGCACCAAGTAGATAATGTGAAACTAGAATGTTTTCACTGAAATAAATAAAACCAGCATCATTCAACAGTCATTTTGTGCACACTGAATTTGCATTCACCTGGTCTACTTGTGTTCTCCCCAGTTTGATGCTTTAGAGGGGGGAAAAAAAAGACACCTAAGATTGTTTTAATCCTCTACAGTTACATTTAAATGATGTGGCTGTCCAACTGACAAATGGACTCCATTATATCTGTTCTAAATTTATATAGATAGCAAAGTTCTGCATGGTCCTACGTGATTTATCTTTTGTATTTGGAGCAGAGTCATAATCATTCACTCTTTTTCAAGTCTTGTTTGGCAACTTTATCTCACTTGCAGTTTGCATTTCTGAAAGTGGAAATATATTCTGCAGCTTTTGATGTGTTGATTGGTAAGAAGGTAAAGACAGCTGCACACATGTCTCCAGAGACTCAGCTCAATGGCTAAATGAAGACCTCTAGTGCTTTCTTGTTAGCCAAGATAGATCTACATCCAGATGAACCACAATTAGTCAATACTGAAGGCTATAGGTTCATGTGATCAGAAGCCACAAATCAGTTTTCCCTAGGACTTAGTTATTGGCAGATAGTGCCTTAGGCTATGCCTTGCTGCAGCTTGCCTGACTGTAATTTTTCCCCTAGTGAAGTTTTTAAAGTCACATACTGAGACTGGAACAGTGATCTCCTGACAACAAGGCTGTCACTGGCCTGTCAAATATCAATTGCTTATCAAACAAATTGCCTGCTACTTTAATGTACCTAGCCCCTTGCCATTAACAAAGCTTAAAACACTGCTGGTTTCTGTGCTGCTATTTACACTGCTGGCACCAATCTGCTTCTCTGCATAGCCCATTATTTTGACATGGCATGGGCCAAATCCTTCCTTCCTGCAACACCAAAATGATTTATAGCAAAGGTGACTGCACATCATTGTGAATCTGTGAAACTGTACCAGTAAACCAGGAAGGAGCCGTGGTTCCTGTTGGAATCTAAATTCTGGTCCAAAGTGTCTTCGTTTCAGAAGGTTTGGCAAATGTCTTTATTTCCTTGGCTAGCTGCTAGTTGCATCCAGCTTTGTGTTTGGTTTTGGCTAAAATTAGAAGTAAAAATACACTGTGAGGAAATTTCTTTTGAAGCTTGCAGGGAATTCTGGGCGTGGCAGGATGTAAAGCCCCCCAGCTCTCTCGTAAGTGGCAGATAAATACAATTCCCCATTTTGTTGGCTAGTTAAAACAAGTCCAGATAAACAGTATTACTTCCTCACCTCGTGAATGTGTTGTAGGGTTGCAGACTGAACCCAAAGATTTTATCATGCGCCCCAGTTTGCAGTTACCAGCCAGTCTGTTCCCTCTGTAGACAATTTACATGCCAAAATGGCATCTGCTGTGGCTTCTGGGCAGCACAGTAGTAGAATCTAATGAAACCTTTCTCTTTCCTACTCTGCAAATAAAGGGAATATTAAGGCTAGTTGAAGTAAAAGTAATTCTTCAATGAACTGAGCATATAAAACGTGCTTTAAGATTTCCAGCACCCTGCAGTGATGGTGATTAGTTAAAGAAACACCACAGCCTTGTTACTATCACATCTTTTTAAAACCTTTTTACATTACTCAAAGATGGTCTAAGAAACTAATTAAAATGTTGGACAATAACATAATCAGGGATATCTATATTTGCAGTCTTTTCTCTGTGCTTGCATACATCTTTTATCTGTCAAGTACAGCAAACAGCTAATTAGCCCCCTTTTAAGTGCTTCACTGCTTGTATTGGAGCTATAGTCATGCCCTAGTGGGATGGTTTCCAGGAAACCTGACATATGTTCTTGGCTGCAAGGATATTTGCCTAATCATAAGCTGTTAAGAAATTGGTAGAAATTTTAAAATTCTCTTTTTAAAACTTCAGTGGTTTGCGGTTCTCAGAGAACATCTAATCTATTGGTATTTTAAAAACAAATCAAGCCAAAATCCAGAGTCCCTGTGGCTCCTACGCAGCAAAATTCTTGCCAATGTCAATCAGAAGGTTGCTAAATTTGGGCTGCAGGATATCACCTCGTGTGTTCCCTAAAAGGTAAATGTTAAATATGATTGTTATGACTCATCCTGTTAAATTAATTGCTTTTATTCACTCATTTTATTCTTGGGCAAAAGCTCAGCATGATCAGAACCAAACTAATATGCACTCATTTTGACTAAGTGCCTTAGAAGTATTATCTAGTTAATCTACTACCCCATTGTGCATCACTATTAAAGTAGTAAATCTGACAAATAGCCAACTCACCTTAACTTTACATAATGAACCAGAAAAACGTACTTACAGATTAAAGTCTTGTTGGGAGATTCCACTCCCTGCCTTTTCTGTGTTAAAACCTTCTGTGACAGAAAGGTTTCACTGAGGGTTACTAAAACATATAATGTCACATATCATCTTGTGCTGACCACAAAAATAACTCAAGGCACTGCTCTGCTACAATTAGCAGCTGTACGATTATGATGTCTTGACACAGATGAGACAAAAAACTTCCAAGCACATAGCGAACATACGTAGCTACTTCCTCACAAAAATACCATCTATATAATTTGCAAACACACAAAAAGTAAGAGAGAAAAAAAGATTTTTTTTCAGGCAGGTACTTGTGCCACCAATTAATGTGCAATGCAACAGCAGAATGTGACCACTGCCATTTAAGGATTTCCACAAGTCTGCTTGCCTTCTGTGTAAATATGCTTGTGTCCATTGCTCTGCCTTGTTGGAAGGCATCAATTATGGCATAAGATGATTAAATACTAATCTTTGCTTATGTCCCACTAGCTTTTAGAATTATAAGGTAGACTCCAGCTCCCTTTACTCCCCAGGCAGCAGGTGGCTCTAGATACTGTGATACTTACAAAGTGTAATATTATATACTTGAAAATAATAATGTAGCTCTATGTTTTACTGGCCTAGTGAAGGGTCATCTTAAGATACCAAGCAAATTGTTTGAGGTATGACGACTTTTAAAGAGTAATTTGGGAGCAGATCGTGATGTTAAAAATGCATTAAAAAGTATTAGTAGCTTTGTTCATCTTTTCTGTGCAAGTCTGTCTTGCAAAACTTGGCACTTGCCTGATATACACCCCTGTGATACCTCTTCTCTGAGGTCTGGGGGGTTTTGTTGTTGCTGTTGGTTTGTTTGTTTTTTTAACCCAAAATTTGTAGCAGCAGTAAAACAGACAAGGGATAATGGGCCAAAAATGGAATATTCCACCTAAACATAAGGAAAAAAAATGTTCACTGTGAGGGCAGTAGAACACTGGAACTGGTTGCCAAGAGAGGTTGTGGAGTCTTCTTCTCTAGAGGCATTCTAAAGTCACCTAAATGTGTTCTTGCATCACCTGCATTGAGTGATCCTGCTCTAGCAGGGGGATTGCATCTTCACAGGTCATTTCCAGCCCCTACCGTTCTGTGGCATAGGGCTAATAGATGAGCTACTTCTATAGTAAAAGTCCTTACACATATCTCAGAATGCTTCCATGGTACCTAAAGATGAACTTCATTTCTACTTCTCCTGCTCCACAGGTTTCTACAGGATGCTTTCTACCTGCCAAATTCCACAGGAAAAAACAGCTATGTAGATGTGTTACCTGGGAGAGAGGTGACTAGGTAAGAGGAGCTTCTGACCTTGAGGCTCAGGAAGCCTGGGATTGGTCTGAGCCTTCTATGTGCAGTTCTCTTGACCAGAAGAGATGGACAGATAAAAATCCTGCAGCCTCGGCCTTAGGGGAGGGTCGTATAATAGAGTGTATCCATGCTGCACTCCTCAGCTTAAAGTAACTCATTTGAGCTGGGACATTACAATGTCCACTCACTTCCATCATCAGTGAACTGAGTTGTTCTAGCCTTAGGGTTGTAAGCTTGAAAGTTTTGCTAATTTTTTCCATTTAGCAGGAAAGTCTGCAAAAATGAAACCTGCAGCCCCAAAGCTCTGCTGCTGGATGGAGAATTGGGAGACAGTGGCTGCAGGCTGAAATTGTAGTGTCTAAAAAAGGGAGAAGGACTCTTTCTCACTGAAATGTCACAAGTTCAGATATGCTAATAACTTTGAGGTTCTTATTTAGTGTACTGAGGGGTAGAGAGTGTAGATGGCAAATAAGTGGCAAACTTCCATTAAATGTAGTGTAATGTGACCTCCATCCTCCCTCTATACTGGTTCTCATCTATGTATGTGAGCACATACATAACCATACAGATAAGCCTATCCAAATTAAAAGTCTGCATCAGCTCTGGTCCTGCTCAAGTCTTTGAAATCTTGTGAAGGTTTTTGAGCATAATGGGGTTTAGCATGAAAGCAAGTGGATGAAACTCTATACATCAGCATCATCAGTAGGAGCAAGAGGGGTGTTAAGAGAAAGGTAAAGTGCACATAAAACTGGATAATGTCACCTGCTGCTCCCCATCATGCAACTTAAGAAATGCACAGGAATTTACAACGTACAAATGTTCTGCTTGGTAACTACTGAATTTCACGGCTGTATATTTGGCACTTGTGAATTTGTAACTGGATATTGGCAATTTCCAAATGTCTGGGATGTTTCTGCACACGTAGTGTTTGAAAAAGCATAGTATATCACAGGATCATGGGATCACAGGATGTTAGGGGTTGGAAGGGACCCAAAGAGATCATTGAGTCCAACTCCCCTGCCACAGCAGGACCAGACAATCTAGCTCAGGTCACAGAGGAAAGCATCCAGACAGGACCTGAAAGTCTCCAGAGAAGGAGACTCCACGATCTCTCTGGGGAGCCTGTTCCAGTGTTCTGAGATCCTTACAGTAAAGAAGTTCCCCTTTGTGTTGACATGGAACCTCTTGTGCTGCAACTTATGTCCATTGCTCCTTGTCCTATCACAGGGAGCAAGTGAGAAGAGCCTGTGTCCCCCCACTCCTGACACCTAGCCCTCAGATATTTATTAATATTTATTAAATCCCCTCTCAGTCTTCTCTTCTCCAGACTAAAAGGCCCCAGGTCCCTCAGCCTCTCCTCATGGCAGTGCGCTGATCCCCTAGTCATCCTCATAGCCCTCTGCTGGACCTTCTCCAGCAGATCCCTGTTCCTCTTAAAATGGGGAGCCCAAAACTGAATGCAGTACTCAAGATGAGGTCTCAGCAGGGCAGAGTAGAGGGGGAGAAGAACCTCCCTTGATCTGCTGGACTCACTCTTCCTAATACACCCCAGGATCCCATTGGCCTTCTTGGCCACAAGGGCACATTGCTGTCCCATGCAGAACTTGTTATCCACCAGCACTCCCAGGTCTGTCTCCTCAGGGCTGCTCACCAGCAGATCACCTCCCAGCCTATACTGGTGCAGTTTATTATTCCTCCCCAGGTGCAGGACTCTGCACTTGTCCTTGTTGAACCTCATTTGGTTCCTCTGTGCCCAGCTCTCAGTCTGTCCAGGTCTCACTGGCTGGCCTCACAGCCTTCAGCTGGATCAGCCAAGCTTCCCAGTTTGGTGTCATCAGCAAACTTACTGAGCAGACTCTGTCTGTCTGTCCCCTCATCAATGTCATTGATGAAGATGTTGAGCAGCACTGGACCCAACACTGGTCCCTGGGGGACTCCACTGGTTACAGCTCTCCAGCTGGACCTGGCACCATTGATCACCACTCTTTGAACTCTATCTTGTAACCAGTTCCTAATCCACCTCACTGTCTGCTCTTCCATCCCACACTTCCTGAGCTTGCTCACTCGAATTTCATGGGAGACAATGTCAAGGTAGACTACATCCACTGGTCTCCCTGTATCTGCCCGTTCAGTTATGTCCTCATAGAATGCTATCAGGTTAGTCAAGCATGATTTCCCCTTGGTAAATGCATGCTGACTACTCCTGATAACCTTCTTCTCTTCCAAGTGCCTTGAGATTCCCTCCAGAAGGAGCTGCTCCATCATTTTTTCCAGGGGTGGAGGTGAGGCTGACTGATCAATAGTTCCCTGGAGCCTCTTTCTTGCCCTTTTGAAGACTGGAGTGACATTGTCTCTTCTGCAGTCCTCAGGCACCTCTCCTGTCTGCCATCATTTGGCAAAAATGATGGAGAGTGGCAGAGTGATAACATCAGGCAGTTCTCTCATCACCCTTGGGTGCATCTCATCAGGGCCCATGGACTTGTGCATGTTCATTTTGTGTAACTGATCCTTAACCCAGTCTGTACTGACCAGTGTGGAGCATTCCCTCCTTCAGGCTTCCTCCCCTTCATCCAGGGTCTGGAATACACAGGGGAGTTCAGCCTTAGTTTAAAGACTGAAGCAAAGAAGGCATTCAGCAACTCTGCCTTCTCTGCATCTTCAGTTCTCAGGGCTGCCTCCTTGTTCAGCAGTGGCACCATGCCTTCCCTATTCTTCCTTTTCCTATTGATATATTTGAAGAAGCCTTTCTTCTTCACTTTTATGTCTTTTTCCAGCTTCAGTTCCAAGAGGGCTTTGGCCTTCCTTGTTGCCTTCCTACATGCCCTGATAACTTCTCTGTAGTTCTCCCAAGTGACAATTCTTCCATGAATTGTAAATTTCATTCTTCCCTGAGATTTCCTTCAGGAGCTCCTTGTTCAGCCATGCAGGTCTCCTAGCACATCTACCCGATTTTTTTACTCAGAGGAACACACTTATCTTGGGCTTGGAGGAAATGGTCTTTAAAAATTAACCAACTTTCTTGGGCTCCTTTACTCTCCAGAGCCTTATCCCATGGGATTTTTGCAAGCATGTCTCTGAAGAGTGCAAAGTTGGCTCTGCAGAATCCATGTTTCTAATTTTAGTTGTTAGTCTGCTTCTACCCTAAACTCCACCATGTAATGATGACTGTCCCCAAGGCTGTTCCTGACCTTAATGTCCTTAATGTCCTCTTTATTAGTTAATACAAGGTCCAGCAGTGCATCTCTCCTTGTTGGTTCCTCCACTACCTGCATCAAGAAGTTATCATTGATACACTGCAAGAGTTTTTTTGGACTGACTGTGCTTGGCTCTTGGTTTAGTGGTCTATAGTAGATCCCTGCAACAATTTCACCTCCTTTCCCACATCCCTTAATTCTTACCCACAAGCTTTCAACCTGTTCTGCCTTCCCCCTTGGATAGAACTCAGCACATTTCACTTACTCTCTCACATAGAGAGCAATTTCCCCACCTCATCTTGCTGGTCTGTCCTTCCTGAACAGTACAGAGCCATCCAGGACAACATTCCAGTCATGGGAGCTGTCCCACCATGTTTCAGTGATGGCAATTTTATCATAGTTATTCAGCGTAATGCAGATCTCCAGCTCCTTCTGCTTATTCCCTATGCTACCTGCAATGGTATATAAGCATTTCAGGGAGGGAGTAAATCTATTGGCTTTCACCCTTGCAGTCTGTTCATTCCCAGCCACTTCCATGGCCACCAAGCTAGCAGTAAGCTCTACATGTGCTGATTCCTTATTATTTGATCCCCATGGTACATCTCTTTAAGGTTTTAATAGCTCTTGTGTGTCCCCAGCATGCTGCAAGGTAACAGGCTGAAAGCTTTCATTAGCCTCCCACTCTGATGTGCTGTCCCTCAGTTTATACTCATTCCTAGCCCTTGCATCTTCTCCAATATAGAACTCATTGTTATCTACCACTCCTGAGATAGCAGTGGAGCTGACACATTGCCCCACAAGTGTGCGCTTACAGTAAGCTTGGCTTTCTTTCTGCCCCCCCCTTCCAAAATAGTTTAAAGCACGATTAATGAGCCCAGCCAAGACCTGCAATATAAACCTTCTTCCACTTTGGAAGAGGTGCACGCCATCTGCTGCCAGCAGACCTGGCGTTGTGTGGGGTAATCCATGGTCAAAAAAGCCAAAGTCCAGCTGGAGGTGCCAGTCTCGAAGCCCAAGAGTTCAGCAGGTGAGTCTTCCTCATTCTTTCTGGGTTAGTCCCTTCAACAGGGAGGGTAGAAGAGAACTTGTGCTTCCACTCCCTTGACCAGTTGACCCAAGGCCCTGAAGTCTCTCTTTATAGTCTTTAGTTGTCTTCTTTCAGGGTCATAATTGCCTATCTGAAAGGTTAACAATGGGTACTGATCTGTGGGCCTTACCAGGGAGGGAAGCCTTCTTATCACATCTTTGACTTGGACCCCTGGTAGACAGCAGATCTCCCTTTGAAATGGGTCAGGTCTAGCATATTGGGCTTTCTGTTCCCTTCAAAAGGGAGCTTCCTATAAAAAGGGCTCTTCTTTTTCATATAAGACATTTGTGTGGTGGGTTTAGGCTTCCTTAATTTTGGGAATTCCTCCAAGCCAGATGGTTCACCTTCCTTCCTGGCCAGCTGTACCTGCAGGGCATTAAACCTGTTCTGCAAAGGAACCTGGGGGGCTCCAGGAATAACTGAAGCAACACTCCCACTACAATGGGTGGGAACTTGTTGCCACAGCCCCACGTTGAGAGGGTGGGAGGGACTGGGGGAGGGAGAGGTGGATGAGGCAGGAGTTTGTTTACTGCCTTGACCATGGACTTGCCTACACTCTCTCTTTTCCTTTAGATTACTGCCTTCAGTCTGACAGGGAGTGGCTACAGGGGGTACTTGACCCTCAGTATGTTTTAATGGATAATCCTGTCTTTTCATCGAGGACAGCACCACCTGTCTATCTCCTGCTTCCCTGATTTTTGTAAGTCTATGTACTTCATCTCTTAATTGTTCAACCCCATCCTCTAGCTGTGCTGCTTGTTTGAGCAGAAAATCTACATGCTCACAGTATATACAACTCCCTGGTACCAAGGAGAGATTGAGGCATTCTCTGCAGCCAGTGATCTGCATCATTGCCTGCTTCATTTCATCCTCTGTCTCTGTTGGCACCAGGGGTTTGCCCTTCTTCTGCCAGGTGGAGACCATTGTACTTACTTGATACAGTGTTGTGGTTTGCAGGTTAGGAAATTAAGTTTTGGGGGTTTTTTTGTTTATTGTTCCCCCTGCCTCTCAGGTGCTACTGGCCACATTCCAATGGGAAGGCTCTGGCACCGGAATGAGGGTCTGGCGCTAATTGGCGTTTAAATTTCATGTGGTTCCTTGGCAACACCCCCTCCACCCCCCTCCCCAGCCAGGTCACTTTCCAAGTCAGCGCACTGAGGACAGCCCCCGTTGGTTTTGCCCCTTCCCTGGGGTCTTTCCGTCCTCAGAAAGCCCTCAAGTAAATGTAGGAGATAACTTGAGTGCTCACTGCTTAGGGCACAAAGAGAAACACAAGTGCTCAGGACTGTCTTGCAGTCAGCTACATTAAATACACAAGCCTGAGTGTATTGGTTTAAAGCCAAGCTACCCCGAGCCCAAAAGCCCAAATGATAACTTGAAGCGGTTTGGAAGTGAAAAAGGGTATAATGAAACTTTTAACAATAAATAAAAGGGAAAAACCGAAAATGCAACGGTGTGGAAGCGAGGGAAGGGATACAGAAAACCCGGGAGAAGGGAAAAAGGGAAAAAATACAACCGCGGCTGGGGATTTTAGTCCTAAACCGAAATCCGGCGGCTTGGTGGTGCTGAAGGAAAGGCAGGTTGCAAAAACAGTTCTTAAATGCAAACAGTCCCTGTTCCAGACGAGAGAAAAGGGTAACGGCGGTATCCAGGCAGTGGGCTGCTGAGCACGTGGATAGGCGGCAGGGAACGGCAGGCACAGCCTACAGCAGCCGCAGACGAGGCGAAAAGGCGAGAGAGAGAGAGAGAGAGAGAGAGGGGGGCTGAGAGGCTGGGTCCCCCCCCTTTATAGTCCAAATCCTAGCAGGAAGTGGGAGTGTCTAACCATGATACCTGGGAGAAAAGGGTCAAACAGTGACTTGTGAGGAGGGACCCGCCTGGGAAGGGGTCAAACCATCTCTTGGGAAAAGGGAGGGAGTCCGAGGTGGGCTTAACCCTTTACACTGAGCTGATAGGATCCCCAAAGCATTTCCATGTGGATAGAACAGAAACAGTTATGTTGTCCACGTAAGAGGCTAAATCCAAAGAGTTTTGGACAAAATGGTTTAAATGCAATTAATTAATTAGAAACTATTACTAGGGCAAAATCCAACTTTTATTTGATCCCCTCATTCTGTAATTTGCACAGAATGGGATGAGATCTAGGCTGTCAGTGGTGCTGGGTTTATGCACCAACACGTGAGAGGTAAAATTTGCACAATTAATATATGCCCTAACTTCACTCCTCTCTTCTTGAAATGTTTGAAGTGTCACTTTTGCAGCAGGCACTTTCTTCTTCTCAATACACAAGCCATCAAAGTTCATGCCATTAATAAGATGAAGAACATCCTTAGACCTCGTATCGTATCGTATCGTATCGTATCGTATCGTATCGTATCCTATCCTATCCTATCCTATCCTATCCTATCCTATCCTATCCTATCCTATCCCCTCCCATTTTTTCTATTTTAATCTTATTATGTTATATTTTCTTATCATGTCTTTGATCATATCATATATAAATGGGCAGATAGAGAAAGGCAAAAGAGGAAAGTATTCAAAGTTTTCAATGACATTGGAAAACAACTGTTAAAACTTTTAAAAATTAGTTTTCTAAGCCACAGTTTTATGCAATAAATATATATATTGTTTGTTGCTTTGTTTTTGCATAGAAATGATGGGATTTTTTTAAAAAGCCCCAATTCAGAAGGAAAATTTATTTCCCTGTTCAAAGAAAAATCCTATTACAAATGAATTTTCAAATGATGCATTTGTGCCATAGGGCAAAAGGCCATAATAATCGGCTTTTGGTAATGTTTTTGAGTAACAAGTCAGACCAATAGTTAGCAGAGTGAGGTGTTATTTCCTCTTTCATTTACCATTTTCAGACTTGTCCCTTCCCTACTTTTGGAAGTTTGCCTCTTTTCAGTAAAGCCCTTTGTTTGTGCTCTGCTGCCCACTTCATCTGTATGCATTGTTTTTGGTAATGTTGAGAGTTGTACCTTCCACCAGCCTGTGGCACTGCATGATGAAGCGTTCTATTTATATTAAAATGAAGAAGTTCCTAAGGGAGACATAGAACAGAATGAAAACAACAAACAGAGCTTTAAAGACTGAATGTGTGAAGTGACAGTAACAGCAAAATGGTAGCTCCTGTTACAGGGTGGCCCAGAGGGCTGCAGAAAGACTTATAGCGTGAGCCACACCAGCTTGGACTTGGCAGCTCTTACAGGCTTAAGCACTTGCCATCAGGAGATGCTTTACAAGGCAGAAGTTAATCAAACAATTTCTCAAGGTTGCACAGTGTGATTTGGGGTGTCGCTGACACAATGCTTTGCCATATATAAATTAGAGGAATTATTGTAATGTTGAGACATATTTCTTCATCTAAATCAACGCACAACTGTAGGACTGCTGTTATGATTTACTTAGTCTAGGTAGTAGGAGGAACAAGACAGAGATGTGACATTTTATGACAGCTAATGCCCTGCAGTTTTCAACTCGAGGGAAGGGAGAACATGAATTAAGCTGCTGCTGAAATGTGCCCTGCAGGTCAATTTGAATTGGACGAGGGTGTTATAAAGTGGTTTATTGTGGCAGTGGGAAGCTGTTGTTAAATTGTCTGTAGGACTATTTCAAGCTGACCACGTTGAGGGAAGTAGTGAGGATGCTGTGCCCCTGAATGTCCAGAGGTACTGTGTGTGGGAAGAGCAAAAGGGATGGCAATTATTAAAGGTTAATTTAAAAGAAAAAATAATATCTCACAAAGTATTTTTAGGATGGGGATAGAAGATCAGACAGGATTTTTGAAGGAAAAATAGTGAGATGGAGAAGACAAATTGTTGTTGAGCTCTTGACTGGGCCAAAAGAGCATTGCAGTTGAGGGGATGTGGTGCTACCAGGAGGGGAGAGTTCAGAATGAGTATCTGCAAAGGGAAGGGGCTTTTATCTGTTTCTGCTTCCATTACATGATATTTGAGTCAAGTGTACAATTCACATCTTATATAAAGGAAATATTTGTTGAAGAATCAACCTGTCCTTTCTCAGGCTGTCAGTTACCCAGTTACTATTTCCCAGTGAGTACCAGAGGGATAGCCTGTGCTTCACCCTGGTTCCAGCATAAATGGAAACCAGGCTACATTTCACATTTCCTAACTGTAGTAGCATATGTTTAAGGAACTTATTTTCGTTTTCAGCAACAGCTGCTATAAAAAGAGGGCATCATCTATTGGAAATTAATAAAGCGGTAGTCAGATACTTTAATGAACAAACTCGTTTGGGAAAATATTAGTTGTTCCCAGTGGATACAGACCTGCAGATTCTGATAGCGGGGCTAGGGAGGAAAGACAACATTTTACAATGCAAAGGCCTAATTTATCCCATTCCTCATCCACAGGAAGTCAAGCCTAAGGCATATATTTCACATCTTTATATTTTGAAAATCAATTATATGAAAAGCAAGTGAAACAAAAGTGAAAAACAATTGAAAATGCCTTCTGTCTTTTACATTGACCTTGTACTTAAAAAAAAAAAAAATTGAAAATGTGTTTTTCATAACTATCATTGCAGAAGGCAGCAATTGTCGAAGTCATATAGAAAGAGGTCCCAGAAACAAAAGCTAGGCCTGTTGTTTTGGGGATCCAGTTCCAGGTTATATCTACCTTAATCTTGTCTCATAAGGTAGCATCCCTACCATGGAAAATGTGCACTAAGGATGAACCCCTCAGTACCTACTCAGAGATCCATCACTGTGGAACTCCCTTGACACCTCCCTTGCTTGCTATCTCCCTGCAGTTGTCATTCTCATAATTCCTCACTACTGTTGATAATACCCTCTGAATACTGGGAAAGGAGAGCAGAGAGGAAGATTTGGATATTAATATACAAATAATTGCATCTGCATTATTTTCTTTTCTTAATGATGAGGAACAGGAGAAGAGATCCAAGGCTGTGCAAACTCTATGCAGGGGTAGCTCTGCAAATTGTTCATGTAGAGTTGAGATTGAAGAGAATTGATTTCTCCAAAAGGACTTCTTTCTTTACAGCTTTCGAATTTTGGCCATGGGATACGTGCAGAAATTTTTAAAAAGTTGGTCTGCTTCATCATTATTTTCAAACTCATTTTAGTAAACCAGTTGTCCATCCTATCTTGATCTTACTCCTCATCTAAAATTTAAGTTTAAAGTTAAAATTCCAACACTTATTAACAGATGGTGCACAAGAAAGACTTGAGTAATTTTTCTAACACCAGCCAATCCTGAGTGTGGATTTATCTCTGCACCTTGAGACTTCTGCTAATTAACCTGAGAAGCATTTCTGGTGTTAGATTGTCTTTGTGGAATTTGCTGGAAAATTCGGAGAGTGGGAGTGCTGTGAGATTTTTGCTTCTTGTAGATCAGTGTGGAATAGATACTTCTTTTATTTCCACATGTTTACAGTTTTTTTCCACATAAGCAAACTTGTCTGAGCTATTTTGGATGTCTTGGAAGATGTCCTGTTTTGGCTGCAGTATGAGTTTAATTTCTCTGGCAGTCATTTCTGGATCCTTTTGGTAGAGCTAATACCTCTGTCAATGAAACACAGAAATTTGTAAAGTTTGGTAATTGGCCAAGCATAAAATGGGCATTTCAGGAGAGATTAGGGAAGGCAGCGAATCAGTGAGGCTACTGCCCATTTAGAGTCAGACACAGCTAGAAATTGAAAGGAAAGATTGTTATTTTTAATGTGGGTTTTTTTTGTTTTGTTTTCTTGGATATGGTTACAGAGCCTTTAACTGTGCAGCCTTAAAAAACAGAGTATCATGCTCTTATTACTGCCATCTTGAATTACTTGGATTACAGCCTGAAATTGTGCCAGAGGAGGTTTAGTTTGAGTATTAGGGAAATTTTCTTTACTGAAAGAGTGGTCAGGCATTGAAACAGGCTGTCCAGGGAGGTGGTAGAGTCACCATCAATGGAGGTGTTAAGAAATATATGGCATGGTACTTAAGGACACGGATTAGTGACTGAGATGGTGTTAGGCTGTCCTCAGTGATCTTAGAGGTCTTTTCCAACTGAAACAATTCTGTGATTCTAGTTCTTCACCATTTGTGGTGTGGCTAATTCGGCAACAGAGGAAATACTGTAAGATGTGCCCCTTGTAACCTGTAACTGTAAACTGAACCTCAGAACTTGGCACCAGGCTGCCATTGCTCCAGAATGTCAATAATTAGGAAAAAAACTCTCTCACTTTAAAACTTGATCTAACCTGCCCTGTGTACTGAAAACAGTGGCAGGTAAAATGGTTTATAGATTTTCAGGAGTTTAGTCAAGTAGTCTGTAAAAATCACCGTATGCTTTATCATGATTAAAATGCTTGAGACAGTAGCTTTAAGTGTAAATGACACTGTGTAACAGCAATTACACATTATTGGTGAGATCTTCTCCTAATGTAAATTCAAATAACTGTGTTTGAGGCCATGTTTCTCTAAGTCACTCTGTAAAGATTTCAAGTAAAAGAGATCAATTTTAATTAAGCGCATGTTTTAGAGATCATATAAAAGCACAGAGAAAAAAATAATATTTTTTTTTTTACTAGCAGACTATTGAGTATATTGTAGAAGATTAAGGTTCTGCATTTGTTAATTAGGCTTTTTTATGATGTTACAGAATTTGGAATTAACATAGATCAGGACAAAGCTAAATTTATCTGAGAAATGTTACAAGAATAAAAAACCTCAGAGGTACATACTAAATTCAGAGACAGAGATAAAGCTGTTAATTTGATGATGGCTGTTACAGTAAACACTTTGCTGTAAAGTATTTTGTTGTCTAAAATTGCTCATATAAAACAGTTTTAACTCAACTATAGTTGAGTTGACAGTAGAAATATTCAGATGGCAAGACAGTAATTTCATCCAGACTGGCTGTGCAGTTTAGTATAACTGTGAGTTTTATCACGTGCCATTTTTCACCTGCTCTAGCTATCCCCTCAGAGAAACTGAATCTTCCTTTACTGATTATAGTATGAGTCTAAGATAGTCACCAAGAAGCAAAAAATACTCTTTGTGTAAAATGCGTTTTTCAAAGAAGTGAGAAGAAAGACCCATCAGGAGTCACAAATTGGCCATTTACTGCATGTAGCAGGTTGAGCAACAACCTCTCTTTCTGGACAGCCATAAGCTTGAGCGCTTCATTGCCTGTGAGCCTACGGAAAGGGATTATCCCAGGTTTCTCTCTTTGTGGTTTTATTGATCATAGAATCTTAGAATGGTTTGTGTTGGAAGCAACCTTAAAGGTCCTTGAGTTCCAACCCCACCAAAGCCATGGGCAGGAACACCCATTACTAACTAGTATACTCAATACCTTGTTCAACCTGGCCTTGACCTCAGTGCCTCAATAGTCTTCCAATGGCTTGAAAGTGGACAGAGTGGAGCATGTCTTCTAGCAAGTGGACAGCAGCAGCAGAACCTCCGCTGGCCTTTTCATCTTTTCCAAAGTGTTTCTTGTCAGCTTACCACAACTGCCATACAAAGCTGAGCTTAGAAGGCTCTTGGCCTCCTGACTCTTGCTTTAGCTTTCTGGATCATGTCCAGGGTCAAAGGTTTTGGGAGCAATAGGTAAGGTTTAGAACAGAATTGCTGTCTGTGGAAATAAGACCCTTCATTATTAGCATTGTGTCTTATTTTTAAAAATGAACAGCAAGAGATAGGCATTTTTTAACATAGGGAAGTTGAAAGAATGAAAAAACCCAAGGTAAGCAAAGTTGATGCACTTCCTCCAGAAAGAAGTGGAAAAGCATATTCAACGCACTTAGATTCATCAGTGTTTTTTAATTGCTACTGTAATCACAAGACATTATATATATGGCCATACATGAACAGCCTGGTCACTAAAGATCACTAGGTTAAGGCAATGTTTTGTACCACATTGTGAGGAATTCTGTCTTTAATAAATGTGCTCCTGTTGTTATAATTGGATTTAAAATGTACCGTATATTTTTTTCAGAAGACTTGAAACCCAGATACAGAGATACTGTACCTGACGGCAGGCTAAATTTGTCTCTTCGCTCTACATAATGATTGTAAGAAAATTAAGGTGCAAACCCATGCCTGCTGTAATTGTTGCATGCTTATTAGAAGCTTTCACTTTCCAGATTCTCTGGGTATTTGTTGCCCATGATAATGTGAATACTTAAGGGGAAAGTGTAATTAGCGACTGTGTAGTTCATTCAGTAAACATTTCTGAGCTGTTTGATGTGACTGAACTGAGCATCACATATAATTTTACACTTTTATCCTACCAGGCAACTGACAGGTCTCTAATCTCAGTCTCAGAGCTTTCACTCTGCTTGAACTTTGCTTCATAGAGGTCATTTTCCAACCACTTGGGAGCAGGAGCCACATCCGTTAAATCCCACAGAGTCGATAGATGCGATAATAGCTTTAGGCACATTTTCTTAGAACTCAGGGGAAAAGACAATTTCAATAAATGTAAAGCTACACTATCTACAACCCACAGAATATGTAAGTGAATCTCAGAGGAGCACATTCTTCTCTTGCCTTCTGGCAAGAATCTCTTTAATAATAACATGTATTTGTTTGTTTTCGATATCAGCGCTTGCTAAGAGCAAGAAAATCATGCACAGTGTTTTAAGAGAATAAAGAGGAGGAGGACACATGACGTGAAACAACCAGCAAAATATTCCCCCAGGTCTGGATTCTACAGACTATTAAATAGTCTAATGCATAGTTCTGCCATCAGAAAAAGGCAGGTGGTAACAAGGTGTGGTGCACAGTGGTCTGACCATCATATTTCAAATATGAAGTCAAGTGTTAGCTCAACATCCAAGCTGTTGGTAACAGAAAAGTGGAGACCAAGCATCTATGAATACATGCTGATATCATGCTAAACAGGCTCTTACATGTAATGCTTTGATACATTTTAGATTGTATAGGTCACAGCTCATCAAAACAAACTTGCAGGTCGTATCTGTCAAGATAATTAACAGCTCCTTGGTAGCAGATGTCTGAGATAAGGAAAAAGGACAGTTCTTCCCTTGACATGGCATCAAAGGAGATAAAACTAATATTAATATAAAATAATGTGAATTAGTTCAGCTTGATCATGGCTGCTTAACATAAAAATTAAGCCCTCTCACATGATAAAACAATCCCTGCTTGACTGTCAAACTCTTATGTTGAGAGTGAAGAAAAACTTTTCCAGTCCTTTCAGCATTTTTTGCTATTGTCTTTGATTTTTTTTTTCCTTCCTTGATATATTCGTGGTGCAAAGGAATAAATCTTGAAAGTAAAGTATCCCCTCCAGCAAAATATTTTACTCCATTTGCCTTGGAGACTTCTACTGCAAGAGAGAGAAAAGGAAGCAAAAAAACCCCCAACAAAACAAAACAAACCAAACCCCAAAACAACACCTTTGCAGAGTAGCTGGAACAGCTTCAAATTCAATAGCCGAAGAGATTCTCCTTTAAATCATCTTTCTAAATATAACAGCCCAATAGGTCAGTGGTCAATATGAATGTTACCTGCAAGATGGAGCTATTAATTTCTGTGACACTGTTCCAGATGCCTCATGTTAGCCTAATTTTTTATGCATAATCTTTCTCATGCATATGTTTAAATGAGCATTAGACAAAAAAACACTGAGCAAGTGGTGTTGGTGCTCCTATACTGAAAAGAAAAATAGCTGCTAGATAGCAGTACAGAAATTATTCTCCACACCCCCCTCCGGCCTTCTTTACAAGGTCCTTTGAGAAATGCTCAGCCTGAATGAGTGTGTCTGAGGGTGAGGTACAAATATGTACAGCTTCATGACAAAGGTGAGAGAAACAACAGTAAATAATGCTTTATAATTCAGCTCTAATCAAAACTCATGGTAAGACATGGCAAATATACAGCAGGTCCATATGGTATCAAAATACTGAAAGATTCTAGCAGTAAATTTTGAAATTAAAAGTATATTAGACCCTAGGAGAAGGAGTCGATTCTATGATGGTCGATTCTATGATTTTATGACAAGAATTAGGAGCTGCCCCTGGCTGTAGAGGTTGCTCCAGAAGACGCACTGTAGGAGGAGCTTTGCTTAACTCCAGGCTCCCAGGGTCTGATTGAAGGCTGATGCAGTAACCTCAGTATGGCTGCAACCTGCCTTGCAGCATGGACCCCATAGACCTTCCAGTAACAAAAAAATAGGAAGGTGAGCTCTTCTTCTGACTCATGTCAGGCATGTGGGAAGGTAGGGCACACAGCATTTGTGAAGCCAGATGGTGCACCCTTGTCCCAGTATCTGCGCACTTTTTTGGGGAAGTAGCAGCCTGTATGTATTACAGCATCCGCAGGTGACAAAGCTGATCTGTCTGCAACATCACCTTTTCTTACTGGATGTTTAGGCTGTGTGCCACTGCCTTACTAAGTCTTGACTTAAAATACAATTAAAAATACTTGGCCTCCTTTCTTATTTCTGCTCACCTCTCTGAGCACCCTTTTCTGTGTAGCACTCGTACTCCTTAGGAAGAGTTATCCAAGGTCTCTCTTCACGCTAGGACTAGTGTTTGTTCTTGCAAGTTCATCTGTGGCTGTCCAATAACTAGAGGCCACTGAGAGCCATGCCACTCATTTCAGACTTGATCACAACATGGAACATCTAAGCACAGCAGTTGATGTGTACATCCCACCGTGTCACTGGGTTACTTTGCACTTCCAGATGTGTTGTATTGGTATTCCACAGAAGCAGGTCTGCAGTATTTGCCCTGTAAACAGCCCAAAGTGACATTTTTATTTCCTCCCATATCTCTAGTCAAGAAAAGTCAGTGATATCCTCCAGAAATCCAGTAGGCTGTGGTTCTCAGAGTGCAAGGTAGGAACCTTTTGAGCCATGTGCTAAAAAAAAATACTTCCTTGGGAAACAGGCTGGACAGCTACTTCTGAGCTATGGTTTGGCTAATGCTCTTGTTTGATGTGTTTCAGTGGTGCTACTAGAACACAGACAAAACTTTTGGAAGAAAGCATCAGAGTATTTCTATGGGCAGAGGGAAAATGCTGTCAAAGAAACCAAAGGTTTGCTCCCTGATGTACTAAAGCTGGTTATTAAGTTTCAAATCTTGATGCCTGAGCTGATTTTTCTGCTGCAATATTTGTGGTTACAGTCAGGCCAGAGGTGCATATTCACACTCAGAGGACCTAATTCTTGTCTTTATTTCTGTCTTTTGAGTGATGATTTTGTTTAAGCAAACTGCTACCTCTGTATCATTGCCTCAGATCTATTTTCTTCTACTCAAGCAAGTATTTTGGCTAGTTTCTTTGCCACTTGTGTGTTTTGTCATCACCTCTGGTTCAAAGATTTACAGTGACTTCTATTTTCTCTTCTCTATGCCTCCTTCTCCAGTTGCTGTAGGAGAGTCAGATCACCCTGTTGATCAGATCTATTCACTCCACCCAGATCTGAGTAGCCTTTTTCTAGAGTTCTCACTCAGCTTACATCTAACCTTGGAGATAATATTCACCCAGGTGTTTTAAGTTAAGGTTTTTCCTTTACTCATTCACCTACGTAGGTTTAGTTCTCATTTAGGTTTTCTTCACCTGCCAGCTTTTCTAGCTACACACGCTCATGCCTTTCATGCACACAAACCTTGGCAGCACTGTTGTAGATGTGTCTTCCCCTTACACACCAGGTTTTGATGTACTATATGCAATAGTGGAGTCAAAAAGCCAATTTTAAAAGGTTTTCATATACTTAATACTCATGTCTGGGAAATTTATTATGGGTAATTTATTTATTAATATCACTTTGCTGATATATGTTTAGAATTTGTTTTTCTCACAATATATCCCATGTACAAATAAGAAATGCAGCAGAAACAATAACAGATTTACTGTTTTTATGATCAGTTTTTACATCCCCATGTGATTCCAATAAGAAAAGCCCAGCTTGGGAAAGAAGCCATGAAGTTTTATTATTTCTGTACTCTAATCCTAATCCTCCAATGCAGAGCACAATCCAGCTATGTCAGAAAATATCATATGGAAACCAGAGACCTTTAAGTTTTTACTGCTGCTGTCCCAAATGGAGGTATAGATGTGAACACAGCTGGGCTCAGAATTATGGTCCATGACCAGAAGTAACATATGCAGTGCCAGAGGACCTTATTCATTACAGAGGCAGGTTTAACATGTTTATGCTTCACTTGACTGTATGGCTGACAATGGCTTCCAAGGTTTGCACAGGCACACAGGGGTTGCTGGGAGGCAAATCTCTTTTATTTTAGCTAAATTCTCCCTAGCAGAGCATCAGCGAGGAAGAGTGTTATGTTGGTCCTATTCTGCTCATCATTTCTCTCAGGCATATTTCTTTGCGTTTCTGGTAACTTGCTTTGTGAATTGGTACAAAAAGGTGTCTGTATGACTTGGACACTGAGAGAAAAGTTTTCTTTTTTCAGCTTGAATATTCCTGACAGAATAAGTCATGTTAATTATTGCTATAGCAAAATGGTTTTTGGACTTGGTGCACTGCATTAGATAAGCAACCCTCTTACACAAGAGAACACTTAAACAGTAATATATTGATGGTTTTAAAAGACCTTGTTTCCAAAATATGTTTAAACAGAATCCTTATTTAAAACAAAACCACACATACAAATGAATAGCTGGGTGCAATCAATGAATTCACTGAATTATTAAATTTAAGTCCACTTTAAGTTGATCAGCTCCTTGAAATGACCACTGAAAAGCTTTTATATCTGCAAGTCTAAAATGACCCTGGGGAAAAGCATTTTCTCTCTCAAAAGCTAGACAGAAAAAAAAAAAAAAAAGAGTTGAAAAATGTAAAAAATATTTCTATAGCATAAATGCCAAGAGACAAATCTACAAATGGGATCAATCTGCCTCACTCCTGCTGCCTTAATCCTGCACCTCAAGAATCAATGTCTCAAGTCAATCCTTCCAGATGAGGTGCTGATCGAGTTCCAGGCATTTCCAGTGGTAGAAGGAAAGTTGCTTTTAAAAACAAAGGACCAATCTCCTCAGAGGAGTAACTTTATTTTATGGAAAATTACTAAAAGAGCCATTTTCTGCCATGGCAGACTGTGGATGGGTGAGTGTCTGTGGAGTGGGATGGCGTTTAGCATGATCACCTCCTTGGCCACATCTCCTTGCCTTTAGTTATGCAAATTTGCTGATGGTTTTGTGATAGAATTGAGAGTAAAGGGCAATATGAGTTGAGCAATGTGTTTTTCTGTCCTATTATTTCTGGTTAATCTATCTCTCATAAAGGAACTATTACAAAATACTGATTTTTAGAAATCCAGTGCTGGTGATATTAGTAAGGCTGGTCACTTAGTAGAAAAGACAACAAAAACTGGCAGGAGCAGAAGAATAATCTATCTGCCAAGTCTAGTGCTGAAATATCCCTGTCAGGGATTTAGCAAGTGGGAACTCTTCTTTCTGATCCTTTAAATATTTGTCTTCCTGGCCACAAAGAGCCATATATTGCTGCCAGACAGCCCTTTGGAAAGTACGTGACTGTCCTGCAGTTTTTATCTTCTGAAGTATGTTCTCCAGATACCGTGGACTGTGAATATCACCTGAAATATACTCCCATCTACAGTGGAGCCACTGTGGTTCTGCTGTAGTGCCTATCTGTTAACCCTTCTGCATAAAAGCTGCATTTAAATATCATTCCCCAGAAGTCTGGAATGCCAGGAGTCATGATGTTTAATGGAACTAAACAAGTAGTTTGATCTCTCTCTGGGGTGGGGCAGGCTTGTGAGGAAGAATGAATCATTGAGATTGTATCTCATTTGGAGAATAATCTTCAGGTATCTGTAAAGATCAGAGCAATGCCAAAATGATTTTGAGATGTGAGTTGGTGTCGTTGCTGTGGGAAAGGTGGGCAGTTTATACACTCCTAAGGGAGGTGGTGGATTCCCCTACATTAGACAGTTTCCAGGCTCTGCTTGACAGGGTGCTGGGCCTTCTCATTTAAACTGTATTTTTTATCCTGAGAGCTTGGATTAGATAATCCTTGAGGCCTCTTCCAACCTGGTATTCTATGAATCTCTGAATTCTATGTTTCTCTAAATCTGTGGCATTCCTGTAGAGACTACACAAAACAGTTGTGGTTTACTATTAAAGCAGTTGTGCTAAATATGCTAAGAAGGTAATCTTTCTGTTGGCAAAATGCAAAGCCATTGTAGTACCTTGCCTTTCCACAGGCTGCACATCCTACCCTTCCAGCAGAACAAAAGAGGCCAAACGAGGAAGAGCAGTATGGCAGGAAGGTTGCTTTCTTGTGCTGCTCTCATCTACCTGCAGGGAAGATTCTCACTTGTCACAATTCCACCTCTGTTAGCAATTATTTGCAAAATGCAGTAGCCAGCTGGTTACCTATTTCCTTTCTTCCCTTTCTTAGGGAAAAAGAGTCAAGAGTGTCTGCTGCCATCACCTATACATTTCTTCTTGGTGTGGGCAAAGAAACCCCAAAGCTCGGCATGGCTGAGGAAGCCTTTGGATGTCTGCAATTTCTTTCATTAATGTGCCTGAAAATAAAACAGGAAATCCACCCAGAGCTTTCCCCAATCCTGCTCAAAGAGCACAAAGCCTTCCAAAATGTCTATGGTTGAAAAAAATGTTGCAGTGGTTGCCAAGTCAGGCACTAAGAAGTTAGTAAATATTGAAATGGAGACTTCTTTAATGCAGCTCTTTCACGCATATAACTTGGGACTTAACTTTCAACTGAGTAAACACCAATCGAGAATGCAAAATGTTATTGTTATCATCATCTAATTATAGTAGTATGTTGCTCAAGAACATTTCATCATGCAGTATGTGGGATATACTGTGCTCTGGGGTACACAGAAAATGTGACAAGGATTGTGGCCAGAGATCCCTTGGTTCGCTTCAGGCAGAAATTGTCCCCGTGCTTTGAAGCTCTCTGATGTTACAGAAATGCTTGATCCAGAAAAGCAGGGAGAAAATGAACAAAAGATTCTTCACAGCAGCGTTTGAATGCCTTTTGGTGATTATTTAATATAATGTCACGTTTTATATTAGTACTGTGTCATGTGAAGCAAGTGCCCCAACAGAGCTACCTTATATCATTCCAGATGAACTGAAGAGATTAATGTGAGGCTGATACAGATGAAGCAGGATGGATGGAAGATGTAAACCCTTCTATGACAACTGGACAAAAGGTATGCCCCAGGTAGCCCAAGTGACACCTAGTATGTGTGTTTGTGCACCTCATTGTTACTCTGATAATTACTGTTCTACTTTTTGAAAGGAAGATGTGAATAGAAAATGTTGGATTGGTTTTTTTGTTTGTTTGGTATTTTGGTTGGTTTTTGTGGAGAGAATTTAATTATGGGATTGAGCTTCCATGAGGAAAGGACTTACTTTATCAGTCTGAATATACCTAGAGGTCTTTACCTCAGCCCTTAAATATGGGCTGCTCTGACTCACTGCAAACAAGATTGACACAATGTCTTCATCTTCTTTTGTTTGTCCTCACTCTAATACCAGATATCGTTTCAAGAAGAATCAATTTGGTAACTTGTAGATACATACACACTCGACCCATCAAACCATCCCCACAGACTAGTACTAGTGACAGACAGATGTAATACAACACTGTGAGAGAATAAATTATTTATTTTTCTACCTGTTTTATGGTGTCCATGGACAATATTAGAATTTTCAGTTCTCTTTTAAAGAGTGATAATTTACGCTAACACGGGCAGCAAAACAGGGCAAAGGTGTGTTTGTGTCTGTGTATTATTTTTATTAGGATGTGTCAAAATGCACACTTGACTTCAGTTTTCCGAGCTTATTGGCTGTAGGTTTTAGCTAAGTTTCAAACCTAGGCAAAAATATTTCAGGATTTCTTGGATATTAAGATTTGTTAAAATATTTTGCTGAGATAAGAGTTTTCCATCACAGTTTTATATTCCCAGGTAAACCAAAATATTGGGAAATAAGGTTTAAGGCCACGAGCATGAGTCTCCACTTTTCCAGTAAAAAAAAACTGAGGAAACAATTGCGTTTTTATGTGCTGACACCTATGTTTTCACATGAATTCCCATGCAAAGTTTCTGTTTTCTCTGAAGCAAAGAGTGGTGTAAATAAACCCCAACACATGTAAATAGCATTTCTGGTGGTTTCATTTCTGTCGGTTTCATTTCTGTCAGGTTTCAGATGAATTTCACTAGCACCAAGCAATGATGGGAAGAGCATATCCTTTAAGAACTGGAAAACATTGATTTACCTTACATGTTCAATGAGTTCCATAAATTGAGCAACTGTGTGCAGGTATGTAATACAGCACTGCTCCTTTTAAAGCTGTGGAACCTGTAAAAAGCTTGCAAGAACAGGACCTTCACTTGGAAAAGGAGGCCTGATTTAAAGTGGTTAAAAGCTACTGGAAGTATTCCCGCTGATGCTGGGGCAAGCTTCTTGCAAAGGATGGCATTTATCCTTTGTTTTGTGCTTCTTTTTGGTTTTGGTTTTTTTTTTTTTTTAACTCCACAGAAACATTTTTGCTGTACATTTCAAAGGAAGCTGTGCCTTGACTGTCACATTAAGTGGTTGAAAAATCTCAACGTCAAACATTTATGTTGTAACAAGAAGCTATGTCAGAGGTGTAAAAACATACTATGCCTTAAACATTTGGTTTCCCCCTTGGGGATAACTCATGGGGGTTTTGTCAATGTAAAAATATTCACTTGGTGGCAGATCAAGCCAGTCAGCCTCCTTCTGGCCAGGGTGAAGGTTGCCAGGCCAAGCACAAGCAATTAGCTGTGCAATGCTTGCACGGCCAGCGGCTCTGGCCCCGGCTGATTGCCCTGATCTCAACTGCTGCTCGTAATGCAAATTGGATCTGATTCCCTGGTAATCGGGATCAGCACTGCCTTGTCCATCCACCCCCTGCTTGTGCCCCCTCCATACTGCGATAATGGTTTTGGTGTGCAATCAGAGAAGATGCCTTCTTGACTCATCTCTCATAATAGATTGTCCTCCTCAGGCAAAATTGAATAACCCCCGACATGGCCTGGAGGCAAGCAGTATGAATTCAATAAGTCTGCAGGGTCAACGTCCTCTCATTTTTGGCAAGCAAGTAATTATTCTGCACTAACATTCAGTAATGGGAGTAGGAAACTGCTGGAGACACCTTCCTCCACACCCAGAATAGCCACATTAATAGGCTATTCCTCATTCCGATGCCTCTCGCCTTCAGGTTCACTTTTCATGCACATTTCATGTATGGATTCTGCAGAGGCTTTTTACTAACAGTATCTGTGGGAAAGTTTAACAACTTCACTGTCTGTTGTTTAATATTTTCCACTTTTATGGGTTACAGTTGTGCTGTCTATTTGCTTTTACTGATTTGTGAAAGATTTATTATAAACCAAATACAGCTGTTCTCTCCTTTCATAAACTGAAACTATATTGGCAAAACCTATTTTCCACTATGAAAATAAATTTTAAATTGCTTCCCTCACCCAGCTTTCCAAGCATGAGCATCTAGTTGTTATTTAGTGGTGCAGAATAGGTGCCAGGGTGGTTGCAGGCTCACTTAAGGGAAAGAAAATTCCTATGTTTCAAAAATAAACAGCAGAAATGTTTTTATTCCTTCCATGCTTCTTTTTTTTTTTTTTTTCCCCTGGGGATTTAATATTATTATCTGCACATTTCAAGAGTTATGAATTATAATATAAAAAACCCCATTAACTTCTGCAGATTTAAGCTGATTTTGCACTCTGATTTTGCATTTATATAGAGGATTGTATGCATTTTATTTAGATACTTAAACTTTACCTTAAATGAATATTATTATCAACCTGCTAATATAATTCCGTGTTTTTTCCATGGAGCTTAAAATAGCCCTCTGCTTTCTCTGAAAGGGCGTACATTTCACTGGGTCAGTTTTCACTCTCCAAATTTGGACCACTGCAGTATTCTCAGTCATTTTGAATGGGAATATTAAGTCAGAAATAGAAGAAGAGGGATCCTTCATGAATACCATTGCTTCGTTCTATGCCATTCAGCACTTTTCTCCTTTTTCTGGGTTAGTTTTGTATTTTCCTAGAATTGAATGTGTTTTAGTGCATGGAAACTATTGCTTTAATCACTGAGTGAAACCTTTATCTCTTCTCTCTTGAGAACAGTACACATAGAGTAATGAAGATCCTTGTATAATGGCAGAATAAGCACTTTCTAGGGCTGATTGATGATTGATTATTGTAGGGCTGTCTCCCTGTAGCTGCTCATCATGATGCTTTTTGACGAGCAACGTTCATTGCCAACAAAAGGAATTTGGGTTGATCTGTAGCAGCTCAGTTTCTTAGCTGGGACAAAACTTAGGCTAATATTGCTCATCTTTATCTGCCAGCCTTGATTTAGAGTGCAAGTATAAGAAAATCCTGTGCTAAAAATAAAGCCCAGACTTCTGTGAAATGCTTGTGATTATTGGTGCTGCTTACCATCTTGCACCAATAGCAGTGGGGTTTCCTTTCTTCCCTGTTTTTACAGTGCCTTTTGCTATACAACTTCAATGTGATTTAATTTACTGTTTGAATATTCTCCTCGTTACTGTGCTGACAGCCCCATGTAAGATCCATCTCCACTTGTTCCTTTTCCAGCTTGGCTCCAGAACACACTCTGCTCCAGCCTTTGGCTTGCAAGGGAGGATTTTTTTCACTAGTACAAAGTTACCTTTTCTAGGGCTTCAGCCAAAGCACCCAAGATTCATGGTGCTTACACTAAAAGCTTACAAATGCAGGTATTTAGACCTGGAAAAGTTTCTCTGCATGTCTCACTTCACTGCAAAAGAGGAATGGTTTTCTACAGAGATCTGGACCGTTGGGAACAGCAACAAAGGAGAGCTGTAATCCATGGAAATAAAGTAATGGAATGTTCTGGACTACTGTGATGACTCTTTTACATGCAAATCCATGTGTGTCTTGGAGCCCTCTGTAGTTTGTAATACAAAATCCATCGACTTTTTTTTAAAATTTTTTTTTTTAGGCAGGGCAAATAGTTGATTTCAACTTTTGCTCAAAAACTGTAGGTACAAGAAGACTGAAGAAAGAAATAACATTTACATAGTACAGAGATGGTTTAGGAAAGACTGTCACCATTGCCTGTGGCCATTAAAACTAGGTTTAAAATGTGTCTTTCTGAACCTTTTAGGTTTTACTTGATGATATAACTAATCTAGAATTCATGACTTGTGATTTCAATGAAATGGTATCAATTTCTGCATCCTGTACAGAAATAGATTTTTTTTTTATGCATAGTACACTCATGTGTAAATGTAAACACACTGCTGTGCCAAGTGTTTTCTTCTAAAAGTGGATTTTGGAGCAAGCGAGAGATGAAAAAAAAGGTTTTGCAGCTGGATACTGAACATAAAGCTTGTAAACAACCACTGAAGTCCCTCTTCTTACCTTCTTCAGTTTATCTTCTGTCCTTTCTACAGTCTGTTTAACTCACATGCACTATATTTTACCTCAGGCTTTGGAAGGTATTTAGTTTTAAATCAGTTTAAATATGACATATAAAAATTAGGACCTGATGTTTTAAATCTTTATTTGCTAGATTTGTCTTTACATGCCTAAATTTTCATGTTGATAAATTAATGTTTGTGCAGTGCTTTGAAATACCTGGATGGTGATTATTGACCTAAAGTGACTGCTCATGTGCAAAAGATTGTGAGGTCACCATTCTGCATTTTTTAAGAAAGAAGCTGAAGTTCAAGCACACTGTTTTTATATCTATTTTCCACAGGCTGTGCTGCATAAAATCTAACCTTCACACAGCTGCTGTGTTTTTAGCTTTAGTCAGTGCGTAAATGTTGCTGACAGTAGCAAAATGCAGTTTTTATTTGAAGAAAGAATAAAGAAAATAGGCTCATTAAAACTGCATTTTATCATTTGTTGGCACAGAATTTCAAATCTTCTTGTTCCTCTCTCCCAGCTGTCTCTCCTTACTTCTGCTTTTATTTAGTCCAGAATTCCTGTTCTTTCTTAAATGTGTATTTGCACATCAACTATTAACATCCTTTGAATTGTTTGAGTTTGCTTTTATTTGTCCTATTAATGCTACTGTGAAACATTCCAGGCAATATATTATTCCAGAAATCTGTTAGTGACTTTTAAAATGTATTATTTTCATCTTTTCCTAGATTTTTTTTTTTTTTGCAGTAGCCAAACACAAAAAGAAAAAAAAAAAATCAGGAGAACAAAACCCTGAACTTCAAAATCTGTGCAGTCAAAAGTGTGTATAAATTCCAGAAGACTTCATTGTGAAAAATCTCAGCATCTTCTCCAGGAGACGTACAAGGGACATGATAAGCTGCAAGGTAAGCACTAGAGAAAAAGATGCCAGCAAAGCCAAAGTAGCCTCCTGCAAGTCAAGCATTCAGGTTCTCATCTGCCTCTGACCCTCTTGTGTGGATGCAGAAAAGAGGGACAGAAAGATGTCTGTAACTGAACTTCCTTGCTTAAGGGGATGTTGGCCAGGAGTGTAATACTATTTTCTGGCAAAGAGTTTTTTTCCCACAGATCTATTTGTGTAGTTACACAGATGGTTATTTCCCACTGAAGTCAGAGAAGAGGTGAAAGGCAATAAAAGTGAGCTAGTTCTGAACTGAAGCAACATCCACCTTGAAGAAGTAATTGCAGAAAGATGGGTTTTCCTTAAGCTCTGCAAGTGAAATTAATAGAAAAATGAGTAAATATCAGTAACAAAAATACAACTATAGCATTCGTTACAGTTAACTACCCAAGCAGTATTAGGAGGTGGGGTAAGCAGTGCTATGCATGACTATGGGCCAAAACCATCATAAGGGACAACAATTTCCTGGCTTTGTGTTGTTATTTCTGTCTGACATGCTGTGTGTCTTCTGCATTTCTTTCTCTCGTTTCCTATGACTATTTCTTTTCCTCCCTACTTTCAGCTGTNGAAAGTATAAAATATAATCTTATAGCAAAATTTTTATTTTACTTGGCTTTGCTTCCCCCTCCACCCCTCTTACTCCCTTGCCATTGCTAGGGCTTTTTTATATCATGTTCCAGAAAACTGCAATGAGGTGTGTTTCATATTAAATACCTAAGGCCTTCTCAGTTCTGGGTGTTTGTTTGTTTTTTTTTTGTTTGTTTTTTTTTTAATAATTATT
>VWZI01003317.1:1139-27130 GCA_013396835.1 Psilopogon haemacephalus | reverse complement strand
AAATCTGTGTGCAAATCTGTGTGTATAAATTTTATAAATCTATGTCTAAGTCTGTGTGCATAAGTTTTGTAAATCTGTGTATAAATTTTAGAAATCTGTGCATATAAGTTTTTTAATATGTGTAATAAATTTTATAAATCCGTGTGTATAATTTTTTTAATCTGTGTAATAAATTGTATAAATCCGTGTGTGAATCTGTGTGTATAAATTTTAGAAATCTGTGTGTATAAGTCTTATAAATCTGTGTAATAAATTTTATAAATCCGTGTCCAAATCTGTATGTGTAAATTTCATAAATCTGCACACAAGAAAGAAATTATAAATTTCTGCATATAAATTTTACAAATCTGTGTGTAAGTCTGTGTGGATAAATTTGTGCAAATCCGTGTGCATAACTTTTGCAAATCTGTGTGTATGAATTTACTAAACATGTGTGTATAAATTTTAGGAATCTCTGTGTATAAATGTCATAAATCTGTGTGTGTAAGTGTCAGAAATCTGCGCACAAAACATTCATAAATCTCTGTGTATACATTTTAGAAATCTCTGTGTAAACCTGTGTGTATGAATTTCATAAATCTGTGCAAATCTTTGTGCCTAAATTTTGCAAATCTGTGTGTATAAATTTAATAAATCTGTGTGTATAAATTTCACAAATCTCTGTGTAAATCTGTGTGGATAAATTTTAGAAATCTCTGCAAATCCGTGTGCATAACTTTTGCAAATCTGTGTGTATAAATATAATAAATCTCTGTGTATAAATTTTAGGAATCTGTGTATAAATTTTATACATCTGTGTGTATAAATTTCCTAAATCTGCGCACAAAAGAAATATCTCTGTGTATACATTTTAGAAATCTCTGTGTAAACCTGTGTGTATGAATTTCATAAATCTGTGCAAATCTTTGTGCCTAAATTTTGCAAATCTGTGTGTATAAATTTAATAAATCTGTGTGTGTAAGTTTTATAAATCTGTGTAATAAAATTTATAAATTTGTGTATAAATTTCCTAAATCTGTGCACAAAAGTTTATAAATCTCTGCATAAATCTGTGTGTATAAATTTTACAAATCTATGTGCAAATCTGCGTGTATAATTTGTATATCTGTGTGTATAAATTTAATAAATCTGCGTGTATAAATTTTACAAATCTCTGTGTATAAATTTTATACATCTGTGTGTATCAACTTCAGAAATCTCTGCACAAAAAAAAATATAAATCTCTGCCTAAATCTGTGTGTATAAATTTTATAAATCTGTGTGTGAATCTGTGTGTATAAATTTTATGCATCTCTGTGTAAGTCTGTGTGCATAAGTTTTGTAAATCTGTGTATAAATTTTAGCCATCCGTGTGTAAATTTTTTAAGTCTGTGTAAGAAATTTTATAAATCTGTGTGTATAAATTCCATAAATCTGTGCACCAAAATTTTATAGATCTCTGCATAAATCTGTGTGTATCAATTTTACAAATCTGTGTGCAAATCTGTGTATAAATTTTTATACATTTTAGAAAACTGTCTGTATAATTTTTAAAAATCTGTGTATATAAATTTCAGAAATCTGTGCAACAAAATTTTATAAATCTCTGCATAAATCTGTGTGTATAAATTTTACAAACCTGTGTGTATAAAGTTTGTAAATCCGTGTGTAAGTCTGTGTGTATAAGTTTTATAAATCTATGTCATAATTTTTATCAATTTGTGTGTAAATCTGTGTGTCTAAATTTTATAAATATGTGTGTGGAAGTTTTATAATCTGTGTAATAATTTTTATAAATTTGTGTGTGAATCTGTGTGTAGAAATTTCAGATATCTGTGCACAAAATATTTATAGATCTCTGCATAAGTCTGTGTGTATAAATTTTATGAATCTGTGTGTATAAATTTTATAAATCTGTGCAAATCTCTGTGCATAAATTTTGCAAATCTCTGTGTATAAATTTGATAAATCTCTGTGTACAAATTTAATAAATCTGTGTATAAATTTTACAAACCTCTGTGTATAAATGTTATACATCTGTGTGTATACATTTCAGAAATCTGTGCACAAAAAAATCTATAAGTCTCTGCATAAATCTGTGTGTATAAATTTTATAAGTCTGTGCAAATCTCTGTGCATCAATTTTGCAAATCTGTGTGTGTAAATTCGATAAATCTGTGTGTATAAATGTTACAAATCTCTGTGTGTAAATTTTATACATCCGTGTCTATACATTTTAAAAATCAGTGTGCATAAATTTTATAAAGGTGTGCACAAATTCCATAAGTCTGTGCATATAAATTTTATAAATCTCAGTGTAAATCTGTGCGGATACATTTTATAAATCTGCATATAAATTTTATAAGACTGCGTGCATAAGTTTTCTAAATCCACGTGTGTAAATTTGATAAATCTGTGTGCAAATCTGGGTGTATCGATTTTATTAAACTCTGCATATGTCTGTCAGTACAAATTTCATAAATCTGTGTATAAATTATATACCTGTTCTAGTGGGAGGTGTTCCTGCCTATGGCACAGGGAGGTTGGAACTGGATGAGCTTTCAGGTCCCTTCCAACCTAAACCATTCTATGATTCTATGAGGCTTTGAGTGATTCAGCTTCCAACCTAAACCATTNGATCTGTTCTAGTGGGAGGTGTCCCTGCCTATGGCACAGGAAGGTTGGAACTGGATGAGCTTTGAGGTCCCTTCCAACCTAAATCATTCCATGATTCTATGGAGGTTTATTACATTCAGCTTCCAACCTAAACCATTCTATGATTTTATGATTCTATGAGGTCTTGAGCATCCTGATCTAGTGGGAGGTGTCCCTGCCTATGGCACAGGGGGGTTGGAACTGGATGAGCTTTCAGGTCCCTTCCAACCTTAAACATTGTATGATTCTATGAGGCTTTGAGTGATCTTTTCTAGTGGGAGGTGTCCCTGCCTATGGCACAGGGGGGTTGGAACTGGATGATCTTTGAGGTCCCTTCCAACCTAAACTATTCTATGATTTTACGAGGTCTTGAGCAACCTGTTCTAGTGGGAGGTGTCCCTACCTATGAACAGGGGGTTTCAACTGGATGGGCTTTGAGGTCCCTTCCAACCTAAATCATTCCATGATTCTATGGAGGTTTATTACATTCAGTTTGAGAGCTCTCGAGTCATTGCATTGCACTGCTTGGTGTAAGCTTAGGGTAAAGCAGATGTAAGATCCTCCCTTCCCATGAAGTCATCAAATTCCTGTCACCAGGCTTTGCAGCAGAAAGCAAGCGAGGATTTAGCCACAGTTGTTGTTTTTCTTTCTGCTCTGCGTGGTGCCAATGTGTACTTTGTGAGTTACGAGTCCTAAGAGAGCCTTTTGCTTGTGGCTTTTTCTCTCGGTTAGTCCTGACATAAGGGAGGAGTTANAGTTAACAAATGTCCTGGGAAATCATCCATTTCTGGAAAAAAAAAAAAAAAAGAAAAAAAAAAATCCCAGATGATCTACCAAAACAAAACACACACACACACAAAAACCCCAACAAACCCACTCCCCACCAAAATAAACCAACGTGCCTGTAAATCACAGCTCCTAGAAAATGTTATTCCTGTACTCCAAAGGCTGTTGAAACATCAGAGGAACTTTATAAAATAAGTTTGGTTTTTGTTTTGTTTTGTTTTGTTTTTTTTTTTTGGCAAATAGTTGTGGGACATCTGTTGGGACATCTTTGAATGAGAAAGTTTACATTTTGATTTTCTCAAGGTAATTTCCCCAAAGATCTGAACATAGAATCATAGAATGGTTTAGGTTGGAAGGGAACTCAAAGATCATCCAGTTCCAGCCCCACTGTGCCATAGGCAGGGACACCTCCCACTAGAACAGGTCACTCAAGGCCCTCATCCAGCCTTTACAAACAGGTGGAAGGTGGTGGAAGCCTCATCCCTGGATGTCTTTAAGGCCAGGCTGGATGTGGCTTTGGGCAACCTGATTTAGTGGGAGGTGTCCCTGCTCATGGCACGGGGGTTGGAAATGGATGATCCTTGGAATCCCTTCCAGCCCTGAAAATTTTGTGATTATGGCCTTGAACACCCACAGCCTCCCTGGACAACCTGTGCCAGTGTCTCATCAGCCCCACTTTAAGGAATTTCTTCCTAATCTCCAGTCTCAGTCTGCCCTGTTCCAGCTCAAACCCATTGTCCCTTGTCCTATCACTGCAATCTCTCCCAGCTTTCCCTGGAGGTGTTTGCAGCCAGGCTGGCAGAGGCTGTGGGCAGCCTGATCTAGGGTAGGTTGTCCCTGGGCATGGCAGGAGGGTTGGAACTGGCTGATCCTTGTGGTCCCTTCCAACCCTGACTGATTCTATGATTCTGTAAAGAAGATCTGAGAAAGAACAACTTGCCATAGCATCATTAATCATAATTCCATGATTAAATACTATCTGAGCATCATCTTATTACTAAATCCAACAGGAGCCTTAAACACCTCCAGGGATGTGGCCCCAACCAGCCCCCTGGGCAACCCATTCCAGCCTCTCACCACTCTCATGTTCAACAATTTCCTCCTCACGTCCAATCTGAATCTCCCCACCTGCAGCTTTTCTCCATTCCCCCTAGTTCTGTCACTACCTGATAGCCTAAGAAGTCCCTCCCCAGCTTTTTTTGTAGCCTCCTTCAGATCCTGGAAGGCCACAAGAAGGTCACCTGGGAGCCTCCTCTTCTCCAAACTGAACAAGAGGAGAAACACAGATGGGCACCCAAATTTTGCTATTGGTAGTTGAGAAGGCTTCCAGGTGACCTCATTGTGGCCTTTCAGTATCTTAAGGGTACCTACAAGAAAGCTGAGGAACATTTTAGGCTGTCAGGTAGTGATAGGAATGGGGGGAATGGAACAAATCTGGAAATGGGTAGATGCAGACTTGATATTAGGAAGAAGTTCTTCAGCATGGGGGTGGTGAGAGCCTGGAATGGGCTGCCCAGGGAGGTGGTGGAGCCTCATCCCTGGAGGTGTTTAATGCCAGGCTGGATGAGGCTATGGCCACACTGATCTAGTTTGAGGTGCCCCTACCTATGGATCAGATTGGATGTGAGGAGGAAGTTGTTGAGCATGAGAGTGGTGAGAGCCTGGAATGGGTTGCCCAGGGAGGTGTTTGGGGCCAGATCCCTGGAGATGTTTGCAGCCAGGCTGGCAGAGGCTGTGGGCAGCCTGCTCTAGGGTAGGGTGTCCCTGGGCATGGCAGGGGGGTTGGAACTGGCTGCTCCTTGTGGTCCCTTCCAACCCTGACTGATTCTATGATGATTCTATGACATTTGTTTCCAGTTCCATTTCACACCACCAAACAAAGTTGGGTCAAAAAATAAGTCTCTGTCTTCTTCCAGGCTCTCTCCTTTCACTGCTTGCCCCTGCAAACAAAAACCAGCGTTGTGCTTTATTAAACTTGTTCCTGAGTAAGCATAAATATTGCATGCCTGTGCCTCCTGTAACTTTATTAAATGTCTAATTCCTGTTTCTTTCCTGCTCATTTCTCAAAAATTCCACGATTAAAAAAAAAAAAAAAAAAAGAAAAGAAAAGAAAAGAAAAAAAAGAAAATATTTCTCCTTTGGTCTGCATGGGATGATTTAAGAACCTCCCTCCCCAGCTATTTCCTTTATTTTTAAGGTGGTAGAATAGATGAGATTTAAAGCTATAATATTTACTCATTTCATCATTGGGTTTTGTCTCAGCAACTGTGCACTTGCTGAATACCTTTGAGCTGGCAGTTTTCCAGGGGAAGAGACCATTTCTGGTGCTTGTTTTACCTCTACTTCTTATTACATTAGTCCAAAATCCCAAAATAACTTTATTATCACTCAGCACAAAAAACTGAGCAATGATGAGGGCTGGGGGTCAGGAGTGGGTGGCACAGACTCTGCTCACTTGCTCCCCGTGCAAGGACAAGGAGCAATGGATGGAAGCTGCAGCACAGGAGGTTCCAGCTCAACACAAGGGAGAACTTCTTGACTGTAAGGGTCCCAGAGCACTGGCACAGGCTGCCCAGAGAGGTTGTGGAGTCTCCTTCTCTGAAGTCTTTCAAGGCCTGTCTGGATGTGTTCCTGTGTGACCTGAGCTGGCTTGTCTGGTCCTGCTCTGGCAGCAGGTGTTGGACTTAATGATCTCTTTGGGTCCTCTCCAACCCCTGACATCCTGTGGTCCTGTAACAACCAGACTGGATGTTAGGAAGAAGTTTTTCAGCATGAGGGTGGTTAGAGGATGGAAGGGGTTGCCCAGGAAGGTGGTGGAAGCCTCATCCCTGGAGGTGTTTAAGGCCAGGCTGGAGGAGGCTCTAGAAAGCCTGATGTAGTGTGAGGTGTCCCTGCCCATGGCAGGGGGGTTGGAACCAGATGGTCCTTGTGGTCCCTTCCAACCCTGACTGATTCTGATAGTGGTGAAAGAGAAAAAAAAAAAACAACTCAAAAATCAAACTGTCAACAAACTGAGAGAGCTGGAGCTATTCAGCCTGGAGGAGAGAAGGCTCTGGGGACACCTAAGAGCAGCCTGCCAGTACCCAAAGGGGGCCTGCAAGAAGGCTGGAGAGGGACTGTTTCCAAAGGCCTGTAGGGATAGGGCAAGGGGCAATGGTTTGAAATTACAGAAGTCTCTACTTGTGCCAGGGGAGGTATAGGCTGGATATTAGGGAGAAGTTCTTGACAGAGAGAGTGATTGGCATTGGAATGGGCTGCCCAGGGAGGTGGTGGAGTCACCATCCCTGGAGGTGCTGAAGAAAAGCCTGGATGGGGCACTTAGCGCCGTGGGATAGGGTGCACCTAGCTAGGTGCTAGGTTGGACTAGATGATCTTGGAGGTCTCTTCCAACATGGCTTATTCTGTTCTATTCTATTCTATTCTATTCTATTCTATTCTATTCTATTCTATTCTATTCTATTCTATTCTATTCTATTCTATTCTATTCTATTCTATTCTATTCTATTCTATTCTATTCTATTCTATTCTATTCTATTCTATTGAAGTTCTTTAGCATGAGAGTGGTGAGGCCGTGGAATGGGTTGCCCAGGGCGGGTGTTTGGAGCCACATCCCTGGAGGTGTTTGCAGCCAGGCTGGCAGAGGCTGTGGGCAGCCTGATCTAGGGTAGGGTGTCCCTGGGCATGGCAGGAGGGTTGGAAGTAGATGATCCTTGTGGTCCCTTCCAACCCTGACTGATTCTATGTTTCTATGAGCCTATGATTTAGAAGCCAGGCTCTTTCCTGGAGCTCTCCACCAGCAGCAGCACTCCACTCATGGCTCGATTAACTGGGAGTCACCATGGCCACGTGTTGGCAGCTTGCACCAGCAGCCTAGCAGCAAGGCTGCTCTTCCCTCCTTCTCTCTGCCTGCAATATTTTGTATATTCCTCAGCAGCTCTGAGGAAAAGGACCTGGGGGTCTGGGGTGATGCAAAGCTCAAGATGAGGCTGCAGTGTGAGTGCAGCCCAGACAGCAACTGTGTGCTGGGCTGCAGCAAGAGCAGCTGTGGGCAGCAGGGCAAGGGAGGGGATTCTGCCCCTTGGATCTGCTCTCCTCACACCCCACTTGCAGCACTGTGTGCAGTTCTGGAGCCCCCAGCACAAGAAGGACATGGAAGTGTTAGAGCCAGTCCAGAGGAGGCCACCAAGATACTGAGAGGGCTGCAGCAGCTCTACTCTGAGGACAGGCTGAGGGAGTTGACGCTCTGCAGCCTGGAGAGGAGAAGGCTTCCAGGAGATCTTATAGTAGCCTTCCAGTATCTGAAGGGGGCCTACAGGAGGGCTGGGGAGGGACTATTGATAGAGTCTTGTAATTACAGGATCAGGAGGAATGGGTTCAAACTGGCAGAGGGGAGATTTAAACTGGATGTTAGGAGGAAGTTTTCACAGTGAGGGTAGTGAGACACTGACACAGGTTGCCCAGGGAGGTTGTGGCTGCTCACTCCCTGAAGGTGTTCAAGGCCATGTTGAATGAGGCTTTGAGCAACCTGTTCCAGTGGGAAGTGTCCCTGCCTATGGCACAGGGGGGTTGGAACTGGATGAGGTTTGAGGTCCCTTCCAACCTAAACCATTCTATGATTCAATGATCACAGAATCGCATAACCTTGGAGGATAGAAGGAATGGCAGCACAGTACTGACATTGGCACAAGATCTTTGGTCTTTGATCATGTTAGATGATTCTGTGCTCCACAACCTCCCTGGAAGTGTCCAGGACCAGTTTGTATGAGGTCTTGGAACAACCTGTTCTAGTGGGAGGTGTCCCTGCCTATGGCACAGGGGGATTGGAACTGGCTGAGCTTTGAGGTCCCTTCCAACCTAAACCATTCTATGATTCTATGATCACAGAACCTTGCAGGTTGGAAGGGATGTCAGCACAGTACTGACACTGGCACAGGTTGCCCAGGGAGGTTGTGGAGCACAGAATCAAAGATCACATTGGGTGGTTCTGTGCTCCACAACTTCCCTGGAGGCTTCCAGGACCAGGTTGGATGAAGCCTTGAGCGACGTATTCTAGTGGGAGTTGTCCCTACCTATGGCACAGGGGGGTTGGAACTGGATGATCTTTGAGGTCCCTTCCAACCTAAACCATTCTATTTTTTTATCAACTCTGAAACAGAAAAAAGCTTTCAAGTAAGCCCCTGAAAGAAGCACTTTTTGTATGCCTCTGACCTGTTGTACATCACTGCAGTACCACAGTCATTGTCCTGCCTGTAATAACTCTGTGCTCTGGATTATTCTCTCCTCCTACAAGGACAGGATCTGTGCTCCTGGGGCGAAGTGCACAGCCTGTGTCAGTTCGTCTTTCAGGACTCATCTTATTTTCTTGTAGCTTCCTTGGGCCTGTCATCATTAGTGAAATAAATCCACATTCTTTGGCTCTCCACTGAAGTTTTGCTGAGGAATTTCAGCCCCCTCTGCCTTCGACAAGCTTCCCAGCTAGCCACTTGCTTCTAGTCTCAGCACTGTTTTCTTTATTCCCAATTTATATGTCTTGAATTCCATCTGTATGTTTAGTTAGTTTGTATCTCCTTCTGCCTTTTATTTTTTTTCCCTCCTTTTTTTTAGCTTAATCCAATTTCTGGCAGTCAGCAGGAGTAATTCTGTTGCCTGTAATGAACATTGCAGCAGGATCTTGCTAATGCTTGCGTGATAAAAGGAGTCTGTGCTGGGATAGCACTCTCAGAGAGTTAGACCAGATTCTGCCTGATTTCCAGATTAAAGAATAGAGAAATAAATCCACAGGTAGAGTTCAAAATGTAAATTGTGAGCCCTATGAGGAGGGGCTGAGGGAGCTGGGGGTGTGCAGCCTGCAGAAGAGGAGGCTCAGGGCAGACCTCATTGCTGTCTACAACTACCAGAAGGGAGGTTGTAGCCACCTGGGGTTGGGCTCTTCTTCCAGGCAACCAGGAAGAGAACAAGAGGACACAGCCTCAAATTGTGCCAGGGGAGGTATAGGCTGCATGTTAGGAGGAAATTCTTTCCAGAGAGAGTGATTGGCATTGGAATGGGCTGCCCAGGGAGGTGGTGGAGTCACCATGCCTGGAGGTGTTGAAGCAAAGCCTGCATGGGGCACCTACAGCCATGGTCTAGTTGTTTGGCTAGGGCTGGGTGCTAGGTTGGACTGGATGAGCTTGAAGGTCTCTTCCAACCCTGTCTCATTCTATTATAGTCTAGTCTAGATTAGTCTAGTCCACATTAGTCTAGTCTAGTCTATGTTTTACTCCCTTTTGTAAGGGTAAATCATCTGGATGACTGCAAGCTAGACCCAATGTGGTGCTTTGGGAGTTACCTGCCCCCCTACACTTTGAAATAACCAAGGCTAGGACTCCGTTGGCTGGAAGTTAAGCAGTGAAGCTTTATATTTACAGCTTGGCACAGTATACAGGCAGATATTTACAGATATATACAGTGAAAAGGTAATACAGAAACACCACAGCTCTCCCAGAGATCAAAGTCCCTAAGAGGGAGTTTTAACCACCCCTACCACCTTCCCCCTTTCCCCAGTCTTATCTTACCAGGTTAGCCTCACCCGACCTGGCCTTGAACACCTCCAGGGAGGGAGAAGCCACAACCTCCCTGGGCAACCTGTGCCAGTGTCTCACCACCCTCACTGCAAACAAACTCCTCCTAACATCCACTTTAAATCTCCCCTCTGCCAGTTTAAACCCATTCCTCCTCATCCTCTCATTACAAGACCTTGTGAATAGTCCCTCCCCAGCCTGCCTGTAGTGTCCTGCAGATACTGGAAGGCCACACCAAGGTCTCCTGGAAGCCTTCTCTTCTCCAGGCTATAAAGCCCCAACTCTCTCAGCCTGTCCTCAGAGCAGAGCTGCTACAGTTCTGAGCATCTTGGTGGCTTCTTCTGGACTGGCTCCAACATTTCCATGTCCTTTTTGTGTTGGAGGCTGCAGAGCTGCACACAGTGCTGCAGGTGGGGTGTGAGGAGAGCAGAGCCAAGGGGCAGAATCCCCTCCCTTGCCCTTCTGCCCACAGCTGCTCTTGCTGCAACCCAGCACACAGTTGCTGTCTGGGCTGCACTCACACTGCAGCCTCCTCTGGAGCTTTGCACCACCCCAGACCCCCAGGTCCTTTTCCTCAGGGCTGCTCTCAGCCATTCCCCACCCAGCCTGGAGCTGTGCCCACACAGGTGCAGAACCTTACACTTGGCCTTCATTCTGCCAGCTTCAAAATTGAAGTGCTGGCTTGAAGCACGTTATTGTGGGGCTTTAAGATTGTAATAGGAGAGGCTTCATCATTCCAGTTGCCTCTTCCAATTTCTGAATTTGTGGTGCTGCTCTTTTCTGCTGAGTGGGCTGTGCCACAGTTCGCACCCCATTCAAACCTCCAGTGGGGCAGGGACTTGGGTGTGCCCTGCCATATTGTCTACAAGTTGCTGTCTACAACTACCTGAAGGGACATTGTGGAGAGGCTGCTGCTGGGCTCTTCTTGCGGGTAGTTGGAGACAGAACAAGGGGGAATGGCCTCAAGGTGAGCCTGCAGAGGTTTGGATTGGACATTAGGAAAAAGTTTTTAATGGAGAGAGTGGTGAGGGACCAGAATGAGCTGCCCAGGGAGGTGGTGGAGTCACCCACCCTGGATGTATTTAAGGGTGGCATGGATGTGGTGCTCGGGGCTATGGTTTAAGGTGAATCCTGTAGAGCAGGGTTCTAGGTTGGACTTGGTGATCCCCGAGGGGCTTTTTCATCCTGGATGCTTCTGTGATTCTGTGGGTCAGGGGATGGGAGGAGGCTGCTGCCTTCTGCTGCTGCTTCTTCTGCAGCAAAGCTGAAGTAGCTGTGCAGTGAATTCTTTCCAGTCCCACTCTTTATCTGGACTCTTTGTCTCAACCCAGAGTTTAGGGTTAGTTTTTTTGGTTTGGCGTTTTTTTAATGTTTTTTTTGTTGTTGTTGTTCTTTTTTACTATTATTATTTTGGTGGTGGGTTTGTGGTGGTTTGTTTTTTTTTTTTTTGTGGTACTTTCCCTCCTGCCTTTCTAAGGAGAAAGAGAGAGAGAGAGAGAGAGAGAGGGAAGGGCTGTGTTAACCCGGGACAAACTCAGCCACCCGTGCCTTGTCTTTCTAAGCTTTCTGCAGTAGAGGGCAATCTGAGAATGCTTCTCCTGGCTGTTCCCGTGGCTTAAGACCCTGCAAACCCGGTGGTTTCAAAGCTATTAGCAGTTAATGGCATGTTAAATACGCTTCAAATAATTGCCCTACTCCACAGCGGTTGTGCCTGTGCTGTACTGGCTCAGAGTCCTCAGTGCAAACTGAACTCTTCACTCCGCAGCAGCTGACTCTGGGATCTCAAGGAAAGGCTCACTCCAAGCCCAGCCTGGCACTTGCAAAATACGTTTGGCAAAACCTGTTTTGCAAATGGGTAAGAGAGAAATGTGTAAGAAAAGATGAGGTTGATGGAAAGCTGAAGAGGAGGCTGCAGTGTGAGTGCAGCCCAGACAGCAACTGTGTGCTGGGCTGCAGCAAGAGCAGCTGTGGGCAGCAGGGCAAGGGAGGGGATTCTGCCCCTTGGCTCTGCTCTCCTCACACCCCACCTGCAGCACTGTGTGCAGTTCTGGAGCCCCCAGCACAAGAAGGACATGGAACTGCTGGAGCCAGTCCAGAGGAGGCTACGAAGATGCTGAGAGGGCTGCAGCAGCTCTGCTGTGAGGACAGGCTGAGAGAGCTGGGGCTGTGCAACCTGGAGAAGAGAAGGCTTCCAGGAGACCTTGGAGTAGTTTTCCAGTATCTGAATGGGGCTCACGGGAAGGCTGTGGAGGGACTATTCACAAGGTCTTGTAATGACAGGACGAGGGGGAATGGGTTTAAACTGGCAGAGGGGAGATTGAAAGTGGATGTTTGGAGGAAGTTCTTTTCAGTGAGGGTGGTGAGACACTGGCACAGGTTGCCCAGGGAGGTTGTGGATCACATAATCCACTTTGATTCTGATCACATTGGGTGATTCTGTGATCCACAACCTCCTTGGAGGTGTTGAAGGCCAGGCTGGATGAGGCCTTGAGCGACCTGTTCTAGTGGGAGGTGTCCCTGCCTATGGCACAGGGGGGTTGGAACTGGGTGAGCTTTGAGTTCCCTTCCAACCTGAACCATTCTATGATTCTATGAAGTGACACTATGTGACGAACGAAATCTTTTGGGAGTATCTGAGAATTAAACATGGATAAAATGAGTATAATTTATGTAATTTTGACAGAGTTTTGTAGGCATTTCTTGCCTGTGGCTTTAGAATTCTCTTTGGCTCTACAAGCTTGAGCACCAATTCTGCATTGCTTTCCCTTGTAAACCTCTTGAAACAACATGCTCCATTTAAGGGAGTTCTATGCTCTTTGGCTAAACTTAGTGGCAAGTGTTACTGTGCTATATTAAATGCAGTGGAAGTACATTTAGGAGACATTGAGGCACTGGAAGACACTAAGGGGGAGCCTGAGAGAAAAGCAGCTGTTGCAGCAGTGGTTGCATTGCAGCTTCTGCCATGATCTGCAAATTCATTTGTAGCACTGCATCAAATTTATTCGTTAAGAGTCGTCTTTTAGACCTTGGAAATGCAGCTGGGTGGAGGCAATGCCAAGCACAAATCCAGGCTGGGCAGTGACTTGGTGGAGAGCAGAGCTGTGGAGAGGGACTTTGGGGCGCTGGTGGAGTTGAAGCTCAACATGAGGCAGCAGTGTGCACTTGCAGCCCAGAAAGCCAAGCAGAGCCTGGGCTGCAGCAGGAGAAGTGTGGCCAGCAGGGAGAGGGAGGTGATTCTTCCCCTCTACTGTGCTCTGCTGAGACCCCACCTGGTGTACTGCATCCAGTTCTGGAGCCCCTAGTACAAGAGGGATGTGGACATGCTGGAGTGTGTCCAGAGAAGGGCCAGGAGGATGCTCAGAGGGCTGCAGCACCTCTGCTATGAGGACAGACTGAAAGAGTTGGGGCTGTGCAGGCTGGAGAAGAGAAGGCTCCCAGGTGACCTTCTTGTGGCCTTCCAGGATCTGAAGGGGACCTACAGAAAAGCTGGGGAGGGACTTCGTGCTGGTTTGAACTTATTGCTAAATTTGAGTGAGAAACTAGACTACAGGCTGAGAAATGAAAACAGATGATGCTACTTCACCCAGAGCTTTGCTGAGAAAGGAAAAAAAAATGTTTTAACAGTTGTAACCCAAATATAGATAAATCAGATGGTTTCAGGCCTCGCTGGGCTGCTGCTGCTCCTTGCATGGTTCCTTTGTCTCTGCCTTTTGTAGCTGATTCTCAATAATTCCACTAACTTCTTTCCTACTGCTAATCCCCCTGGCTGATCTACCTCAGCTTATCTGCAGCATCAACAGGTGGTGAGATAAGATTGGGGAAGGGGGAAAAGGTGGTAGGGGGTGGTTGGTTACCCCTCTTGGGGATTTTGGTCTCTGGGAGGGCTGTGGTGTTTCTGTATTACCTTTTCATTGTATCTATCTGTAAATATCNCTAAACCACCACAGACTTTTGAGGCTATCAGGTAGTGACAGGACTATGGGGAATGGAGCAAAGCTGGAGGTGGGGAGATTCAGATTGGATGTGAGGAGGAAGTTGTTGAGCATGAGAGTGGTGAGAGCCTGGAATGGGCTGCCCAGAGAGGTGGTTGGGACCACTTAGAATCATAGAATAAGTCAGAGTTGGAAGGGACCACAAAAGCCAGGCTGGCAGAGGCTGTGGGCAGTCTGATGTAGGGTAAGGTGTCCCTGCATGGCAGGGGAGTTGGAACTGGCTGATCCTTGTGGTCCTTTCCAACCCTGACTGATTCTATGATCCTGTGATCTGAGTGTATTTGAGTAACTGAAAGCAAAGAATGACAATCCACATCCTTTACGCAGCAGGACAAAAGGGGAGTCTCTTTGTCTCACAAAATATGAATTGTATTCCAGTGAGTTGCTTCTTAGTTTGTTTTCTTTTTATTGTTTTTTTGTGTATCCAGTGGTATGAGATGCTGGACAGACAGCACTTTTCATAAAAGCCTGCTAAATGTTTGCATTTCTTAGATGTCCTCTTTAATAGAGTATTGGCAAAGCCTCTCTACAGCCCGTGGAAATGTTGGCAAGGCTTCCCCTGGCCCAGTTGTTAGAACAATACCACTTAGAAAGCAAAAGCTGAGGGAGGGATTAACATGAGAGATTAAAATAACTTCTCTGCTTTTCAGCTGCTGAAGGTGCAGCCCTTATCATCCTTCTAAAATCGTGATTAAAATGAGTTACATCAGGGATTTGGGGCACGAGCCCACAAAGCAGGATGGCTTTTGAGTTGGTGTTAACAAGCAAAACCAGTCCGGCCACAGCTCATCTGCTGTTGTGCAACTGTGTGTTTCCTAGATGAGGTTCTGGCACTTGTCTGTACTCTGTGTTGCTGTCACACAATGTGGTGGCTTCAGCATCCTGAGGGGCTGCTCAAGACCAGTGTCAAGTGGCATCCTCAGGGGTCAGTGCTGGCACCAGTGGTGAACATTTTTGTCAGTGCCATGGGCAGAGGAATCAGTGCAGCCTCAGCAAGTGTGCAGATGGCACCAAGCTGTGTGGCACAGTCGACTTGCTGGAGGGCAGGGATCCATCCAGAGGGACCTGCACAGGCTGCAGAGCTGTGCCCAGGTCAACCTCAGGACATTCAACAAGGCAAAGTGTAAGGTCCTGCACCTGGGTGGGTGCAATCCCAAGCACAACTCCAGGCTGGGTGGTGAGTGGCTGAGAGCAGCCCTGAGGAACAGGACCTGGGGGTGTGGGGTGAAGCAAAGCTGAAGATGAGGCTGCAGTGTGAGTGCAGCCCAGACAGCAACTGTGTGCTGGGCTGCAGCAAGAGCAGCTGTGGGCAGCAGGGCAAGGGAGGGGATTCTGCCCCTTTGCTCTGCTCTCCTCACACCCCACCTGCAGCACTGTGTGCAGTTCTGGAACCCCCAACACAAGAAGGACATGGAAGTGTTGGAGCCAGTCCAGAGGAGGCCACCAAGATACTGAGAGGGCTGCAGCAGCTCTGCTATGAGGACAGGCTGAGAGAGTTGGGGCTCTGCAGCCTGGAGAAGAGAAGGCTTCCAGGAGACCTTAGAGTAGCCTTCCAGTATCTGAAGGGGGCTGCAGGAGGGCTGGGGAGAGACTATTCACAAGGTCTTGTAATGACAGGATGAGGAGGAATGGGTTTAAACTGGCGGAGAGGAGACTGAAACTGGATGTTAGGAGGAATTTGTTTGCAGTGAGGGTGGTGAGACACTGGCACAGGTTGCCCAGGGAGGTTGTGGCTGCTCCCTCCCTGGAGGTGGTCAAGGCCAGGCTGGTTGAGGCTTTGAGCAACCTGTTCCAGTGGGAAGGTGTCCCTGCCATGGCACAGTGGGGCTGGAACTGGATGAGCTTTGAGGTCTGTTCCAACCACTCTATGACTCTGTGGCTTGCCCTATAGTGTCCCACTATGGTTCTATGATAAACTACTAGAATTTCACAAAGAAATTATTCATCCCCAGTTTTGGCACGAGTCTGTTTCCAACATTGTATTTTATTGAGTTTTTTATATTGCAATATTCTCTAGGAAGCTCAATATCTATAAGAAGGTGCCAGGGAGTTAAGGCTCCACACGGAATTTCAGTTAAAAAACCCTTGCATTTTTCCTGTCCTGTAAAAAGAAATAACCTTAACCTCAGCTGGCCACGGTGTGGTCATTCTGAATAAGAGAACATTTCATTTTCCATCCAAGTTGCTCTTTAACAATAGGCACATTCAGCACTGTTTGAAGCTTCTCACCCTTAAACGCCTGTGATGCTCCTAGTAAAGATACTTTGGTGTTTCTTCCCAAGCTCACCTTAAAGAATAATGAATCTTCGTTTTAAAAGTAGCTGTTTACAGCATGAGGATACAAATATGAAGGCAGAACAGAGGTGTCTTAGAAGGTAAGGGCACTGGTCCAGTTTCAATCTCCCCTCTTCCCATTTAAACCCATTCCTCCTCATCCTGCCATTACAAGACCTTGTCAATAGTTGAGTTGAATCTGCTGCCAGTGTTCAGTACTGTGCTGCTGTCTCTTCCAACCTCCAGGGTGCTGTGATGCTGTGATCATAGAATGGTTTAGGTTGGAAGAGACCTCAAAGCTCATCCGGTTCAAATCCCCTGCCACAGGCAGGGACACCTCCCACTAGATCAGGATGCTCAAGGCCTCAGCCAACATGACCTTGAACACCTCCAGGGAGGAAGCAGCCACAACCTCCCTGGGCAACTTGTGCCAGTGTCTCGCCACCCTCACTGCAAACAACTTCCTCCTAACATCCTGTTTAAATCTCCCCTCTGCCAGTTTAAACCCATTACTCCTCATCCTGTCATTACAAGACCTTGTCAGTAGTCCCTCCTCAACCTTCCTGTAGGCCCCCTTCAGATACTGGAAATCTACTACAAGGTCTCCCGGAAGCCTTCTCTTCTCCAGGCTGCAGAGCCCCAGCTCTCTCAGCCTATCCTCACAGCAGAGCTGCTGCAGCCCTCTCAGCATCTTGGTGACCTCCTCTGGACTGGCTCCAACACTTCCATGTCCTTCTTGTGTTGGGGGCTCCAGAACTGCACACAGTACTCCAGGTGGGGTGTGAGGAGAGCAGAGCAAAGGGGCAGAATCCCCTCCCTTGCCCTGCTGCCCACAGCTGCTCTTGCTGCAGCCCAGCACACAGTTGCTGTCTGGGCTGCACTCACACTGCAGCCTCATCTTGAGCTTTGCATCACCCCAGACCCCCAGGTCCTGTTCCTCAGAGCTGCTCTCAGCCATTCCCCACCCAGCCTGGAGTTGTGCTTGAGGTTGCACCACCCAGGTGCAGCAGAGAGGACTGAGTGGTCAGCGTAGAGCAATCAATATCAACCAGGTGGCTGAATAAAAGGCACCAAGAGTGGAGGTGAACCATAAAGTAACTCCTTTTGCCACCAGTTTATGAGGTCAGGAAAGAAGTTGGCAGACAGAAGCACAGATTTATGGTGTCCAAAAGAAAGAGTGCACATTTATTTGTGCTTCCCCTGCCTTCTGTCTTGTAGCTTGTCCATAGGCAAATGCTCAGAGTGTGTGTTGGTTCTGGACTCTGGGCTGATGAAGTGCTACAGGTACACATGTCTTATTTTGCTGTGTGTTTCACATAACTTTCTCATACAGGTGACAAATGAAAAGCCTTTGCAGATGGGAGATGTAACAATACATCACCAGACCTAAGCCTCGAGGTGTTGGAGGACTTGGGAAAGAACAACTCCAGGGATCAGGATAGGTTGGGGATGGACCTGTTGGAAGGCAGCAAAGAGCTGAAGGATCTGGGGGTCCTAACTGATGGGAGGTTGAGCATGAGCCAGCAGTGTGCTCTGGTGGCCAGGAGGGCCAATGCCATTCTGGGGAGGATTAGAAGGGCTGTGGTTAGTAGGTTGAAAGAGGTTCTCCTTCCCCTCTACTCTGCCCTGATGAGGCCACATCTGGAGTACTGTGTCCAGTTCTGGGCCTCCACGTTCAAGAGGAGGCCAAGACATAGAACTGCTTGAGAGCATCCAGCACAGAGCCATGAAGATGATGAAGGGAATGAACACCTCTGTTATGAGGAGAGCCTGAGAGAGCTGGGGCTGTGCTGCTTGGAGAAGAGGAGCCTGAGAGGTGACCTCAGCAATGGTTATAAATAAGTAAAGGTGAGTGGCAGGAGGCTGGAGCCAGGCTCTGCTGGGTGATGCCCAATGCCAGCACAAGGGGCATTGGGTAGAACCTGTTTCCCTCTCCCTCCTGACTCCCAACCCTCAGATATCTATAAACATTGATCAGATCCCCCTCTCAGTCTTCTCTTCACCAGATCCTTGTGAAGTTCTACAGGTTTCATTGTTTTTAAGACGTTTGCTCTGAATGACTGGGAATGATTACTCTCTTGTCAGTAGGCTCATTCTACAGTTAAGTCCTACACACCATCAGGCTGGCAAAAAGTGTACGTTCTGCAGATTTTTACTGCCACATAGCAAAGTGGCATCAACCCTTTGCTGTTTCGTATCAAAATCATGTGCAAAGTTGGGCAAGAGCCTGATTGCTGCACATGCATCATCTGCTTCCTTACACGTCATAACCATTCATTCTTCCAACTTAAGAAGCCAGCTGTAGCCAGCTGTCTGAATCAGCTCTTCCCAGTTTCCTTACTGGAGAACAAAAAATATTGCACACTTGCCTGCCTGGGTGGCACTAATGAAGCCTTCCTATGGTCTGGTATTACTGTCCTCACCTGCTGCTCTGGGCAGCCTGTGCCAGTGCTCTGGGGCCCTTACAATCAAGGAGTTGCCCCTTGTGTTGAGCTGCAACCTCCTGTGCTGCAGCTTCCATCCATTGCTCCTTGGCCTATCACAGGGAGCAAGTGAGCAGAGCCTGTCCTCCAGCCCTTCCAGTCAAGAAATTGCCTCTTGTGTTGAGCTGGAATCTCCTGTGTTGTAGCTTACATCCATTGCTCCTTGTCCTTATCATGGGGAGCAAGTGAGCAGAACCTGTCCCCCAGCCCTTCCAGTCAAGAAGTTGCCCCTTGTGTTGAGCTGCAACCTCCTGTGCTGCAGCTTCCACCCATTGTTCCTTGTCCTATCCCAGGGAGCAAGTGAGCAGAGCCTGTCCCCCACCCTCCTGACCCCCAGCCCTCAGATATTTATGAACATTTATTAAATGGGGGAACAACAGAAAGAGGAGACACAGTCTCAAGTTGTGCCAGGGGAGGTATAGGCTGGATGTTAGGAGGAAGTTCTTGCCAGAGAGAGTGATTGGCATTGGAATGGGCTGCCCAGGGAGGTGGTGGAGTCCCCATCCCTGGAGGTGTTTGCAGCCAGGCTGGATGAGGCTGTGGCCAGCCTGATCTAGGGTAGGATGTCCCTGGATATGGCAGGGTGCTTGAAACTAGATGATCCTTGTGGTCCCTTCCAACTCTGACTGATTCTATGGTTCTATGATTCTACCTTGTGTTGAGCTGCAACCTCCTGTACTGCAGCTTCCATCCATTGCTCCTTGGCCTATCATGGGGAGCAAGTGAGCAGAGCCTGTCCATCACTCCCCCCTCCTCCTGACCCCCAGCCCTCAGATATTTATAAACATTTATTAGATTCCCTCTCAGTCTTCTCCAGACTAATCAGCCCCAGGTCCCTCAGCCTATCCTCATCAGGCAGTGCTGCAGTCCCCTCATCATCCTCATAGCCCTTCACTGGACCTTTTCCAGCAGATCCCTGTCCCTCTGAAACTTGAGAGCTCAAAACTGAAGGCAGTACTCAAGATGAGGTCTCAGCAGAGCAGAGTAGAGCTCCCAGGGAGCCAATATTAAAGAAGGTGATGCAGTGGTGATACCATGGTGATGGTGATTGCTTAATACTACCACTATGATTGTTATTATTGATGTTGATTCGTTCTTTTGAGCTATCTGAATTTCTTGCCTGGCATTTGGAGATAAAAGCTGCCAGCTTCCCACTGTACATAAGGAGGACATTCATTTCAGGTCACCATTTCAGGTCCAAGTGGCAGAATGGGCTTCTGCACTGGTCTTTGATGTCTGGAGTGCTGAGCTCACATTCTGGCTTTGATCTGAAGTGAAAATAAGTTTGGGGGCTCTGGTTTTAGCTCTGTTCTCCACGGCATAAGTGCTCCCACAGTTTAGCACAATTGGCATTCTCTGTGTCAGAGAGGCCCTAAGCACGGGGTGGTGTGGGGTCAGTGCTGACATTTGTTGGCAAAGCTGAATGGGAATGCCTGCCTAAGAGCTTCTGTGGTGCCTGGTTTCCATTGAAGTCTGTGGTGCCACATGCACTTACATTAATAACATAAAACAATATAGTTCCAAAGCAGTTGACAGGATCCCAGGCTCACAGGATGTCAAGGGTTGGAAGTGACCCAAAGAGATCATCCAGTCCAACCTTCCTGCCACAGCAGGACCAGACAATCTAGCTCAGGTCACACAGGAACACATCCAGGCAGGCCTTGAAAGTCTTCAGAGAAGGAGACTCCACAACCTCTCTGGGCAGCCTGTGCCAGTCCTTACAGTAAAGTAGTTCTCCCTTGTGTTGAGCTGGAACCTCCTGTGCTGCAGCTTCCATCCATTGCTCCTTGTCCTATCCCAGGGAGCAAGTGAGCACAGCCTGTGTCCCCACCCCTGACCAGCCCTCAGGTATTTATAAACATTTATTCAAGCCCCTCTCAGTCTTCTCTTTTCCAGCTGAAGCAGCCCCAGGTCCCTCAGCTTCTCATCAGGCAGTGCTCCAATCCCTTCCTCATCCTCATAGCCCTCTGCTGGACCCTCTCCAGCAGATCCCTGTGCCTCTTAAACTGGGGAGCCCAAAACTGAAGGCAGTACTCAAAATGAGGTCTCACGAGGGCAGAGTAGAGGGGCAGGAGAACCTCCCTTGATCTGCTGGACATACTCTTTCTAATCCACCCCAGGATCCAATTGTCCCTCTTGGCCACAAGGGCACATTGCTGTGCCATGGATGCTCTCCACCAGCACTCCCAGGTCCCTCTCCACAGGGCTGCTCTCCAGCAGATCACCTCCCAGCCTGTACTGCTGCAGTTTATTATTCCTCCCCAGGTGCAGAACTCTGCATCTGTCCTTGATGAACTTCATTTGGTTCCTCTGTGCTGGACATGCCTTGGTTCATCTGTATAATGTGTGTTATTCTACTATCTAATTTTGAAGCCTTTTTTTCCCTATTGACTTGACACACAATTTTCTAAGTGCACATTTGAAATGTCTCCATCACATGCTCCATTTAACAGCAAACCAAGGCCTGCCAAGACCACACACACTGCATAGTTCTACCTAAAGACAAATGCAATAAATCATGAGCTATTCTCAATATAATTGGTCATTTTTAAGCTTTAAGTTTACCCTTTATTTTTTTTTCCCCCTTCCAATCTATTCTTCCCAAGTCCTGCTCTTTTTTAGCCCAGTTTTTGTAACTAGTTCTTATGAAATCACATAAAAATCCAGGTTGAAAAAGCCCCTTAGGATCACCAAGTCCAACCCAGAACCCTTAAACCATAGCCCAAAGCACCACATCCAAGCCACCCTTAAACACATCCAGGCTGGGTGACTCCACCACCTCCCTGGGCAGCTCATTCCGGTCCCTCACCACTCCCTCCATTAAAAACTTTTTCCTAATGTCCAATCCAAACCTCTGCAGGCTCACCTTGAGGCCATTCCTCCTTGTTCTGTCTCCAACTACCCGCGAGAAGAGCACAGCAGCAGCCTCTCCACAATGTCCCTTCAGGTAGTTGTAGACAGCAACTTGTAGACAGTGTGGCAGGGCACACCCAAGTCCCTGCCCCGCTGGAGGTTTGAATGGGGTGCGAACTGTGGCAGGGCACACCCAAGTCCACTGCCCCACCAAAGGTGTGAATGGGGCAGGAAACGGTCTTCCTCCCTCCTCACCTCTGTCACTGGAGGTTTGGAATAGGTGTAAAGTACCTCCCCTCATGGGCTTGAATGGGGAAGGAACAAATTGCCCCAGTATATACATGGCAACTGGACAGGTTGGAGTCAGACCTGCACTGGAACCTGAACACGGACCCTTGCACGGACCTGAACTGAGACCTGGACTCGGACCCTGAGTCGAACCATGCACAGACCTGGAGACAGACCTTGCATGGACCTTGCCTGAACTTCGAGCTGGACCTGCCTCAGCGATAAACTGCTGCTCTTTGCAGGAGCGCCGTGGAGCACCCCTGGCTTTCCCCTGCCATCGTGAAAGCCTACAGTCATTTTGGACTTTGGTGGGCACTGGACTCCAGACGCTGCAGTGAAAGAGACTGTCTCCTGTTTGTAAATAGGGCAAAGCTCTTTCATGCCAAAACCTTTCAAATTTTTCTGATTTTTTTTTCCTAAATTACCTGGAAAGGAATCCTTGTGAAGACTTTTCCCGAATGAATTAGGACCCAGACTTAAACCACTTTACACATAGATTGTAGGTGGGGCTTTTGGAAAACAGAAAAACTACAGAATTTATAATTCCTGCTTCTTCATTTGCCCACAATCAATTCAGACAGTAAGTTCTGCTTAGTTCTGCCTTAGTTCAGCAAGTTGTAGACAGTAGCTGTAGACTACCTCAGCCTCCTCTTTTTCTTCAGCTGGTCACTGAAATGTGGTACAAGCCAAGCATCAACATCCCAGGCTAAGGCAAAGAGAATCTTCTTTGCTTATGCACTTCTGTAACAGCACTCAGTAGAATTTGACTCATCTGCTAGATGTTATGGTGGTACAGGAAATAAAACCAACATTGGCCAATAAAACCTGCGAGTGCAATGCACTACTGTTACAAGGAAGAAATATCTTGAAGCTCCCATGTAGGATTTGCAGTACAGAGACCTAAATACCTTCAGGTAGTTGTAGACAGCAACTTGTAGACAGTAAGTTCTGCTTAGTTCTGCCTTAGTTCAGCAAGTTGTAGACAGTAGCTGTAGACTACCTCAGCCTCCTCTTTTTCTTCAGCTGGTCACTGAAATGTGGTACAAGCCAAGCATCAACATCCCAGGCTAAGGCAAAGAGAATCTTCTTTGCTTATGCACTTCTGTAACAGCACTCAGTAGAATTTGACTCATCTGCTAGATGTTACTGTGGTACAGGAAATAAAACCAACATTGGCCAATAAAACCTGCAAGTGCAATGCACTACAGTTACAAGGAAGAGATATCTTGAAGCTCCCATGTAGGATTTGCAGTACAGAGACTTAAATACAGGGAGGGGGGTTTGTGTGCATGTATGTCACAGTCCTCTGATATTTGCTGTGATTCAAAGTAATGAATGCTAAAAAAAGCCCAATAACCAAGCCTTACATCACCTTTATTTATTGCTTAATAGGCCAAGATAGATTTTGACTCCAAGCTCTGGTTGATCTCTATGGCTTCTCTTTCTTAAAAGCATGCATGTAGATGTTAATCTTGTAATCATTTTTATTATTAAAAAAAAAAATCATAGAGTCATAGAGCCACAGAATGGTTTAGAAGGGACCTCAAAGATCATCCAATTCCAACCGCCCTGTGCCATAGGCAGGGACCCCTCCCACTAGAACAGGTTGCTCAAGACCTCATCCAACCTGGCCTTGAACACCTCCAGGGAGGTGTTTGATCACATTGGGTAATTCTGTGATCCACAACCTCCCTGGGCAACCTATGGCAGTGTCTCACCACCCTCACTGCAAACAACTTCCTCCTAACATCCAGTTTCAGTCTCCCCTCTGCCAGTTTAAACCCATTATTCCTCCTCGTCCTCTCATTACAAGACCTTGTCAATAGTCCCTCCCCAGCCTGCCTGTAGGCCCCTTTCAGATATTGGAAGACCACTCCAAGGTCTCCTGGAAGCCTTCTCTTCTCCAGGCTGCAGAGCCCCAACTCTCTCTGCCTGTCCTCACAGCAGAGCTGCTGCAGTCCTCTCAGCATCTTCGTGGCCCTGCTCTGGACTGTCTCCAACACTTCCATGTCCTTCTTGTGTTGGGGGCTCCAGAGCTGCAGACAGTGCTGCAGGTGGGGTGTGAGGAGAGCAGAGCAAAGGGGCAGAATCCCCTCCCTTGCCCTGCTGCCCACAGCTGCTCTTGCTGCAGCCCAGGGAAGAATTGGCTGTACAGAAGCTTTACTAAGAAATATCTATACATTATCAGAGATAAGAGGCAGTTACTCTGAAATGTGTTTCTGCTGGTTGTGCTATTGGTGTCTAAGTGATCAGGGTATTTTGGCCAATGATCTAAACCCTGTCACAGCTGGAATCATTCAGATCCTGGAGACTTGCCACATCATAGTGACATCATACACACGTCTATACTAAACACATGCACACACAGAGGCACAAAATAACAGAATCACAGAAACATGCAGGCTGGAAAAGCCCCTCAGGATCACCAAGTCCAACCTGAAACCCTACTCTACAAGATTCACCTGAAACCATATCCCCAAGCACCACATCCAAACCACATCCAGGCTGGGTGACTCCAACACCTCCCTGGGCAGCTCATTCCAGTCCCTGACCACTCTCTTGATTAAAAACTTTTTCCTAATGTCCAATCTAAACCTCCCTAGCCTCAGCTTGAGGTCATTCACCCTTGTTGTGTCTTCAATTACCTATGAGCAGAACCCAGCAGCAGCCTCTCCACAATGCCCCTTCAGGTAGTTGTAGACAACGAGCTCTGCCCTCAACCTCCTCTTCCTCACATTAACCATCCCCAGCTCCCTCAGTCACTCCTCATCAGGTTTATTCTCCAGCTTTGTTGCCCTCCTCTGGACCTGCTCCAGCACCTCCACATCTCTCTTGTACTGCAGTGTCCAAAACTGAGCACAACACTTGAGGTCCTCACCAAAGCCAAGTCCAAGCGGACAGTCACATCCTTGCTCCTGCTGGCCACGTGGTGTTTCAAGAGCAACCCAGAGCAGCCATTAGACCCCAAAGTCTGCATGAGGTGGAACACAAGTGACAAAGCAAAAGCTTTAGGTAAGCTTGGTGATACTGACTATAAAGAAAGGTTGGTAGCTCCTGTCCTTCAGCAAGCACCCCTAGGTGCACGAGTCACAGCATTGCTGAGCCTTCCATCTGTGCTTGAATAAAATCCTGTGGCAGTGGCATCCATGCCCATATTCTTATGTGCATGCCCGCTGAAAATGAGGATCAGGGCTGCTACGTTCTGCAAGATATTTTTGCAGGTCATAAATCAACCTCTTATGAGCCTTTCTGCCTCAAAGTTACGAAAGGGAGCCAAATGGGTTTTATCATAATATGACGTGACTTAAACCAAACATATAAAGGCACCAAAAGGGCTCTGCAGTTGGGGGAGAATTCATGAGCAGCAAACAAGAAGTGCTTTCATAAATCTTCTTGCGTGTGTTAGGATGAAGGCAGCGAGTTGATGGTTGGTTTGTGTGTAACCAGGCGATAGTTTGCGCCGGTAAATGTGGCAGAGCTTAGAATCATAGAATCAGTCAGGGTTGGAAGGAACCACAAGGATCATCTAGTTCCAGCCCTCCTGCCATGCCCAGGGATACCCTGCCTTAGATCAGGCTGCCCACAGCCTCATCTAACCTGTCTGCAAACACCTGCAGGGATGTGGCACCAAACACCTCCCTGGGCAACCCATTCCAGGCTCTCACCACTCTCATGCTGAAGAACTTCCTCCTCACATCCAGGCTGAATCTCCCACCTCCAGATTTGCTCCAGTCATGTCACTCCCTTATAGCCTAAAAGTGCCTCCCCAGCTTTTCTGTAGGCCCCCTTCAGATCCTGGAAGGCCACAAGAAGGTCACCTGGGAGCCTCCTCTTCTCCACACTGAACAGCCCCAACTCTTTCAGTCTGTCCTCATAGCAGAGGTGCTGCAGCCCTCTGAGCATCTTCCTGGCCCTTCTCTGGACACACTCCAGCATGTCCACATCCCTCTTGTACTAGGGGCTCCAGAACTGGATGCAGTACTCCAGGTGGGGTCTCACCAGGGCACAGTAGAGGGGGAGATTCACCTCCCTGCTGGCCACACTTCTCCTGATGCAGCCCAGGCTTTGCTTGGCTTTCTGGGCTGCAAGTGCACACTGCTGCCTCATCTTGAGCTTCTCCT
>VWZI01003315.1:1174-12693 GCA_013396835.1 Psilopogon haemacephalus | reverse complement strand
AGGCTGGGTGGTGAATGGCTGAGAGCAGCCCTGAGGAAAGGCACCTGGGGGTCTGGGGTGATGAAAACCTCAACATGAGCCGGCAGTGTGCACATGCAGCCCAGACAGCAACTGTGTGCTGGGCTGCATTAAGAGCAGTATGGCCAGCAGGGCAAGGGAGGGGATCCTGCTCCTTTGCTCTGCTCTCCTGAGACCCCACCTGGAGTACTGTGTGCAGTTCTGGAGCCCCCAGCACAAGAAGGACATGGAACTGTTGGAGAGAGTCCAGAGGAGGGCCACAAAGATGATCAGAGGGCTGGAGCAGCTCTGCTATGAGGACAGGCTACAAGAGTTGAGGCTTTTCAGCCTGGAGAAGAGAAGGCTTCGAGGAGACCTTATAGTAGCCTTCCAGTATCTGAAGGGGGCCTACAGGAGGGCTGGGGATGGACTATTGACAAGGTCTTGTAATGACAGGAAGAGGGGGAATGGGTTTAAAGTGTCAGAGGGGAGACTTAAATGGAATGTTAGGAGGAAGTTCTTTACAGTGAGGGTGGTGAGACACTGACACAGACACAGGTTGTGGCTACTCCCTCCTTGGAGGTGTTCAAGACCAGGCTGGATGAGGCCTTGAGTGACCTGTTCTAGTAGGAGGTGTCCCTGCCTATGGCAGGGTGTTGGAAGTGGATGATCTTTGAGGTCTCTTCCAACCTAAACCATTCTATGATTCTAAGGTTTACAGATATCCCAGGAAATAACATATGATTAAAAAAGAAGTGATTTAACACTCATTCGGAGGTCATAGATTGCACTTCAAAAGCTGATTAGTATCAAAAAGCAGCTCTCTAGATCTCTTCCAAGCCAGTAAAAACTCCTGCATCACAGTGAGACCTTAGTGACAGTACTTCTTAAGAAGCCTATTGTCTGCAAGGCTCTTGATAGAACAAACCCAAACCTAACCAAAGGCTGGTGGTCAGAGGTTCAGAGTTCACAGACTTACAGAATGTTAGGAGCTGGAAGGAACCTCCAAAACTCATCCAGTCCAACACCCCTGCCAGAGCAGGAGCACCTACAGTAGATCAAAGAGGAATGCATTCAGACAGGTCATGAATGTCTCCAGAGAAGGAGTTGTCACAACTTACTTTAGGGTTCTGGATATCAGACTCACAGAAACACTCAGGTTGGCAAAGCCCCTCAGGATCATCAAGTCCAACCCAGAACCCTACCATGCAAGGTTCACCCTAAGCCATAGCCCCAAGCATCACATCCAAACCACCTTTAAACACAGCCAGGGTTGGTGACTCCACCACCTCCCTGGGCAGCACATTCCAATATCTGACCACTCTTGCTGGGGAAAGAGTATTCATTTGATCATCACTTAAGGTATACAGTGTGTTTAAGTATAGAATGAATTGTCTGGCACGCTCAAACAAACAATTAAGCTGTTTTAATGTGGAAAAAGCACCTTTAGAGCAGTTAAGGAAATAAAAAAGCTCCTTCTGAATCATAGAATTGGCTGGAAGGGACCTCAAGAATCATCCAGCGCTAACCCCCTACCAACAGTAGTCACAGAATCACAGAATTAACCAAGTTGGAAAAGACCTTTGAGATCATTCAGTCCAACCTATCACCTAACCTTTCTAATTAACTAAACCATGGCATCAAGTGCCTCATCCAGCCTCCTCTTAAACACTTCCAGGGATGGGGAATCCACCACCTCCCCACGCAGCCCATTCCAATGCCAATCACTCTTGCTGGGAAGAATTTCTTCCTAACATCCAGCCTGGACCTGCTCTGATGCAGCTTGAGGCTGGGTCCTCTTCTTCTCTCCCTGGGAGATTGGCAGAAGAGACCAACCCCACCTGGCTACCCCTTCAGGTATCTGTAGAGAGCAACGAGGCTCCTCTTCTCCAAGTTGCACACCCCCAGCTCCCTCAGCCTCTCCTCACAGGGCTGTGCTCCAGCCCCCTCACCAGCCTTGCTGCCCTTCTCTGGACATGTTCCAGCACCTCAACATCTTTCTTAAACTGAGGGGCCCAGAACTGGACACAGGACTCAAGGTTTGGTCTAACCAGTGCTGAGTACAGGGCAGAAGTACTTCCCTGTTCCTGCTGGCCACACTTCCTGATACAGGCCAGGATGCCATTTGCCTTCTTGGCCACCTGGGCACACTGCTGGCTCATGTTCAGCTGCCAACCAGCACCCTCAGGTCCCTCTCTGCCTGGCTGCTCTCCAGCCACTCTGTCCCCAGCCTGTAGCACTGCATGGGGTTGTTGTGGACAAAGTGCACAACCTGGCACTTGGACTTCTTAACCCCCCTGGCATTGGACTGTGCCCATCTGCCCAGCCTGTCCTGGTCCCTCTGCAGAGCCCTCCTGCCCTCTAACAGATCCACACTTGCTCCCAACTTGGTGTCCTCTGCAAACTTACTAATGCTAGATTAAATCCCCTCATCCAGATCACCAATGAAGATGTTAAACAGGACTGGGCCCAGCACTGATCCCTGGGGCACACACTAGTGACAGCTGCCAACTGGATGTGGCTCCATTCACCACCACTCTCTGGGCACTGCCATTCAGCCAGTTCCTAACCCAGCACTGAGTGCCCTTGTACCAGCCACGGGCTGCCAGCTTGGCCAGGAGTTTGCTATGGCAGACAGTGTCAAAGGCCTTGCTGAAGTCCAGCTAGGCTACGTCCACAGCCTGCCCCATGTCCACCAGGTGGTCACCTGGCAGCCTGACCTGCCCTTGCTAAATCCATGCTGGTTGGGTCTGATCCCCTGCATATCCTGTAGGTGCCCTGTGGTTGCACTCAGGATGGTCTGTTCCATTATCTTACCTGGTACTGAGGTCAGGCTGACAGGTCTGTAATTTCCTGGGTCCTGCTTCTGACCTTTCTTGTGGATGGGCACCACACTGGCAGCTTCCAGTCTTCAGGGACCTCTCCAGTGAGCCAGGACTGCTGATAAATAATAGAATCATAGAATGATTTATACTGGAAGTGACCTCAAAGCTCATCCAGTTCCAGCCCTCACCATAGGCAGGGACACCTCCCACTAGAACAGGTCACTCAAGGCCTCATCCAACCTGGTCTGCAACACCTCCAGGGAGGGAGCAGCCACAACCTCCCTGGGCAACCTGTGCCAGTTTTTCACCACCCTCACTGCAAAGAACTTCCTCCTAACATCTACTTTCAATATCCCCTCTGCCACTTTAAACCCATTACTCCTCGTCCTGCCATTACAACAAATACATATTTTATATCAAAACCACAAGTCTCTTTCCAGTTTCAGAGGGAAAAAAATCCTTCTGGACAAAAAGTCCTCCGTGGGACATCAATGTGCCCCTGTGACCAAACAGTCCACTGATCTCCTGGTGTGCATTAAGAATGTGGTCAGCAGGACAATGCAAGTTCTCCTCCCTCTCTACTCTGCCCTGGTGAGACTACATCTGGAGTACTGCATTCAGTTCCGGGTTCTACAGTTCAAAAGGGACAGGGATGTGATATGCTAGAGAGTGTACAAGGAAGGCTATGAGGATGATGAAGGAGCTGGAACATGTCTGATGAGGAAAAGCTGAGAGTCCTGGGGCTGTTCAGTGTGGAGAAGACTGAGAAGAGATCTTATTAATGTTTATACCTACCTGCAGGGTGAGTGTCAAGAAGCAGGGGCCAGGCTCTTCTCAGTGGTGTCCTGTGATAGGACAAAGGGCAATGGATACAAACTGGAACACAGGAATTTCCACCTCAAGATGAGGAAAGATTTTGCTGTGAGGGTGCTGGAGCCCTGGAGCAGGCTGTGGAACCTTCTTCTCTAGAGGTTTTCAAGACTTTTCTGGATGCATTTCTGTGTGACCTGCCCAATGTGATTCTGCTTTGGCCGGGGGCTTAGACCTGATGATCTCCAGAGGTCCCTTCCAAACCTTGCCACTTTGTGGTTAAAAGATTTACCTGGTAAGGTCTGGGAAGCAGCCTAACTACAAAACACACCTCAGTGTCAAGCACTACACAAGCTGAAAGGCATCTGTCTGGGACATATTTTTATATGACTGTTAGTCATGGATCTAAAACAAGGTTCTCCATAGGAGATTCAACAGCTTAACAGCCAGATGCTCCAGCGCAGTATCTGGCAGAGGCAGAGCTGATCAACTTACCAACCTTAACGTAAATAGGAGAAGACTGCAAATGTTCCAAATCATTACAATCAAAACAGCAGAATGTAGAGGTAAAAAATTCTAGCTGAGCACCATGTGGCTTAAAGCACAAGGAAATACCAACTGGAACAACCTGGGAATTGTGGTCTCCTCAGAGCCTTCTCTTCTCCAGGTTGAACCCCAACTGTCTCAGGCTGTCCAAATAGCAGAGCTGCTCCAGCCCTCTGAGCATTTTTGTGGCCCTGCTCTGGACACCTTCCAGCACCTCCAGACCTTTCCTGTCCCAGGGGCTCCAGAATTGGGCACAATGCTCCAGTTTGGGTCTCACCAGAACACTGCAGAGAGGCAGAATCCCCCTGCTGCCCACACTGCTCTTGATGTAGCCCAGGGTACAGTTTGCTCTCTGGGCAGTAATCACAGAATCATAGAATGGTTTGGGTCAGAAGGGATCTTAAAGATCATCTATTACCATGGGAAGGGACACCTTCCACTAGACCAGGTTGGTCAAGGCCCCATTCAATCTAGTTTTCATGAAAATAACACCAAAGAGATGGTCCAAATTGTCACTAGTGTTAAGAAATTTGCCATGATTGTAACACTTAATTTAAAACATTAAATGTTTATGAATTCCAATATAAGATCTGCCTGACAAGAGAGAAGGATTCTGATATCTTTCCAGGGTCAATGCTGTAGGACACAAGCATGCACTGGTGCATTAATCCTGCAGATAACACAAAAGTATTTCAGATTTCATTGCAAAGAAGCTTTCTGGATGCATTGTTGCTAGGGATTAGCCATGTGAATAATATCTTGCTCTTCTTCAGCTAAACACCTCATTTTGTAGCAGGCAGTACAACATTTAAAAATAAATCCTTCCTGATTTTCAGGAATATTGTAAAAAAAAAAACCAAAAAAACCCCCCCAAAAAAAAACAAAACAAACCCACAAAAATACCCACTAACAAAAAAAAAAAAAAACCAACCAAAAAAAAAAAACCAACCAAAAAAAAAAAACCAAAAAAACCCCCCCAAAAAAAAACAAAACAAACCCACAAAAATACCCACTAACAAAAAAAAAAAAAAATCCAAAAAACCCAAACCACCAACTAACCCAAAAACCCAAAGCACTATTTCTATCTGCAAAATTTCCTAAGCCTGCTTTGGAAATCTCTCACATGTGGTACCTGGTAAAAAGTTCATCCACAAAAAGATTAAACCCCAGAGAATTCTACAATGGCTTGGGGTTGGAAGGAACCTTAAAGATCACCTGGGGCCAAACCCCTCCACCAAGAGCAGGGACACCTCCCATTAGCCCCAGGTTGCTCAAGACCCTGTTTGATCTGGCACTGAACACCTCCAGGGAAGGGGCATCCACAACCTGTTGCCAATGTCTCCCCACCCTCACTGTCAAGAATTGCAGTGAGCATTTAATATTTGATACTCAGCAGAATGAGGCTGCCAAACACTGCTCTAAATTAAATACTGGAGATCATTTCTGCATTCTTGTCCTGACAACATGATTCTCTGATCCTTCTCTGCCTCTGTGATTCTATGACTCTATGATCTAGTTCCAACTCCCTGCCATGGGCAGGGACACCTCCCACTAGCCCATCCAAGACGACACTGAATACCTCCAAGGAGGCAGCATCCGCAACCTCCCTGAGCAACTTGGTCTATTATTTTGTGCAAGTGGTCTGCAGCATGTAGGACCCACTCATTATCCCTTTATAACTGCACCAAGAGCAGTGTTTTCCCCTCTTGCAACTTAGGCCACGGTCTGGCAGGCCAACAATTCTGTTTGGGTAGGTGTCAGTCTCTTACACGTATTGCTATAACCATAAGCATCCAGAAAACTCTTTAGCAGTAAGCCAGCAAGAAGGCAGCGTTCATCAGCTACAAGAAATAGATTAGCAGAGAAACATAGAATGGTAGAGGTTGGAAGGCAATTCCAGAAATCATCAAGTTCAAACCCCGCCCTGCCCAAGCAGCACCACCCAGGGCAGGTCACACAAGAATGCATCCAGATGGGGCTCGAAAGTCTCCAGAGAAAGAGACTCCACAACCTCTCTGGGCAGCCTGGACCAGTGCTCTGTCACCCTTACACCAGAGGAATTTTTCCTCATGTTGAGGTGGAACTCCCTGGGTTCCAGTTTGTACCCATTGCCTCTTTTACTGTAACAGGACACCACAAAAAAGAACCTGGCCCCTGCTTTTTGACACCATTCTTCAGATATTTGTAATTATTAATAAGATCTCCTCTCTTCTCCTGGCTAAAGAGCTGCAGTGCTCTCAACCTTCCCTCCTCAGACAAACGTTCCAGTCCCTTCATCATCCTCACAGCCTTTGTTGGACACTGTAGTATATCCCTGTCCTTCTGGAACCAGGAAGCCCGCAGCAGAAAAGCAGGTTTGTCTTACCTCTCAAGAAAAGAATGTCCATCTTACCTCCCAAGGGAAAGATGCCAGCGGTGCAGGCAACAGCAAGTTCAGAGCAATGGCAAAGCCTGTGACAGCCATCGAGAAACAGGTCACAATTCAACTCCCAGGAGCTGTCCCTCTGGAGACCTCATAGGGGTTTGACTGAATGTCAGAAGGTTTTGCTGTTGCTGTCTGCCAGACGTGCTGCAGATAGACAGCAGGATTGCAGCACAGGCTTTGCCTCTTGCCATCAGCTCCTGAATTCAATTAAAAGTGCCTATGGCACTTCTCTGCTAGGAAACATTTAGCACTGCCACAGACACTCATTCCCAGAAGAAGCCATTTCAAGGCACCAGAGTGCTTTTCAAAACCTTGCCTGAGTGTGCCTGAACCCCAGAACCTACAATTACCTGCACAGAGGAAAAAAGTTACTAATGGCCTCCATACGCTGACCTCAAGGTGACAACAGAAACTAAATGATGTCCATGGCTGCTTTTGATGACAATTCTATATTCAGACAGAGTAGCTCTGCTCATCTTCACATTTTACACAAGACAATTTTCCCTCTAAGGTTTTTGGTTTCTCCATATCTATCCTACAGTAGCTCAAAAGAGAACATTGCAGCCATGAACATACAACTAAGAAGTGTGGCCAGCATCTTGAAAGAGGGGATTCTGCCTCTCTACTCTGCCTCACCTAGAGCACTCTGTCCATCTCTGAGACCCCTCAATACAAGAGAAACATGGAGCTTCTGGAGCAGCTACAGAGAAGGGCCATAAAGATGATGAGAGGGCTGGAGAACCTCCCCTACAAAGACAGGATGGAAGAGCTGAGGCTGTTCAGCCTGGAGATGAGAAGGCTCTGGGTGACCTTACAGTAGCCTTCTAGTACCTGAAGGGGGTATACAGGAAAGCTGGGGAGGGACTTTTTAACAGGGCTTGTAGTTGTAGGATGAAGGACAATGTTCTGAAACTAAAGCAAGGTACATTTAGGTTGGACATCAAGGAGAAGTTATATTAAATCACAGAGTCACAGATAGTCAGGGGCTGGAAGGCACCTCCAAAGATCATCCAGTTCAACCCCTCTGCCACAGGAGGAGCACTTAGAGCAGATCACAGAGGAATATATCCAGGTGGGTTTTGAATATCTCCAGAGAGGGAGACTCCACAATCCTCCTGGGCAGCCTCTCCCAGGCTTCTGTCATCCTCACAGAGAAAAAATTCCTCCTCATGTTTCCATGAAACTTCCTATGCCTCAGCTTCCACCATTGCCCCTTGTGCTGTCATTGGGTATCACCCAGAAGAGCCTGGCTCCAGCCTCTGGGCACTCAACCTGCACATCTTACTAAACATTGATGAGGTCACCTCAGTCTGCTCTTCTCCAAGCAGAACAGCCCCAGCTCCCTCAGGCTCTCCTCATAACAAGGATGTTCCATGCCCTTCATCATCTCTGTGGCTCTGCACTGAACTCTCTCAAGCAGTTCTATGTCCATCTTGAACTGGGGAGCCCAGAAATGGATGGAGTCCATCATCAGTAAGTTTGCCAATGACACCAAGTTAGGAGCAGGTGTCGATCTGTTGTGGGGTAGGAGGGCCCTGCAGAAAGACCTGGACAGGCTGGATGGGTGGGCAGAGGCCAATGGGATGATATTTATTAAGGCTAAGTGCAGAGTTCTGCACTTTGGCCACAGCAACCCCAGGCAGCACTACAGACTGGGTCTGGAGAGCAGCCAGGCAGAGAGGGACCTGAGGGTGCTGGTTGACAGGTGACTGAACATGAGCCAGCAGTGTGCTCAGGTGGCCAGGAGAGCCAATGGCATCCTGGCCTGTGTGAGGAAAAGTGTGGCTAGCAGGACAAGCAGGTTATTCTTCCCCTGTACTCAGCACTGGTCAGGCCACACCTTGAGTACTGTGTCCAGTTCTGGGGCCCTCCAGTCAAGAAAGATGTTGAGGTGCTGGAATGTGTGCAGAGAAGGGCAGCAAGGCTGGTGAGGGGGCTGGAGCACAGCCCTGTGAGGAGAGGCTGAGGGAGCTGGGGGTGTGAAGCCTGCAGAAGAGGAGGCTCAGGGCAGACCTCATTGCTCTCTACAACTACCTAAAAGGAAGTTGTGGCCAGGTGGGGTTGGTCTCTTCTGCCAAGCAACCAGCAACAGAACAAGGGGACACAGTCTCAAGTTGTGCCAGGGGAGGTAATGGCTGGATGTTAGAAGGAAGTTGTTCCCAGGAAGAGTGATTGGTGTTGGAATGGGCTGCTGAGGGAGGTGGTGGAGTCACCGTCCCTGGAGGTGTTCAAGAAAAGACTGGATGGAGCACTCAGTGCCATTGGATAAGGCAATGCAATTGGATGTGCAGGGTGAGTGCCCAGAGGCTGCAGTCATGTTCTGCTGGGTAATGCCCAATGACAGCACAAGGGGCAGTGGTGGAAGCTGAGGCATAGGAAGTTCCATGGAAACAGGAGGGGAAGATTTTTTTCCCTATGAGGCTGCCCAGTGGGATTGTGGAGTTTCCTTCTCTGGAGGTATTCAATAGCTGCCTGTTCCTGTGTGACCTGCTCTAGGCACTCCAGCTCAAGCTTTGGAGGTCCCTTGCAGCCCCTGACATTCTGTGATTCTATGAGTAATGATGAATATAAGGAAAGGCTATCAACAATGGTAATTCCATCAGAAGACTCTACAGCTTGACCAGGTGTGTCATTCCCTTCAATTACAGTTAGCATTGGATTCAGTCAAAAAGCTGAAGTAAACATCCAAGTGATGCCAAAACATCACTCCTTACTGTATGTGCCCTGCTAAAGGCCAGTAGCCACCACATTCATTTTAATTGTCAAGGGTCAGGGCTGGCCTGGCCACTAGAGAAGTGCCAGATGCTCTCCATCAACATTCTTGCCTTTGCAAAAGGAAGAGAAAGTGAAGATGAGAGAGAGAGACTGAACAACCCAATGACAAAGAGACACAAAATCATGGAACCCAACCCCTGAAGGCAATGGTGTCACTATTGTCCCCACTGATGCTGAGGGCAGACACTGGGGAACCCCCAAACTGGACTCAGCAGCAGATGCGAATGGGATTCAAGAGCTGGATTCTGGAAGTGGATTCGGGAATGCACAGATTGGTATCAAAGGCACAGCCCTCCAGGGACACTGGCCATTGAAGAAGAGAATCATAGAATCACAGAATCAATCAGGTTGGAAGGGACCACAGGGATCATCTAGTTCCAACCCCCCTGCCATGGGCAGAGACACCCTACCCTCGATCAGGTTGTTCAGAGTCTCATCCAGCCTGGCCTTAAACACCACCAGAGATGAGGCTTTGAGCACCTTCCTGGGCAACCTGTTCCAGAGTATCACTACACTTATGCTGGATAACATCTTCCTAACATCCAGTCTGAATCTACCCATTTCTATCTTTGTTTCATTCCTCCCAGTCCTATCGCTATCTGACATTCTGCCCAGCTTTCTTGGAGCCTACTTCAGATACTGAAAGGCCACAAGAAGGTGTCCTTGGAGCCTTTTCCTCTCCTGACTGAACAGCCCCAACTCCCTCAGTCTCTCCTCATAGAAGCTCCAGCCCTCTGATCATCCTCATGGTCTTTCTAAGACTCTACAAAGTAAGTGACACTACAAAGTTCCATCACAGAAAAAATATCCCACACCTCACACCTCATCCAGAAAAATGAAATCCCCCAGACTCAAGCCACACTCCAGAACATTTACAATCTATCTTGCTGGTGTTACAAAAATAAATAACAGGTTTCCAGTGTAGGCAGTTAAGGATTGTCTTTGTTTTAGGTTAGGAGATTAGTTATAGTTCCTTCAAAGAAACCCATTTGGCTACCTAAGAAGAGAGAAGCACTTGCATGAAATAGTGGAAAAGAAATGTGACCAGGTTGGTGCAGGCAGCAAAGCAGCAGGCAGCAGTGCACAGCTGTGGTGCTTGTGACTGAACATGAGCTAGAGTGTGCCTAAGTGGTGAAGAAGGCCAGTGGCATCTTGGCCTGTATATGTGGCCAGCAGGAGCAGAGAAGTCCTTCTGCCCTGTACTCAGCACTAATTAGGCCAAACCTTGAGTCGTGTGTCCAGTTCTGGGCTCCTCAGTTTACAAAAGATGTTGAGGTGCTGGAACATGTCCAGAGAAGAGCAGAAAGGTTGGTGAGGGGGCTGGAGCACAGCCCTGTGAGGAGAGGCTGAGGGAGCTGGGGGTGTGCAGCCTGGAGAAGAGGAGGCTCAGGGCAGACCTCATTGCTGTCTACAACTACCTGAAGGGAGGCTGTAGCCAGGTGGGGTTGGTCTCTTCTGCCAGGTGCCCAGGGACAGAGAAGAGGACACAGCCTCAAGCTACAGCAGGGCAGGTTCAGGCTGGATGTGAGGAAGAAGTTCTTCCCAGCAAGAGTGATTGGCATTGGGATGGGCTGCCGGGGAAGTGGTGAAGTCCCCATCCCTGGAGGTGTTTAAGAGGAGGCTGGATGAGGCACTTGGTGCTATGTTTTAATTAATTAGAAGATGTTAGGTGATAGGTTGGACTTGATGATCTCAGAGGTCTTTTCTGACCTGGTTAATTCTGTGATTCTGTGATTTCTGTGGTGTGGCAGGTGAAGCATCTAGGACTAGAATAAGTTGTGNTTGCTTCTCTTCTCTTCTCTTCTCTTCTCTTCTCTTCTCTTCTCTTCTCTTCTCTTCGCATATATATTTATTTACTTAACCCATTTGAAGATATACCCCCAGTTACATTAATAACCATAGGCCAATGAGTTATAAGACAAAACACTGTCTGCTGGTGGCTGCTTAGTGGCTTTCCTGAAAACAGGCAGTGATCCCAATTCCATGATTTCCAAATAGCTTTGAGAGGTGTTTAGCTATTTAGCTGATTCAGAAAAGCAACCAGTGACAGGCCAGGTCACAACTCACCCACTGAAAGCAATTCCTTCTGACTCAGTTATTTCAGTAGAGAAGGAAGCTCACTTCAGTCTCTGGTTTACCAG
>VWZI01003314.1:29766-45671 GCA_013396835.1 Psilopogon haemacephalus | reverse complement strand
AAAAAAAAAAAAAAAGGGAGGGGAGGGGAAAAAAAAAAAAAAAAAGAGATTAAATTCATCTGTCAGCTCCTAGTGAGCAGATGAATCTGTCCTTAATGATCGCAGATGAATCTACTGCTAAGGATGGCAGATGAATCTCTTGCTAATGATCACAATCTCATTCACATTTCTGCAATGGGAAGCCCACAGCACAACCTGAGTCACCAGGCCAAAGAGCAAGAAAATAGGGGAGGTATCACTCACCTAGAGATTGCCTCAGTACAAGCCCCACAAACAGCAGAGTAGGAGCTCTGACCACAAGAAAGACATGGAATTGTTGGAGAGAATCCAGAGGAGGGCCATGAAGATGATCAGAGGGCTGGAGCAGCTCTGCTATGAGGACAGGCTGAGAGACTTGGGGCTTTTCAGCCTGCAGAAGAGAAGGCTTCCAGAAGACCTTATAGTAGCCTTCCAATATCTGAAGAGGGCTACAGGAGAGCTGGGGAGGGACTATTCACAAGGTCTTGTAATGACAGGATGAGAGGTAACGGGTTTAAAGTGGCAGAGGGGAGATTTAAACAGGATGTTAGGAGGAAGTTCTTCACAGTGAGGGTGGTGAGACACTGGCACAGATTGCCCAGGGACATTGTGGCTGCTCCCTCCCTGGAGATGTTCAAGGCCAGGCTGGATGAGGTCTTGAGCGACCTGTTCTAGTGGGAAGTGTCTATGCCTATGGCAGGGGGTTGGAACTGGATGATCTTTGAGGTCTCTTCCAACCTAAACCATTCTATGATTCTATGTGGGTATGGCAGCAAGTTTTTCAACCTCACCTTCACCATCACCTTTGATCCAGTGCATCCTGAAATCTCTCTTCCCTTTGAGGTGAAGAATCTCTGAGCATATTCTCTCCAAATGCCCCCCATTTTGCTCTCACTGAACCAATTCAGCCCTTGTGATGGAGACAGAAACTGTACCTTGACACACACACTTCACAGAATCACAGACTCACTTGGATTGGAAAGGACCTCCAGGACAATTGAGTCCAACTGTCAACCCAACACCACTATGCCCACTGAACCGTGTCCTAGGTGCCATATACTTGTTCTTTGAACACCTCCAGGGTGATGACTCCATCATCTCCCCTAGGCAGCCTGTTCCAATCCCTGAATGCTCTTTCAAGGGAGATTTTTTTTTCCTGATATCCAGTCTAAACCTCCCCTGTTGCAACTTGAGGCCATTCGCCCTTGTTCTATCACTTGTTACTTGGGGAGAAGAGACCAACCCCAGCCTTGGTCCAACCTCCATTCAAGTCTTCCTTTAGCCTCCTCTCCTCCAAACTGAACAACCCCAGTTTCCTCAGGCAGTTTACATAAAACAAACCTCACTCTTCTCCCTAGTGCCACATGAAGGACCAGTTGGTCACACAGAGAAAATGCTCTGTCTGACTTTTGCCAGATTCAAGGTCTGAAAAAGGAAACTACTGATGTTTTATGAGGAATATCTCCACTCTGAACACTGTGGCAGTGCTGGGATTTGCTGAGCTTGGTGGTGTGTAGATGGAGAGAAGATGGCAAAATCCACTTTGCTTAATTGTATCTGGATTATTAGGAAAATAGATAATTACTCTCCATGTACTAAAGCATGCTCAATTAACCTTTTAGCTCTGTGATGTAATGTTAATATTTAGGGCTGCTCGATCTGGAGAAGAGGAGGCTCCCAGGTGACATTCTTGTGGCTTTCCAGGATCTGAAGTGGACCTACAGAAAAGCTGGGGAGGGACTTCTGATGCTATCAGGTAGTGACAGGACTAAGGGGAATGGAGCAAAGCTGAAGGTGGGGAGATTCAGATGTGAGGAGGAAGTTGTTGAGCATGAGAGTGGTGAGAGTCTGGAATGGGTTGCCCACAGAGGTGGTTGGGGTCAGATCCCTGGAGATGTTTGCAGCCAGGCTGGCAGAGGCTGTGGGCAGCCTGATGTAGGGTAGGGTGTCCCTGGGCATGGCAGGGGGGGTGGAACTGGATGATCCTTGTGGTCCCTTCCAACCCAGATGGATTCTGTGATTCTAATGGGCACTTGCAGCCCAGAAAGCCAACAGCATGCTGGACTACATCTAAAGAAATGTGGCCAGCAGATGGAGAGATGGGATCCTGCCCCTCTGCTATGTTGAGACCTCACCTGGTGTACTGTGTTCAGCTGTGGGGCCACCAGCATAAGAGAGACATGGACCTGCCGGAAAGGCTCCAGAGGAGGGCCACAAAGATGATCAGGGGGCTGGAGAGCCTTTGCTGTGAAGACAACTGAGACTGGTCAGAGCATGGAATGGGTTGCCCATGGAGGTGTTTGGGGCCACATCCCTGGAGGCATTTAAGGCCAGGCTGGATGAGGCTGTAGTCAGCCTGACCTAGGGTAGGGTAACCCTGGGCATGGTAGGGGGGTTGGAACCCTTGTGGACCTTTCCAACCCTGAATGATTCTATGATTCTATTTGTAATAATCCTTCTGACTGCAGGAAAAAGCAGTTCTCTAGGCAATCAGTCAGGAATCCCTTTTGACCTACAAATACCAACTGATCCTAAAGGTCAAAAGAACACTGCCAGTTTTGTGCCCTGGCTACATCTGGCCCCCTACCTAAGAAAAGGACAATAATAATGATCATAAATGACCTGTATCTATATGCCTGTGTAAGATCAGTGCATTAAACCTGTTTCCCTAGAGATCACTCAGTTCCAACCTCAACTAGACCAGGATGCATAAGGCCACATCCAATCTGGTGCCTTCAGGAAGGGATCATCGACAGCCTCCCTGGGCAACCTGCTCCAGTGTCTCACCACCCTCACTGTCAAGCATTTTTTCCTAATCTCCAGTCTAAATCTCACCTCCTCCAGCTCAAAGCCGTTGTCCTTCCTCCTATCACTACCAGCTCTTGTAGGAAGTCCCTCCCCATCTCTCTCATAGATCTTCCAGTACCTGAAAAGGGCCTACAAGGTCTGTATTTACCCAGTCAAGATCTTACAGTATTTACTTTCATAATCAAGGCTGCTGCCCTAGTTGGGAATGGGGACTCTGGAGGCTGCTGCAATAAAAATAAACAAAACAAAAAAAGACTGGACTGCAGGGAAAACCTGGGAAAAGCAGTTATCTAGGCAACCAGTTGGGAATCCCTTTCGACCTAGAAATGCCAACTGATCCTAAAGGTCAAAAGAACACTGCCAGTTTTGTCCCCTGGCTACATCTGTCCCCCTACCAAAGAAAAAGACAATGATAATGATCATAAATTACCTGTATGCATATGCCTGAGTAAGATCAGTGCACTAAACCTGGCTGTTTTCTGAAAGCTGCTGTAGCTGCAGACCTCATTGGTTTGGTAGCAACCTTGGGGAAGCCTGCCCAAGGTGATTCTGCAGACAAGGGCACCATTTTCAGCAGGAGTCGGTGCTCTTCAAGGGTCTCTTGAACACGCTCTGAAGTGGGAAGTATTTTAAAGTCACTCATGGAAGATGTAGCCTGGTTTAGCTTAGAGATGAAAGGCTGAATCCTGAGGTGCTGTGTGATTCAGCAAAGTTACTCTGGCTTCCAGCTCAGTCATTTGTGCAAGATGTAAAAATAATAACCATATGCTGCCTAAAGGCTAGGAAGTGAGGAAGGAGAATGCTGCCTGACTACTTCAAAAGGTGCAAACCACCAGGAGTGGGTGGCAATGATGCTGGCCAGTTGAGGAGCGTGGTGTTTCCTATATATTTCATAAGTCTAATTACTTTTTTTCCCTGGGAGGTAACTCATACAACTCATCACAAAGCCATGCTGTACTGTTAGCAATACGTTTACAGCCATTAGTGTCCCCAGGCACAAAGATTATCTGACAAATGATCGGCCGAGATTAGTTTAAATTATGTCACCTCACCAACAGCAGCATACTTTAAAAAAAAAACAAACCAAAAACGAACAAACCTAAAACAAACCACCAAAAAACAACAACGACCAAAAAACTCCAACAACAACAAAGCCCAAACCAACCCCAGGAAACCAAAATAAAAACCAAACCCACAACAAAATAACAAATAGAACAAAATGCCTGAGCTCCTTAGGTTGCCTGCTTTCCTCTCTACGTGCTAATAAGGAAGGGTGGCAAGTCTCTTAAACTGCTTTTTTGTCTCCTACTGCCATGTAATTAATTCCTGGTACTTGTCCTAAAAGCCTCTTGTGCTTGGCAGCGGCACCCAGACCTGGCTGCAATGAGGAAAGGAGAGCGAGGGACTGTTTAGTCGGGATGCGATTGAGTGCGTGTGCTCTGCCCCTCAGAATCAACCCCAGGCAGGTCTTCATCAGGCTCCGGCATCCCAGAATGAGCTGTAGCCCCCTCCCTTCCTCGCTGGGCACCTGGGCATCAAGGGACATACCAGTCTGGGAAAGTCCCCAATCCCAACAGAAGATACTGACCTGGTGATAATGTAAGGACCAAAACAGATGACGAAGGATCCTATAAAAATGCTGATTTTCTTGGTTGCCCGCTGCTTCCTCCGCTTCTGCTCGTTCAGACAGCGCTGCTTCACGCTGCCAGGGGAGAAGAGCAGTCCGTGAGTTAAGGCGAGAAGCCAGGAGGTGAGATACGAGCCCATGGGAGCGGTGCAGGACTCGCTCCCGACCCGAGAGTCTCCGCCCCGGGAGAGGGGGGGACAGCCCCGGTCTCCGAGTACGGCGGTTCCCCCGGGGAGGATGGTCCCGACCCCACCGAGCCTGGGGACGATCTCGTTCGCCAAAGCAGCAGCCGCCTGTGGAAGCCAGCTCGGACAAGTGGGAGCACCCAGCGAGTGGGGCTAGCATTCAAATAAGGCAGGCTACAAAGGCAGGAGGCACCCGGCACTAGGAGCAGTGTCTGAAACTAGAGGCAGAAGCGCTCAGTCTGCGGCTGGGACGGGCTGGAGAGCAGGAAAGGTCGGTGGGGACATCCTCCCTGCCCGGGGTACCTACCGCACCCGTCCCGGGGCTGCCGACGCGAACATGCATGCATTACCTGGGGTGAATATCCACCAGCAAAACCAGAGTCTGCATGGTGATAATGTCTATCCTCTTGCAGTGGAACCGGGCAACTTTCAACACCTTTAAATAGGTGAAACACAAGATTACCAGCGACAGCATGAAACTGGTGGAGTGAAAGACGATGGTGAACACCGTAAACCTTCTCCGCTCCGTCTCTTCCTTCAGGTGCAAGGTGCAAGAGGCATAAACGCTGCTGTAATCTACCCACGAGTAAAACAGAGATACCAAGGGGAAGGTGAGGGAGTGGAGCCACGAGTAGCCCATCAGTATCACAGCGTCCTTGTACCGCATCTTGCTGGTGTAGCTCAAGGGGAACACCACAGCAATCCACTTATCGATGCTGAGCGCTGCCATGCTCAGCATCGTGTTGGAAGTCAGGAAAGTTTCCAGGAAACCCACCGCTTTGCAGACGCAGCCCCCGAGGGGTTGCTGGTTCCTCAGGATCCCCAGCAAGGTAAAAGGCATGTTGAGGACGGTGAGGAGCAGGTTGCAGAAGGATAAGTTCACCAGGAAAACCCCGGCCACCTGCTTGCGAATCTCCGTACTGTAGACGAAGCATAGCAGCACCAGGAGGTTGGAGAGCAGAGAGACAACCAGCACCAGCACGAGCAGCAGCGCCAGCAGCACGCCTGCCAAGTCCATCTCTCAGCGGGTCGCCTGGAGCTGGCGAAGGCAGGAGAAAAGGGGCATCCGAGCCGGCACCGCAGCCTCGCCTGCCACCGCACGCAGCCGTCCGCTCATGTTGCCGGGGAGTGGAGCCGGGGGCCAGCGAGGTGTAGGGAGAGGAGCAGGGGGCGGGGTGCGGAGAGAGCGAGGTGAGGGGAGCTGGGCTAAGCGGTCGGCAGGGGAGGAAAGGAAAGGACCCTGGGGTAGCTGGGATAGGGGTCCCTAATAACGGTGGCAGGCAGTGAGAGAGCGGGGTCCAGAAGTGGGGCTGGAATCGAGGGTATGGGCTCAAGGGCAGCCAGCAACGGCGTGGCAGCCGGGAAACGGAGACCGAGCTAGCGGGTCCGGGGCGCCCTGGGGAGCGGGTCCGGGTTAGCGGAGCTGAGGGTCGAGGGGTCCGGAGCAGGTCCGAGGTAGCGGTGTCCGAGGTGTGGGGGGCACAGCGGGCCCGGCGCTGCCCGGGGACGGGCGCTCGCTGTGCGCTGTCCGCGGTGCTGAAGCGGGCGATGCCCCGACGGCCGCGCCTGCCGCGCTCTCAGGAAGGGGTCCTCGGCCGCTGCCGTCCCGGGGGCCTCTCCATGTCCCTCCGCGGCTGTCACCGCTCCTCACCGGCCTCCCTCAGGCACTGAGCATCTTCCCCCCGTGCCCAGCCCCTGAAATACTCCAGCCGCGGAGCCTCCCGCAGCGACTCATGCGCAGACGAGCGGCTGACAGGCACAGGCTCAGCCAGGGATCCAGGAGTCGGGCTGAGCCTCTCACGGACCGCAGACGACAGCAACAGGAAGCCCCAACTTTCCGCTAATGCGCAGCTCAGGAAGGATCAGACCTGGCGACGAGCTGCTGATAGTTTCATCCCTGAGCTGTGTGCACAGCATGAGGCCATCAGCTGCATCCAGCAATCCTGGGAGCTATCAAAAAGCTCTCGGCTGTGCTCCTTGAAGGCTGCCTCCCCTCCCTCTGAGGCATTACTTATCCTTTTCCCCACAGTCATAATCACAGAATCACAAACTTATTAAAACTGGAAATGACCTACACCATCATCAAGTCCAACTGTTAACTCTGCCAAGTCCAGCACCATTAAACATGTCCTTACCTGCCACATCATAGAATCACTTCACTTGGAAAAGGACTTTAAAATCAAGTCCAACTATTCTGTAACTCTGCCAAGGTCCATGCTAACCATCTCTCTCAGTGTCACATCTCTGCTTCTTTTCAACACGTCCAGGGACAGAGATTTAACAACCTCCCTGAAGAGCCTATAGTGCCTGGAAGAGCTGTGGTTGTTCTTTTGGCATTGTTCTTTGGGTATTCACATAGTTCCCACAGGCCAGCAACTGAGGTGAGTTGCTGGGATAGAGGCTGACTGCTTGGACTCACACTTCTAAAGCAGCACCTGGCTGAACAAGTGCTCTAATTAGGGTGGTGTTGGTACATTCTGTAGAAAGCTAAAGCCTCTTACCGTTTCCCATGTGGTGCTAGAAAAGTTCCTTTCACATTTCACAATGTGGCAGAAGCTGAAAAGATGGATATGAAAGAGGCCAGAACTTCTTTCTCTGCACCTGTCAGGAGAGTGAATCACACCACTACTTCCCCAAGATGCCATGAATCTTTTATTTCTTTCTTCCTCTTTTTTTATACCTAAGAGAAAGAAAGCCCAGTAAGCCAACTCGGGCTGCAGTGGGAGAAGTGTGGCCTGCAGGGCAAGGAAGGGGATTCTCCCCCTCTGCTTCACCCTGGTGAGACCCCACCTGGAGTACAGCATCCAGTTCTGGAGCCCCGATTAAAAGAGGGATGTGGACATGCTGGAGCATGTCCAGAGAAGGGCCACAAGGATGCTCAGAGGGCTGCAGAACCTCTGCTATGTAGACAGACAGAGAGTTGGGGCTGTGCAGTTTGGAGAAGAGGAGGCTCCCAGGTGACCTTCTTGTGGCCTTCTAGGATCTGAAGTGGGCTACAAAAAAGCTGGGGAGGAACTTCTTAGGCTGTCAGGTAATGACAGGACTAGGGGGAATGGAGCAAAGCTGGAGGTGGAGAGATTCAGACTGGATGTGAGGAGGACGTTGTTGACCATGAGAGTGCTTAGAGGCTTGAATGGGTTGCCCAGGGAGGTGTTTGGGGCCACATCCCTGGAAGTGTTTTCAGCCAGGCTGGCAGAGGCTGTGGGCAGCCTGCTCTAGGGTAGGGTGTCCCTGGGCATGACAGGGGAGGTTGGAACTAGATGATCCTTGTGGTCCCTTCCAACCCTGACTGATTCTATGATTCTAGGATAATGCTGATAAATAGCTAAAGGGTAGAGGTAATGAGGATGGGGCCAGGCTCCTCTCAGAGAGGGAGGGGGAAAATAATAAGAAAATAAAAATACAAAAGGAAACAATAAAAGAGGTAAGTTTTGCTGCATCAAAAAGACTTGGTATGGCAAAAAGCTGCCATGTCTAATCACTGTCACATTTTACAGTTCATCGCCAGAACTGACACGAAGAAAAAAAGGAGAAGAAAAGGTAGCTTCCCTACTAATCCAAAATAACTACTAATATCCTAAGGAAATCCTGCATCGTGCACATCATCCCTACAATGTAGCCTTGTCACGCAAGTGTGACCACTGCGTGAGTAACTGCACATAAAACTGCTTGAAAGAGCCTGAAGGCAATGTTTGGCTGGTTGCTTCCTTGTTGGTTTGCTGTTTTTAGGTGGTTTTGTTGTTGGTTTTTTTTTTTTCCCCTCCCAACAGCCGTGGTAAGTTTTGAATCAGGCCCTAACTGGAAAGCTTGCTGTGGTGAGTTATGTGTCTCAAGGAAAGAGGAAAGCAACAAGATATGAGATACGTTATTTGGAAGAGATCCAGCATCCCTCAAGATGGAAAGAAAATGAGTGGTTTCTTTGATCAGAAAGCTGTCATTTGCCAAAGTTAAAAAAGAGCAGATACAGCTGACAGGGCTTATATTTGGCATACAGAAATCCAATACTGCTCTGCTCTGTGTAAGCAGCACAGAACTATACCTCTGTACAATCCTGACAACTCCACTCCTCTCAGAGTCCAGATCTTGCATTTCTAACATCAGGGAATCACCAAACACTACTAAGAAGGCTGGAAAGAGCTGAACAACCTGCTGTGGCAGAAGCTGGCTCTACCCATGCAGAACAGAGGTTCTGCATTTCAACCCTCTCTCATAGCAGCAATTCTGAAAGTTCCTACTAGTCAGAACCCACTTATGACCTACCTTTCATTTGATAGCATCACCAGGTCATGGAGCTTCTCTCTTGGCCATCTGGGATCAGAGGCTGGCAGTGCAGTGATGCTGGGTGGGGTAGGTGGTTCTTCATATCATCAGAGGGCCAGCCTAGATGTGCTGTTCTCTTACTGTGATAGCTTCTTGAGAAGATATTTCTTGTTGGATCCAGACAGAAAGCAGCTTCTCTCTCTCTCTCCTAAAAAGCACACACAATTCTGTCACACAACCTTTCCAAATGAGGAACTAATTGCTTCTGAAAACTAATGGAGAATCAGGGACTCATAGAATGGTTTATGTTGGAAGGGACCTCAAAGATCATCCAGTTCCAACCCCCCTGTGCCATAGGCAGGGACACCTCCCACTAGAACAGGTCACTCAAGGCCTCATCCAACCTGGCCCTGAACATCTCCAGGAAGGGAGCAGCCACAATGTCCCTGGCCAACCTGTGCCAGTGTCTCACCACTTTGGGGACATGGTTTAATGCCCATAGTGGTCTTAGGTTAATGGTTGGACTCGATGACCTTAGAGGGCTTTTCCAACTGAAACAATTCTATGATTCTACAGTCATATCCTGGGCTCCCAGGACCCAGCAGGGATGATATTGTTAGGTTTCCTCCCTTTTTTTTTCAGGAGACCTTTGTCAAGGTGACAAGTTAAGCATATGCAGTACTTCCTGTGGAACCTGAGTCCTCTGCTGACCTTTCCCCATTGACAGACAGCGACCCCCAACCCTTTATACCAGCCTGCTGTTCAACTGCCAATTTACAGCTTGCATAGCTGAAAACAGTCACCTGTGGGAGACCAGAAGGCTTGAAGCTGTCACTGCAGGTTTGCAAAAGCAGACATCTGCCACCTTAGCCCTTGAAAACAACACTGGCTCATGCTGCCCACTTGCATGCAAGCAGACATATGTAAATCACTGCAGATGCTCATCATGGTCACACTAAACATAGAAGTGTAGAATGGTTTGGCTTGGAAGGGTTCCTTACGGGTCACCCAGTTCCAACATCCACTAGATCAGGATGCTCAAAGCCTCATCCAATTGGGTGCCCTCAGGAAGGGAGCACCCACAACCTCCCTGGGCAACCTGCTCCAGTGTCTCACCACCCTCACTGTCAAGCATTTCTTCCTAATCTCCAGTCTAAATCTCACCTCCTCCAGTCCAAAGCCATTGTCCTTCCTCTTATCACTACCAGCTCTTGTAGGAAGTCCCTCCCCATCTTTCTCATAGATCTCCCAGCACCTGAAAAGGGTCTGTACTTACCTAGTCAAAAATCTTACAGTATTTACTTTCATAATCAAGGCTGCTGCCCTAGTTGGGAATGGGGACTCTGGAGGCTGCTGCAACACAAATAAACAAAACAAAACAAAACAAAACAAAACAAAAGACCTGAGTTGCTTGTCATTAATTATACCTTAACAGACATAAACTATTCAGTTAGCACACATCAGGTAAGTACTTGATACTTTTACTCTAATAGCTGCATCATTCATTAAACCAGCACATTCATCTGTTCTAAATATTGACCACAACTTATTGGATGCAATGGTTAATGGACTGTATTCACTGGGAAGGAATAGGAGATGATTCAAATTCCCTTTTAGTTTCACTCCAGGAGAGATGTGTCATGCAAATTTCGGTGGAGATCACAACAGAGCATAATTCAGCTCTAATCAATGTATTCTGCCATGGCTAAGGAACACATTTAATTTGCTTCTGATTTTAAAGAAGGGCCATGAAAGAAGGAGGTCTCCAACAAATTATGCCAGATAATTTGCAAGTACTGGGAAAAGCAACCCCTTCCTCCAGATCCTCTTATGAGTGGTGAAGAGAGGGAAATGAAATTACATTAATCAGCGTGGAGGGGGGGAAGGGAGGATGGAATGACTCATGGAAGTGATATCAAGAGCAAAGCTTTTCACTTCTAGGCCACTTGCTAAAAAGTGACCCATTTCAGAAGCAAGCAAGACTGGTTAATACCCATGAAATGATTCAGCACACTCTGTAAACTGATCTGCTACTCCTGGTTCCCAAAAAGGACCTGAAATATGTTCTCACCACCATGAGGGCAGTGGTGGTATTATTATTGTCTCATTAGTTCTAGTTAATGAAGCTTCAGTGAAGCTAGAGTCCTCCAGACCAACAAGACTCTGCAGCAACCTAGGGCTTCTTGTTATTCCCTCATCAATTTTCATTCTCTCTTTTCAGAGTCCTGCTGGAGTATGATTTGTCACACCTTGAGTACTGGGTTCAGTTTTTGGGGACCTCACAACTCTCAAGGCACTGAGATCCAGGAATGAGTCCAGAGAAGGAAAACAAAGCTGGTGAATGGTCTGAGGAACAGGTCTGGTGAGAAGCACCTGAGGGAACTGAGGGTACTTACCCTGGAGAAAAGGAGGGTGAGGGGAGACCTCCTTGCTCTCTGCAACTCCCTAGAAGGAATTTGGGGTGAGGTGGCTGTTGGCCTCTTCTCTCTAGAAACAAGTGATAAGACAAGAGGAAAAGGTCTCATGTTGCACCAGGGGAGGCTAAGGTTGGGTATTAGAAGCCACTTCTTCACTAAAAGGGTTCTCAAAGCCTGGAACAAGGTCCCCAGGGAGGCAGTTACTGGATGGAGAGCAGTCCTGAGGAGAGAGACTTGGGGGTGCTGGTGGACAAGAAGCTCAACATGAGCCAGCAGTGTGCACTTGCAGCCCAGAAAGCCAAGCAGAGGCTGGGCTGCATCAGGAGAAGTGTGGCCAGCAGGTCAAAGGAGGAGATTCTCCCCCTCTACTGAGACCCCACCTGGAGTACTGCATCCAGTTGTGGAGCCCCTGGGACAAGAGGGATGTGGACATGCTGGAGGTGTCCAGAGAAGGGCCACAAGGATGCTCAGAGGGCTGCAGCACCTCTGCTGTGCGGACAGACTGAAAGAGTTGGGGCTGTGCAGTTTGGAGAAGAGGAGGCTCCCAGGTGACCTTCTTGTGGCCTTCCAGGATCTGAAGGGGCCTACAAAAAAAAAAAAAGAGGGAGGAGGAAGTTGTTGAGCATGAGAGTGGTGAGAGCCTGGAATGGGTTGCCCAGGGAGGTGTTTGGGGCCACATCCCTGGAGATGTTAGCAGCCAGGCTGGCAGAGGCTGTGGGCAGCCTGCTCTAGGGTAGGGTGTCCCTGGGCAAGACAAAGGGTTTGGAACTAGATGATCCTTGTGGTCCCTCCCAACCCTGACTGATTCTATGATTCTATGTGGTAGAATCCTCATCCCTGGAGGTATTTCAAAGAGGCAAAGATGTGGTGCTGAGAGACATGGTTTAGCCATAGCCTTGGCAGAATTAGAGAATGGTTGGACTGGATGATCTTGGGCATCTTTTCCAGCCAAAACCATTCCCTGACTGCGATTCTATGAACTTTAGGGTCTTTGAGCAAGCATAGCATCCTTACCTGCTGGACTAACACACCTTTCATTCTTTCTGGAACACTGAGGTAAAGAAGCAAGCAGACAGCAGCAAGGTGACAACTGACAACGCTGTTTGTCTCTCCAGAAAAGATGCGAGGCCTGACTCATCACTCTGATACAATCCTGCCACACTGCACTCGTGGCAGAATTCCAGCGTCCATATTTGCCACCTCTGGAACAGCTTTGTCGTAAAGATCTTCCTGAAATGGAATAAAACCAAGTGGAAAGGTCTACACATTCCTCAAAAAGAACGTGTTTAAAAAAAAAAAAAAAAAAAAAAAAAAAAAAAAAAAAAAAGGGAAGGGAAGGGAAGATTAAAAAAAATAGGAAGCTGCTGCCTGAAACTACTTCAAAATTGCTTGAATATTGTGAAGGAAGAATCTCACCACTCAGAAAATAATCTTGCATTTGTATTAGGACCCTACATTTGCAAAAATCAGCTCAGGCAAGCCAGACATATTGCTCCAGTCAACCAAAATTGATCAGAAAATCATTCAAGCAGAAATTATTTGATTTTGGAGGACAGAGATGAGGTTTGAAGAACAAGGTCAAAATACCACAAGTGTGGTGAGACCATACTGTGATCGTTGGGTTCAGTCTTGGGGGGCCTCACTACAAGAAAGACTTTGAGCTGCTGGAACATGCCAAAAAAAGTTCTTCCTCCATGAGACACTTAGAAGGAAAAGATAATGTGTGATGGGGTAAGTTACTGCTGGGGAGATTCCCACTAGACTCCAGATGAAATTATTTCCCCAATGAGAACAGGCAGACACTGGAATCCTCTCTCAAGGGAAGCAGTGGATCCCCCTACACCCTACTCACCTTGACAGGGTGCTGGGCAAGGTCATTGCATCTACACCATCACCTAGAAAAGTTGGACCAGATGATCCTTGGGGTCCCTTCCAACCCAGGATTCTATGAAAACACCTGGACTATGCAGGTCTTCCCTCAGACCAGCTCTATAGCAGAGTTATTCTTGATATGATGTAATATTCAGGCCATAACCAAGGATTTTCCACTTGATAAAGGCACAGATCTCCATTTGATACAGGCACAGATCCCCATTATGATACAGGCACACACCTCCTGCAGTCTAGAGGAATAAAGCAAAACACTGAGTAGATTTCTACTGAATCCCAGCAAGAGCACAGGCAGACTCCTTCCGTTTCCATCTATTTTGTCCACTTCTTGAGGCTTTTGGCATATCTACAGGTTTGCACCTGACAGGAATAAAGCTTTAAGTGCATTTTTTTTTCTTGCTTTTTCCACAGTTCTTCGCTCCAGCAGTGCTGTACTACACCAGCTTGTTATAAAACTTATCAAAGCTGCAGGCAGGGGGATGAAATTCCCAGGAGTCCTTCACTGGCGTTTCCCACAAATGTGACAATGCTTAATACTTTCCAGGGGCCAGCAAACAGTAAATGGCTTTTTTTTTTTTTTTTTTTTTTTCCTTTCAGAAACTGCTGAGGCAATTTATTTACTGTGGCAGTAAAGTTCCAGGAGGCAGCATATGAAAAAAATAAATAAATTAAAAAATCAAAAACCCCCAATGCAGCAGTGTGAATTCTCCCACTATACTGTAGAAATCCTCCTTTCCCTGCTTTATTTGCTCCATCTTACACAGATAGTTTGATCTGGCTTTGAGTCAGAGCAGCAAACCCTGTGTTAGTCCCTTAAAGCCACCAGGAAAAACCAACACAGTGGGAATAAAAGCAATCAAATATGAAGCTGTGGAAGCAGCACGAAGCTTGTGCAAAGGTTCTGCATTTTGGTTGTAGTTATTCTTTTATGCAAAATGCTTTTTGCCTGGCTTTTGGGTTTTTTTTGGGTTTGGAGGTTTTTTCCATTTGTTTGGGGTATTTTGGTTCGTTGTTTGTTGGTTTGGGTTTTGGGTTTTTTTTTTTTTTTTTTGTGGATGTTGCTCTTTCCTCCCTAATATCAAGTGATAGGACAAGAGGAAATGGCCTCAAAGTCGTGCCAGGAGAGGTTTAGGTTGGATTGTTAGGGAAAAAATAATATTTCACAGAATCATAGAATCAGTCTGGGTTGGAAGGAACCACAAGGATGGGGCTATTCAGTTTGGAGAAGAGAGGGTTGCCATTGTGGCCTTCCAGGATCTGAACTGAGCTGCAAAAAAGCTGGGGAGGGACTTTTTAGGCTATCAGGTAGTGACAGGACTAGGGGGAATGGAGCAAAGCTGGAGGTGGAGAGATTGAGCCTGGAGGCAAGGAGGAAGTTGTTGAGCGTGAGAGTGGTGAGAGCCTGGAATGGGCTGCTCAGGGAGGTGTTTGGGGCTACGTCCCTGGAGGTGTTTGCAGCCAGGCTGGCAGAGGCTGTGGGCAGTCTGATGTAGGGTAGGGTGTCCCTGGGCATGGCAGGGGGGTTGGAACTAGATGATCCTTGTGGTCCCTTCCAACCCTGACTGATTCTATGATCATCTAGTTCTAACCCCTGCAAGAGTGGCCAGGCATTGGAACAAGCTGCCCGGGGAGGTGGTAGAGTCACCATCCCTGGAGGTGTTCAACAAATGCATTGGCATAGCACTTAAGGACATAGTTTAAATTGCTGTGGTGGTGGTGGGCTGAGGATTGGCTCTTTTCCAACCAAAACAATTCTATGATTCTATAAACTCATCCAGAAAAAAAAACCCCAAACTTAACCCCATCTTGTATGGTGGAAGGCCTGGTCTGATGGAGATGGCTGCTGGCTGCTGAAGGGATAGAGATGCTCAGAGCAAGCTTGCCCTTTGGAAGTCTGTAGAGGAGTGCATGCACACAGCTTAGAGCTCATTCCTCAGCTGTTTGCTCAGAAGCAATTTAAACAGACACTGAATCAAAGGCACAGAGATAGCTGGACTTGCAGGATGGACAAGTCACTGAGGATTGAACTGAGACATGACCAGAGCAGCCACAGTGGAGAAATCACTTTGGCATTAGGGCAGAGATGCCCTCTCTGCCCTGCAAATCCCCTCCTGTGGAATGGATGTGCCAGATAACTTATCCCCTCGTGGACACGCAGCAGACCAATCCCCATCATTCAAGACAACGACCCAGTGCTGTACAGAGCTGCCCCTGATGCCTTGCCCCCACCTTTCAACCTTCCAGTGTTAATCTTCCCGTGGCAGGTTCCTGCCTGGCTACCTTGAGCAATAGTTTGCCTTTTCCCTAAGCCATCACTGCAGAGAGGTTTCTTCACACCCCCGCTAACAGGTACAGCTTCTGCTGCTGAAGGTAATCAACTGGCACCATCTGCTTCGAGGAATAAATAGCAGGATATTTTCTCCAGCAATTCTGTAATATCTAGGTACTGTCCTCCCATCACACCCATCCCTTTCCCCCTGCCTGCTCACCCACCCACCCTTGCTTCCATCCATGGGAACATGTTCTTGCNAGGTAATGAATAGGTCTGCACTATGCTCCTTTCATAAAAGCCCTCTCTGGGGCTGAGACATTTCAACGTGAGCACAGGTTTACTCTGCATGCACAGAGATCCTGGAGGCACCTTTCACACCCTAACAACCAAAAAAAAAAAAAAAAAAAAAAAAAAAAGCCCCCCTTTAA
>VWZI01003314.1:4639-21567 GCA_013396835.1 Psilopogon haemacephalus | reverse complement strand
ACTTTTTTTCCCCCCCCGCTTTTTTTTGTTGTTTTTGTTGGTTTGGGTTTTCCTTTTTTTTTTTTGTGTGTGTGTGTGTGTGTGTATGGGCAAACCACCTTGTAAGAAGCTGCAGGCAGCTTTCCCCTGCCTTAGTCTGGTTGGCTGCAAAATGGTATGGAAACAGCTCTTTTCCCAAGCCACTGACTCCAGTTTGGATGCAAACACAGAGCTCTCCCCATGTCTTCACCCTTAGAATAGAGACTGGGCTGCAGCATGTGGGGTCTCACACCCACAGTACTTTCCCAGCTGCGAGATCTAAGTCTGCAACTCCCCCCCCAATGGTGGCATCATTTATTTTGTCAGCTGTGGTGGGAATTGCTCCCAGCACCTATGACTCTTTGAGAAGGCATCTGGAGGGACATCAGGTTCTCTTTGTTTATTTTCATTCCCCAGGCAGTTGTTCAAAGACACAGCTAACTTCCAGAATAACCTGGCAAGAGGAGTTATGGGACTGGCTGTAAATATCATCATCCCTGGAGGTATTCAGAAGATGTGTAGATGTGGCACTTTGGGATGTAGCTTTGTGATCATGGTGGTGTTGGCTTGATGATCTTAGAGGTCTTTTCATGGAATCACAGAGTATATCCAGTTGGAAGAGACCTCCAAGATCATCCAGTCCAACCTCAACCAAGCTCTTAAGGATCGCCACTAAACTGTGTCCCTAAGTTCCAGGTCCATGAGCTGCTTGAACACCCCCTAAGGATGGTGACACCACCACTGCCCTGGGCAGACCATTCCAGTGTCTGAGAACCTGCAGGCTCCATCCAGTCATAGAATCATGGAATGCTTTAGGTTGGAAGGGACCTCAAAGATCATCCAGTTCCAACTCCCCTGTGCCATAGGCAGGGACACCTCCCACTAGAACAGGATGCTCAAGACCTCATCCAACCTGGCCTTGAACACCTCCAGGGAGGTTGTGGAGCACAGAATCACCCAATGTGATCTTTGATCACATTGGGTGATTCTGTGCTCCACAACCTCCCTGGGCAACCTGTGCCAGTGTCTCACCACCCTCACTGTGAAGAACTTCCTCCTAACATCCTGTTTAAATCTCCCCTCTGCCAGTTTAAACCCATTCCTCCTCATCCTGTCATGACAAGACCCTGTCAATAGTCCCTCTCCAGCCCTCCTGTAGCCCCCTTCAGATACTGGAATTTTTGGGAGCTTTGCTTCTAAGAGAAGTTCTAAGAGAATGAATATGAAGGACCATGTGGAGAAGTCCTGCTTTTAAGAGAAACTGAAGGATTTGGGGGAGTTTTGCATTTAAGAGAAAGCCAAAGAACATCAAAGGTTATTGAGAAAAGTTTTGTGCTTAAGAGAAATCCAAAAGATATCAAAGGTTACAAGGAAGGCTTTGGCTTCTAAGAGAAATCCAAAGGTTATGAAGGATTATTGGGAGGTGTCGATTGTGAGAGAACTCCAAAGAACATTAAGGATTATCAGGATAACTTTTGCCTCTAAGAGAAAGCCAAAGGATTATGGCTGGAGGGCTGGGTCCAGAGAGTGGTGGTGAGTGGAGCCACATCCAGTTGGTGACCACTCACTAGTGGTGTGCCCCAGGGATCAGTGCTGGGCCCCAACCTGTTCAATGTCTTTACTGATGATCTGCACGAAGAAATGGAGTCCAGCATCAGTAAGTTTGCAGATGACACCAAGTTAGGAGCAGGTGTGGACCTGTTGGAGGGTAGGAGGGTCCTGCAGAGAGATCTGGAAATGCTGGATGGGTGGCAGAGACCAATGGGATGAGATTGAACGAGGCTAAGTGCAGGGTTCTGCACTTTGGCCACAACAACCCCAGGCAGCACTACAGGCTGGGGACAGAGTAGCTGGAGAGCAGCCAGGCAGAGAGGGACCTGGGGGTGGTGGGAGATAGGAGCTGAATATGATCCTGCAGTGTGCCCAGGAGGGCACAGGAGTGGGCAGGAGAGCCAATGGCATCCTGGCCTGGATCAGGAATAGTGTGGCCAGCAGGACAAGGAGGGTTATTCTGCCCCTGTACTTGGTACTTGTCAGGCCACATCTTGAGTACTGTGTCCAGTTCTGGTGCCCTCAATTCAAGAGAGATGTTGAGGTACTGGAACATGTCCAGAGAAGGGAAACAAAGCTGGTGAGGAGCCTGGAGCACAGCCCTGTGAGGAGAGGCTGAGGGAGCTGGGGGCGTNTGAGGGAGCTGGGGGTGTGCAGCCTGGAGAAGAGGAGGCTCAGGTGTGACCTCAATGCTGTCTACAACTACCTGAAGGGAGGTTGTAGCCAGGTGGGGTTGAGCTCTTCTCCCAGGCACCCAGCAACAGAACAAGTGGACACAGACTCAAGTTGTGCCAGGGGAGGTATAGGCTGGATGTTATGAAGAAGTTCTTGGCAGAGAGAGTGATTGGCATTGGAATGGGCTGCCCAGGGAGGTGGTGGAGTCCCCATCCCTGGAGGTGTTCAAGCAAAGCCTGGATGGGGCACTATTGTGGTCTAGTTGATTGGCTAGGGCTGGATGCTAGGTTGGACTGGATGATCTTGGAGGTCTCTTCCAACCTGGCTGACTCTATGAGTTTTGCTTTTAAGAGAGGACATCTTTTGAGCCACCAGCCTCAGACAAGCAGTTCCCCTTGCTGTTAGACAAAATGTGTTCTTCCCAGAGCTGTCTCTGAGCCCTTGACACAAGCAGACTCCTTCCCTCCAGCTTTCTCCCGGCACAGATTTCACCCATTACAGGACCCAGGAGCGCGTGGGGAAGGACTCCCTTTTATCACTCAACCAGCATGCTGGTAGCTAGAAGTGGTTAGCAATAAGTGATGCAATTAAATGTTTCTTGGAGTGATCTTCCTGCCTAATTACGGTTCCATTTCGAAGGACACCTCACTAATAACACTGTACCTGCTCTGTAATTAGGTGACTACCTTGTGTTTCGAGGCACTCACAAGCTCCTCCAGGGCACTGCATAAAGGGATGTTAGGAAGAAATTCTTCACAGTGAGGGTGGTGAGACACTAGCACAGGTTGCCCAGGGAGGTTGTGGCTGCTCCATCCCTGGAGGTGCTCAAGGCCAGGCTGGATGAGGTCTTGAGCAACCTGATCTAGTGGGAGGTGTCCCTGCCTATGACAGGGGGGTTGGAACGGGATGATCTTTGAGGTCTCTTCCAACCTAAACCATTCTATGATTCTATGATCTTTCTCTCTGAGACACAATAGACTCCACCTAGCCAAGGCAAAATGTGTCCTACATAGAGAGTTAGCAGCGAGCAGAACAACTCCTTACCGCTGCCTCCCGCAGTAGGATTGCATCTCCAGCTCCAGTGTCTTGTTCATTTTCAACAAACATTTTAATTACAGCACACAACCCTTCTGATACTTCTCATGTGCACAAAGTGGGGCTTGCTTCTGGGGCTCTCTAGACTGGAGGAGAGCAGCCTCAGAGGGGAAATTATTAATGCCCTGCTGAGACCCCACCTGGAGTACTGCATCCAGTTCTGGAGCCCCGATTAGAAGAGGGATGTGGAGATGCTGGAGTGTGTCCAGAGAAGGGCCACGAGGATGCTCAGAGGGCTGCAGCACCTCTGCTACAAGGACAGACTGAAAGAGTTAAGATTGTTCAGGATGAAGAAGAGGAGGCTCCCAGGTGACCTCCTTGTGGCCTTCCAGGATCTGAAGGGAGCCTACAAAAGAGCTGGGCAGGGACTTTTTAGGCTCTCAGGTAGTGACAGGAAGAGGGGGAATGGAGCAAAGCTGGAGGTGGGGAGATTCAGATTGGATGTGAGGAGGAAGTTGTTGAGCATGAGAGTGGTGAGAGCCTGGAATGGGTTGCCCAGGGAGGTGTTTGGGGCCAGATCCCTGGAGATGTTTGCAGCCAGGCTGGCAGAGGCTGTGGGCAGCCTGATGTAGGGTAGGGTGTCCGTGGGCATGGCAGGGGGGTTGGAACTAGATGATCCTTGTGGTCCCTTCCAACCCTGACTGATTCTATGATTCTAGGATAATGCTGAAAAATAGCTAAAGGGTAGAGGTAATGAGGATGGGGCTTGGTGGTGCCCAGTGACAGGAGAAGGGGCAATGGGCACAAGTTAGAACATAGAAGGTGGAGAAACTTCTTTAAATTTAGGGGTGTAGTTGATGTAGGTACCACAAACGTTAGTAAGAGCCCTGATGACGAAGGCAGAGAGCTGCTCTGTGAGTAATTACAGGTTAATCCAATACCAGAATTCCCTAGTTAATATCAGAAAAGTGTCTGAGAGTAGCTATAAACATAAACAGATGGATGTGGGTGCCTGATATCAGCATGTTCCTGCAATTTAAATGAGAGTAGTGATTTTAGTTACCTGAGGTGGATTTTAGATGCTTGTCTATGACTGGGTACTTAAGCCCAAGCTGCTGAGATAGCCTGAGTTTACTCTTCACAGAATCACTAATTGGAAAAGCTCTCTAAGATCATCCAGCCCAACCCTCAACCTAACCCCACCATGGCCATCAAACCATGTCCCCAGGTGCCTTCTCCACACCTTTCTTGAGCACCTCCAGGTGTGATGACTCCAGCACCTCCCCCGGCAGCCTGCTCCAGTGCAGTTCTATTTATCCATCAGAAGTAACAGCCAAGGGCAAGTGAGGCATAATGATGTGAGGAGGAAGTTCTTCACCAGGAGAGTGGTGAGGCCCTCGAATGGGTTGCTCAGGGGGGTGCTTGGTGCCTCTTCCCTGGAGGTGTTTGCAGCCAGACTGGATGAGGCTGTGGGCAGGCTGATGTAGGGTAGGGTGTCCCTGGGTATGGCAGGGGAGTTGGAACTGTATGATCCTTGTGGTCCCTTCCAACCCTGACTGATTCAATGATTCTAGTGGGCACTTGCAGCCCAGAATCTGGCCAGGAGGTCGAAGGAGGTGATTCTCCCCTTGTACTCTGCCTTGGTGAGGTCCCACCTGGAGTACTGCATCCATTTCTGGAGCCCCTGGGACAAGAGGGATGTGGACATGTTGGAGGTGTCCAGAGAAGGGCCATGAGGATGCTCAGAGGGCTGCAGCACCTCTGCTGTGAGGACAGACTGAAAGAGTTGGGGCTGTGCAGTTTGGATAAGAGGAGGCTCCCAGGTAACCTTCTTGTGGGCTTCCAGGATCTGAAGGGGGCTACAAAAATGCTGGGGAGAGACGTTTTAGGTTATCAGGTAGTGACAGGACTAGGGGGAATGGAGCAAAGCTGGAGGTGGGGAGATGCAGATTGGAGGTGAGGAGGAAGTTGTTGAGCATGAGAGTGGTGAGAGCCTGGAATGGGTTGCCCATTCCACATCCCTGGAGGTGTTTGCAGCCAGGCTGGCAGAGGCTGTGGGCAGCCTGATGTAGGGTAGGGTGTCCCTGGGCATGACAGGGGAGGTTGGAACTAGATGATCCTTGTGGTTCCCTTCCAACCCTGACTGATTCTATGATGCTCATGAGAAGCAGCAGTCCCTCTAAGCAGCATGGAGATGCTTGTCCTCACCCGAAGAAACCTACTTGAGAATCACTAACAGCAGAGTAAATTCCTTCACTGCTCTCCCTCCTACTCAGCGGAAAACAAACTCACGGGGAGGAGAATGGTGAGAATTTGTGTCTGCCAAAACGTTGCCAGCCTTCAGAAACAATGGAGTGTGATTTATCTGCAGGTTAGGATGTGCAGGCGCAGGGAAAAAATGCCTCGAAGCTGAAAACCTTAGGCTGGAAGCAACGAGTTAGGCGCAGGGCTTGGCAAAGTCCTCATTCTCAGCCTGGTTTATGCATTTGCCTTTTAATATTAGGATCAAGATGAAATCTCTTTGAAAAAAAAAAATTAAGTCTCTGCTGCCTGTGAGCCTGAGACAGAAATTACATGCTAATGTTCTGATGCCTGCATTCTTTTTTTTCTTTTTCTTTTTTTTTTTTTTTGCCTCCTTATTTTAGTTTTTTATTTTTTCATGCAGGAAATCAGCCTGGGTGATCACAATGGTCCTGGCCAGGTTTTAAGATACGAATGGAAATGAACAGCTCTAACGTTATAATGGAAGCTTGAAAGGCAAAGAAATGGAAATTCAAACCCAGGGCAGCACAACATTTGATGTCTGAGCATCTAACGCTCCCATATCCCAGCTTTTTTTGCCCTGTCATTTGAAAATGAATTGGTTCCAGCTTCTGCACTTAATAATTTTCTCACATAGCAATTGATTCTCNGGCCAGCAGGGCTAGGGAGGTTCTTCTCCCCCTCTACTCTGCCCTAGAGAGATCAAACCTGGAATACTGCATCCAGTTTTGGGCTCCCCAGTTCAGGAGAGACAGGGACTTGATGGAGAGAGTCCAATGGAGAACTGCGAGGATGACTGGGGGGGACTTGAGCATCTCCCCTAGGAAGAGAGACTGAGAGCCCTGGGGCTGTTTAGTCTGGAGAAGAGAAGGCTGAGAGGAGATCTGATCAATGTGTGCAAATATCTGAGGGGTGGTGGGCAAGTGGCTGGGGCCAAGCTCTTTTCGGTGCTCAGCAACAATAAGACAGGGAGCAAAAGCTACAAACTGGAGCACAGAAGGTTTCAGCTCAAAGTGAGGAGAAACTTCTTTACAGTGAGGGTGACAAAGCACTGGAACAAGCTGCCCAGAGAGGTTGTGGAGTCTCCTTATCTGCAGACTTTGAAAACCTTCCTGAATGCATTCCTGTGCAAACATAGAATGGTTTGGGTTGGAAGTGACCTCAAAGATCACCCAGTTCCAACCTCCCTGAGACACTGGCACAGGTTGCCCAGGGAGGTTGTGGCTGCTCCCTCCCTGGAGCTGTTCAAGGCCAGGTTGGATGAGGCCTTGAGCAACCTGTTCTAGTGGGAGGTGTCCCTGCCTATGGCAGGGACTTAGAACTAGATGATCTTTGAGTTCCCTTCCAAACTAAACCATTCTATGACTCACTGATCTCTTTGGGTCACTTCCAACCCCTGACGTCCTGTGAACATCCTGTGAACAATGCTGTGATTCTCTGAACTAAATAGAATCATAGAATCAGTCAGGGTTGGAAGGGACCACAAGGAGCATCAAGTTCCAACCCCCCCCTGCCATGAGCTACCTCAGACCAAAGCCTCTGCTCCAGGAGCCCAAAGACTTCCAATATTAATAGGTAGATGTGAGGAGGTTTTGCACATCTGCATCTCGTGCTGTCACACGTGAATAAAGAAGTCAGCTCCAAAGGCTTAACCCTCAGTACAATAAAGAGGGTCAGAATTTCTTTCTTCCTTTTCCTCCAGCAGTACCTTTTTCTATCAAACTCCCATTGGCTTCTCGGTGCATTCTGCAAATGGAGATTGCAGAAGCACACTGGTAATGGGAACAAGTGCAAAATAATTTGAAGACACGAAGAACAGGCTTTATAGTGTTCCTGTTGGTGGAGGGTGAAATGGAAGCAGTAAGTAGAACAAATAAAGAAATGCAGTCAATTAAATGGAAGCTGAACATGTCAGCTGCTGAGCCTCTTATAATGAATGCAGCCATGGCTAACCTGCAGAGCATTAACAGCAGCATTACCAAATAAAACCTCTGCATTTTAACCTTTTTGGTTTTTTTTTTAATCTTTCTTTCTCTTTTTTTTTTTAATTTTTTTTTTCTAGAAACCTCCTGAATTAATGAATCACTTCCAAGACAAGAAGGAAGGATGGAGAGGAAGACAAATAATTCAATATACCACGGGATCCTTTCTTGCAGAAAAAAATAGGGAAGTGATGGCCAGAGGCAGAGAGGTGCCAAGGCTCAGGGTTTGATGTCTGCACTGCCCTTAATAGCAGAATGCCTCTGAATCAATACTGCTGAAAGGCACAGAAAGGGAGGGCTGGAAGGGACCTCCAGAGATCATTGAGTCCAACTCCCCCCTGCCAGAGCAGGGTCACCAAGGGCAGGCCACAGCGGATTCAGTCTGAGACAGATGTGGAGAGCCTCAGTTTGTTGCAGACTTGGCCCTGTTCTCTAGCAGAGACTGCTGGGAAAGACAGCAAATGGTGCAGCTGGGTTGATATTCCTTCTGATAGTCACTGTCACTGCCAGGGGATGAGGGAAATAGGATTTAGTCTGCAGTAAAGGAGGCCAAGGAGAGAGCTTCTTGCTCTCCACAAGTCCCTGAAAGGAGATTGCAAGGAGGTGGGTGTTGGTCTCTTCTCCCAAGTAAAAGGTGATAAAACAAGAGGAAATGACCTCAGGTTGCACCAGGGGAGGTTGTATTGGATATTATTGGATGTCCTATACTGGAAATTAGATTGGATATTAAGAACAATTTCTTTGCTGCAAGAGTGGTCAGGCAGTGGAACAGGCTGCTTGGGGAAGTGATGGAGTCCCCATCCCTGGAGGTGTTCAAGAAGCCTTTGGACACGGCACTTGGATTTCCAATACTGGAAACTGGATTGGATATTATGAACAATTTCTTTGCTGCAAGAGTGGTCAGGCAGTGGAACAGGCTGCTTGGGGAAGTGATGGAGTCCCCATCCCTGGAGGTGTTCAAGAAGCCTTTGGACACGGCACTTGGATTTCCAATACTGGAAACTGGATTGGATATTATGAACAATTTCTTTGCTGCAAGAGTGGTCAGGCAGTGGAACAGGCTACTTGGGGAAGTGATGGAGTCACCATCCCTGGAGGTGTTCAAGAAGCCTTTGGACATGGTACTTTGGAACATGGTTTAATAGCCATGGTGGTGCTGGGTGGATGATTGGACTGGAGGATCTTAGAGGGCTTTTCCAACCTTAAAAAGTCTATGATTTCATTCTATATATTGTTTAGCTGAAAGTAGTAATTTTTTTTATTTATTTTTTACATCATGGACAATGTTAATCTAACAAACCTGAAAGCAAATTTAGACCCAGATGGTTCTTCACTCTCGGTGTTAGCTTATTGCTACTTCTTAGTTTACAGCAATGATAAAACAGTTTATGGCTTGTAACCTGCTTTTAAGCAATCACAGAATTAACCAGGTTTGGAAAGCTGGCACTGGAAGAATTTAAATAGTGCTAAGAATATGGATATGAAGTGCTGTTAAATGTACTCAAAATATGCTTTTCCTTGCTGTCTACAGAAGAATCGTAGAATCAGTCAGGGTTAGAAGGGACCACAAGGATCATAGAATCAGTCAGGGTTGGAAGAGACCACAAGGATCATCCAGTTCCAACCCCCCTGCCATGCCCAGAGACACCCTACCCTAGATCATAGAATCATAGAATCAGTGAGAGTTGGAAAGGACCACAAGGATCATCAAGTTCCAATCCCTCTGCCATGCCCAGGGACACCCTACCCTACATCAGGCTGCCCACAGCCTCATCCAGCCTGGCTGCAAACACCTCTAGGGATGGGGCCTCAGCCCCTGGGCAACCCATTCCAGGCTCTCACCACTCTGATGCTGAAGAACTTCCTCCTCATGAGAAGAAAGGCAAGCTGAAAGCAGTCCATGGTGAGAGTCAGTAGACCAGAGGAAAATCCCTCCCTGATCCTTCAAGTGTGATGCTGGGCAAGATTCCTGTCACTTGATGGGAAATCAGAGCACATTGCAATGCTGCTCTGCTACTGTTCAGAGTAGAACAGCTGATTTAAATACCACTAAAGCCATCAACCTGTTGCAGGTTCTTGATTCCATTGATTTTTAAATGATGTATGTTAGGTTTCCTGCCCTACAAAGGGAACTTTTTTACCTAATAGCTATTAAATGACTGTTCCCTGTCACTCCATGGGTTAGGATTTTCTGGACAGCAGCCTGCTGGTTGGATGTGTCTGGAATTTGTATTTGTAAGGTTGTTGTAAGATGCTGAAAACCTCTTCCATGCTCTGGCAAGTAAAGGCAGAGGAACTGAAAGTGTCTTAAAGCCCTGGAACAGGCTGCAGAGGGAATTCGTTAAGTGCCTATCCCTGGAGGCATTTAAAAGACTTGTAGGTGTGTTGCTAAGGGACATGGTTTAATGATGACTTAGTGGTGCTGGGTTAATGGTTGGACTTGATGATCCCAAAGGTCTTTTCTATCCACGGCAATCCTGATTCTATGAGCTGGATGTTCATCACATTCTTCAGGCTGACATGCTCAGTGCAGGGCCCCCTGCAGGTGCAGGAGAAAGGATCTGATGGTCTTTGTAGTTCTTATTCTTAACTCTCAGACAAAAGAGATAATTTTTCTTCCCCTCCCGACCCGGACTCTTGATAGCAGTAGGAAGTACAAGCAGCAAGCACTGTTAGATCAACAAAGAGAAGCTTGGTACCCAGGGAGCAGAAGCAGCTGGAAGGATCAGGAGTAACCCACATGGCAGAGAAGCATTTGTGGGAGGGAAGAGAGGAATGGTGCAGAGGGACTGAAGGCAAGGGGGGGGGAGGGGAAAATGTTTAAAATTATCCTTTTTATAGGATTGTGCCAGCACTTTACCCCAGGAACAGTTACTTACTCACAGCTGCAGCTGCTGTGGTTGCTGTACACTACTGCCCGTTTACAGAGACAGATCTCTACGTTGTGTATTTGTCAGGATACCACCAGCAGCAAAACAACTTTGGAAATCCCTGCCTAAAAGCAGCTTTGCAGGATGTCAAAACGACCTCGCCACGTCTGCCTGCTTATTTGTTCTTCCCCTTTGAAAGTGCCACTTCACTCAAGAGATGCTGGTGGGTTGTGTGTGTGTCACCGGCGAGCTGCTGCCCTCCCACCCACCCACCCAAAGCCCTTTTGCAGCACCCTTCACACCGAGCCCCCAAAGAATTGATGTAATTAATTGCAGCACTGACCCCAGCGCTTCCCTGCTGCTGTACAGCCTGAGAAAAGCTCTGAAGTGGTTTGTGCTTTATTACCAGGATTTCAGATGGGGTCAAATTTACTTCCCCAGCGCTCAAAACGTTTTCTGCCCAGCGTGTCCTTTATCTGCAAAATTTAGGATCTGGTTTTTTTTCACTGCACAGCAAGCAAACAGAGCTCAAATAAAATACATAAATAAATAAAAGCAGCCAAAAATACATAAATAAATAAAAGCAGCCAAAAAGAAAACCCGACCCGAAACCAGCTGCAGACTTTACCTGCCACACTTTTCATGGGGCACAGATCTCCTAGAATCACAGAATGTCAGGGACTGAAAGGGACCTCAAAAGCTTTCTGATCCCATTTTGCCTTTTTTAGATAACAAAGAAAAAAAAATAATAATATGATATATTTCCAATAATAATAACAATAATATATTTCCAAGAATATTACTCTCTTTCTGGCACGTTAAACACTGAGTGGCAGTGAAGGTGCCTTTGCAGTGCCCTGCACACTAAATGGATTATGGCACAGAATCACAGAATGTCAGGGGCTGGAAGGGACCTCCAAAGCTCCTCCAGTCCAATCCACCTGCCAGAGCAGGATCGCCTAGAACAGATCACACAGGAACATATCCAGGCAGGTGTTGAATATCACCAGAGAGGGAGACTCCACAACCCCACTGGGCAGCCTGTTCCAGGGTTCTGTCACCCTCACAGGGAAAACTTTCCTCCTCATGTTTCCATGGAACTTCCTTTGCCTCAGTTTCCACTCATTGCCCCTTGCCCTGTCGTTGGGCATCACCCAGCAGAGCCTGGCTCCATCCTCTTAGCACTCATCCTTTACATATTTATACATTGATGAAGTCACCTCTCAGTCTCCTCTTCTCCAGGCTGCAGAGCCCCAGCTCCCTCAGGCTTTCCAGACCCTCCTGCTTTCTTAAAAACATAAAGTTAATCTTATTTTTCACATCAATTCACTACTCACTGGCTCATGGAGAGGCCTCATGGCTTCATCTCTCTGAATAAAAAAAAAAAAAAATCTCAACTACTTTAAATTGCTATCCCATGACTGACACTTAGACATTTCCCACCTTCTTTTGTGTTTTCATGTGTGTGTGTGAGCTTAGGGATACAGAACCACAGAATCACAGAACCTTAGAGTTTTGAAGGGACCTCCAGAGATCATTGAATGCCAAGGCAGGATCACCTAGAGTAGTTCACACAGGCACTTGCCACCCTAGTCAGCAGCAATGATTTTTCAGTTATATGCATGTACTGGAGTGCTGACTGCAGGCTTTGACCACCATCACCATCTCTTCTCCCATGTAAGTAGGGATGAGAAGAAATCACAGGATCACTCAGATTGGCAAAGCCCCTCAGGATCACCAAGTCAAACTGATATCTGCCTATGGTGGGGGGTTGGAACTGGATGAGCTTTGAGGTCCTTTCCAACCTAAACCATTCTGTGATTCTCTGATCTCTACTCTACAAGATTCACCTTAAACCATATCCCCAAGCACCACATCCAAACAATCCTTAAATACAGCCAGGATTGGTGACTCCACCACTTCCCTGGGCAGCTCATTCCAGTCCCTGACCACTCTCTCCATGAAAAATTGTTGCCTAATATCTAATCTAATCCTACCCAGTCACAGTTTAAACCTACCCAGTCTCAGCTTGAGGCCATTTGCCCTTGTTCTGTCTCCAGCTACCTGTAGAGGAACCCAGCACCAACCTCACCACAATGTACCTTCAGGCAGTTGTAGGCACTCTGCTCTTTTGCCTCTCCTTGTGTTTTTTTATAGTTGAGTCGTTTAGTTTGTTTGATGTTCTTTATTTTAATCCAAGTGAGTTTTGTTTCTCATCTCTTGCCCTTTCCAAGGCCTGACCATTCTTGGTGTGAAAAAAACCAACCAACCAACCAAACAAAAAAAAATCCTAATGTCCAGGAAAGGGCCTCGAGTTGCACCAGGGAAGGGTTAGGTTGGATATTAGGAATTTTTTCCTTTGCTGCAAGAGTGGTCAGGGATTGGAACAGGCTGCCCAGGGAAGTGGTGGAGTCACCATTTCTGAAGGTGTTAAAAAAATATATATGGCACTGTGGGACATAGTTTCATGGCCACAGTGGAGTTTGTTTGAAGGTTGGGCTCGATCTTAGAGGGCTTTTCCAACCTTAGTGATTCTATGACCTTAAGAGAGCAGAGGTTTTCCCTGGAACAGGATGAAAATAGCAAAAGGTCTCTGAGCAGTTTGAGGCAGCTCACCTAACCTGCCAGTTTAATCTATAATTCAGCACGCTGCAAGACAAGATGAATTTTGACAAATGGAAATAAATAATGCATGCTTTGAGAGGGAGAAAGAGGCTCAGGAGCAAGAAACAGCCTGCTTACGGAAAAAAACCCCAACAAACCAAAAACAATTAACCAAAGGCAACAAATTGCTCCCCAAATATAAGAGGATACAAGCTCAGAATCCTCAAAACACTCTATTGATAAGCCAGTAACTGAGGCAGTCCTTGCTCCATCAAAACAAGGGAAGTGTCTTAGCAACAGTAAAGAGATGCTGCATTTAGTGAATATTTAATCCCCACCCCTTGCTGGGGCAAAATTCAGCCTAAAATTGCTACCGGAGCATCCCAGCTTAAGCTGATCCTTTTGAACTCTCCCAGCAGGTTTCTGACTGCTGCCCAAGAGTGCTAGATTCTTAGCACTAAACACCAGATGAATTCCAGATATAGGCCAGAAAGAGATGCATTCTCTTATTAAAAATAAAAAAAAAACCAACCCTGCTGAGTGTTCAGAATTGTTAACCATTGCTCATATACCAAACAAAAACAAACAAACAAAAAATCATCCTGGTTCTTCCTTTGTGGAACTCTTTGACTACCTTTTAACCTGTTCTCTGTGAAAACTCCCTGCCTAATGGATGTGGCTTTTAAATGTTATTTGCCTGTTCAACTGGATATTGTTGTTGTTACCATTGTAATATTATCGTTGTATTATTTTTATTGCTTGTTATTATTAACTGTACATATTATAATAATTATTATATATTATCATCGTTTGACACTGTCCCGCACCCCATCCTGGTCTCCAAGCTGGTGACACATGGGTTTGATGGGTGGGAGCATCAGAACTGGCCTGATGGCCACAACCAAAGAGTGGCTGTCAATGGCTCCATGTCCAAGGGGAGGCAGTGACAAGTGGAGTCCCTCAGGGATCAGTCCTGGGACCAGTCTTGTTCAACATCTTTGTGGGTGACATGGACAAAGGCACTGAGTGCAGCCTCAGCAAATTTGCTGATGACCCCAAGCTGTGTGGTGCAGCAGATAGGCTGGAGGCCAGGGATGGCATCCAGAGGGACCTGGACAGGCTGCAGAGGTGGGCACAAACCAACATCATGAGGTTCAACAAGACCACGTGCAAGGTCCTGCAGCTGGGTTGAGGCAATCCCAAGCACAAATCCAGGCTGGGCAGTGAGTGGCTGGAAAGCAGCCCTGAGGAGAGGTACTTGGGGCTGCTGGTGGAGGAGAAGCTCAGCATGAGGCAGCAGTGTGCACTTGCAGCCCCAGAAAACCAAACAGAGCCTGGGCTACATCAGAAGTGTGGCCAGCAGGGCCAGGGAGGTGATTCTCCCCCTCTACTCCACCCTGGTGAAACCCCACCTGGAGTACTGCATCCAGTTCTGGAGCCCCTGGGACAAGAGGGATGTGGACATGCTGAAGTGTGTCCAGAGAAGGGCCACAAGGATGCTCAGAGGGCTGCAGCACCTCTTCTATGAGGACAAACTGAAGGAGTTGGGGCTGTTTAGTCTGGAGAAGAGGAGGCTCCCAGGTGACCTTCTTGTGGCCTTCATCAGGTAAGACTTAGTGAAGTAACTATGAGTTCATCAGATAAGGCTTAGAGAAAAGTAACTGAGGGTTCATGAGGTAAGGCTTAGAGAAGTAACTATGAGTTCATGAGGTAAGACTTAGAGAAGTTACTGTCAGTTCATCAGGTAAGGCTTAGAAAAGTAATTATTATTTCATCAGGTAAGGCTTAGAGAAGTAACTATGAGTTCATCTTGTAAGGCTTAGAGAAGTAATTATGAGTTCATCAGCTAAGGCTTAGAAAAGTAATTAGAAGCTCATCAGGTAAGGCTTAGAGAAGTAACCATTCTCTGGACTGCTTTGTGAAGCTCTCCTGCTTACAGACCTACTTTATCCAAACGGAGAGATCTGAGCAAGAGTCAGCCAGTGACCAACTCCTTCAGCTTTATGTCCAAGCTGTGTGCTGGTTGTGAGATCTGTGCAATGCAGTGCAGCCAGCTGTGCCTTCCCCCCAGCCACTGTGAATTATTAATTGCTGTTTATCTGAATTTGTCACTCCTTGGAGGGTTTCATTAAGGCAAGTGACACAGCGAGAGCGAATCCTCGAGACACCAAGCCCATACCAAGTCCTTCTGCTTGCAGGTCTGTTACTCAGACACGTCTGCCCATGCAGTAATGTCATTTCAGAGGCATTAAGCCTCGTATCAGAACAGCTTTACAACTCTGAACCTCTATAAAAATAGCAATTCACAGATGTGGCAGAAAATTGATTAAGCCATAAAGAGCGTGGGCTGCAGAGGGGGGGGAGGGGGGTGCAATTTTCCAAAGTGCACGAAACAAAATGAATGCTCAGGTGTTTGAAAAGAGATCAGCACTTCAAACCCCTGTGATAACCCATGGGCATCCAGGGGAAAATCTGGGCATGCCTTACTTTTAAAGGCCTGTTTTGATTCAGGTCTGAAAAGCTGAGCTCCTGCAAGAATTCGGCTCTGTTTGCAAACTCAGCCTCGCTCTATGCAGAGCTCTCACTGTGGCATAAAAACCTGATCTAATATTTCCAAAGGCATGGTCGTGCAGCACACATCATTCGGGGCTGAGTTCATGATGATTTTGTGCCTCCATAAGAAGATTACAATGATGTCATGGCAGGCAGTGCAGGAATAATGAACTCTTGTTTACTTGCCAAGATGTCACAGGAAAAGAACAACACCAAAACAAACTTTTGTTGCCCAAAAAATAAATGCAACTTCATGTTGGCCACGAGGATGCTGCAGCACCTCAACTTCATGTTGGCCACGAGGATGCTGCAGCACCTCAACTTCGTGTTGGCCACGAGGATGCTGCAGCACCTCAACTTCATGTTGGCCATGAGGATGCTCTGCTATGAGGACAGACTGAAAGAGTTGGGGCTGTGCAGTCTGAAGGCTGAACTGCTGCCTCTGAAAATGTGTGTGCAGGAAAAGGAGAGGTGTTAGTAGATCCAGCTAGGGGAGGAAGCTGTGCAACTGGGACATAGGATGGGTCTGAAAGAGTTGGGGCTGTGCAGTCTGAAGGCTGAACTGCTGCCTCTGAAAATGTGTGTGCAGGAAAAGGAGAGGTGTTAGTAGATCCAGCTAGGGGAGGAAGCTGTGCAACTGGGACATAGGATGGGTCTGAAAGAGTTGGGGCTGCTCAGTTTGGAGAAGAGGAGGTTCCCAGGTGACCTTCTTGAGGCCTTCCAGGAGCTGAAAGGGGCTACAGGGGAGGGACATTTTAGGGTGTCACGGAGTGACAGGACTAGAGGGGATGGAGCAAAGCTGGAGGTGGGGAGATTCAGGTTGGAGGTGAGGAGGAAGTTGTTGAGCATGAGAGTGGTGAGAAGCTGGAATGGGTTGCCCAGGGGAGGTGTTTGGGGCCACATCCCTGGAGGTGTTTGCAGCCAGGCTGGCAGAGGCTTTGGGCAGCCTGATCTAGGGCAGGGTGTCCCTGGGGGTTCAAACTAGATGATCCTTGTGGTCCCTTCCAACCCTGACTGATTCTATGATTCTATGTAAAGTTTCCCCAAGCAAAATGGAGATGAAAAGCAGTGAAAAAAAAATAAAATAGGATGATTCCTGCTTCAAAAGATTGTATTTTTTTTTGATTGCAGGAATGTCAATAAACTGGAGCAGTTCATCTCTGGTTTACACTTGTCTGATGAGACACCTCGAAAGCACAAGGCAATAACTTCACTGTCACGTATGAGATAGGAAATGTCAGATGCTAAATTAAACAGGAAAGTAGTCCACAAGAAAATTTACTAGGCCAGCCAGGAGAACCCTCAGGCACCACCTTGAGCCACTGAGAACAATTATGTGAAATATAGGATAGAATCAAAGAATCAGTCAGGGTTGGAA
>VWZI01003313.1:39166-52362 GCA_013396835.1 Psilopogon haemacephalus | reverse complement strand
TGGTTGGGGTTGGGTTTGGTTTGTTGGGGTTTTTTTTTTGTTTGTTTTTTTTTGGGTTTTTGGGTTTTTTTATCCCCCTCCCTCCTCGCCTCATTGCCAAGGCAACAGGACTCGCTGTCATCTGCCAGTTGCCATAGAGATTTCACCTGATTCTGCCTCAGCGGAAGGCGATGCCGCGGAGCGAGGAGGAGCTCACTGCTGCTGCTGCTGCTGCTGTCGGGGAGCCGCCAGCGCCTGCGAAAGGGGCTGGGAAGAGCCCAGCTAAAATGGGGCTTTACGGAAGGAGGCGATGGGCTGATGCAGGGGATCAAAGGAAAAGCAGCGCGGGTCTCCCAAGCACCAATCAGCCCTTCCCTTAACTGCTTCAGCGCCCGCCAGATGCGCCCAACAGCTGGGGAAGTGGAGGAGGGGGGGACGTGGGTGCAGAGGGAATTCATAGAATCATGGAGTTATGGAATCATAGAATCATAGCATCATGGAATCATAGACTCGTGGAATAATAGAATCACGGAATCATAGCATCATGGAATCACAGACTCATGGAATCATAGACTCGTGGAATCACAGACTCATAGAATCATGGAATAATAGAATCATGGAGTCATAGAATCATGGACTCATGGAATCAGAATCATGGAATGATAGATTCATAGACTCGTGAAATCATAGACTCAGAATCATGGAATAATAGAATCACGGAATCATAGCATCATGGAATCATGGACTCATGGAATCATAGACTCATGGAATCATAGACTCATGGAATCATACACTCATAGAATCATGGAATAATAGAATCATGGAGTCATAGAATCATGGAATCATAGAATCATGGAATCAGACTCATAGAATCATGGAATCATAGACTCATGGAATCATAGAATCATGGAATAATAGAATCATGGATTCACAGAATCATAGAATCATGGAATCATAGACTCATGGAATCAGACTCATGGAATCATAGAATCATGGACTCATGCAACCATAGACTCATAGAATCATGGAATCACAGAATGGTTTAGGTTGGAAGGGAGCTCAAAGCTCAGCCAGTTCCAACCCCCATGTGCCATAGGCAGGGACACCTCCCACTAGAAGAGGTTGCTCAACACCTCATCCAGCCTGGTCCTGAACACCTCCAGGGAGGTGGTGGAGCATAGAAGATCAAAGATCCCATTCTGTGCTTCTGTGCTCCACAACCTCCCTGAGCAACCTGTCCTCACTGCAAACAACTTCCTCCTCGCATCCAGTTTCAATCTCCCCTCTGACACTTCAAACCCATTCCTCCTCCTCCTGTCATCACTAGACCTTGTCAATGGTCCCTCCCCAGCCCTCCTGCAGCCCCCTTCAGATACTGCAAAGCCACTCCAAGGTCTCCTGGAAGCCTTCTCTTCTCCACAAGGCTCCTGGCAGTGTCTGAAGGATCAGCTTAGGTTCACTGCAGGGATCCGGAGGTGTGACAGAGGGCACAGGGCCAAGGGCTGGTCACAGCCACATCTTCCCTCCCACATCCAAGCCCCCTCACTTCCCCAAAGCCTCCCTGGCCCACAGGTCAAGTGGGCTGAGGGATGATGGCACAAAACACAGAAGAGGCCAGGAAGAGGGAGAGCCTTGGCCCAGGGTGGAGATGCCCATGGGCTGTGCTCAGCACAGGTCAGCTAACACAAACATGGAGGTTAAGTGCCACAGGCTGCAGGGGAGCCACAGACAGCACTTGCTGCACGTGGGGCACAGCTGCCATCCCCTGTGGCACTGCCACAGGACCCTCCACGTGGGTGGTGTGGATGTGTCTGGCTGCAGTGTGCGGTGCAGTCATTCCCCCTAGACCCACGCTCAGGTCCCGCAGAGGCTTCCCAAGTGCCTGTCCTGCTCCCCAGCACAACTGAGCTGCCCAGGACCTCCAGCCATGTGCACCCAACCCCTTCCTTCTCCAGTTGTTCTGGGAATAAAAGCCCGAGTGAAAGCCCAGCCCGTGGGGATTTGCTGCTCCCAGCCCCTCCTGCACTCAGAGACACAACTTGAGAGCTCTGTGACCTGCAGCAGCAGCCCTGGGCTGGGGAGTCTGAGCTCCAGACACCCCAGATCAGCAGATGTGAGGAGTCCAGAGAGGCAACTCACCTCCTGGGGCTCCTTTACACTAAGGACATCGAATCCCCTGGGCACGGGAGAAGATCCTGGGTGCTGGCAGGACACTCGGGGGGGGGCTGTCACCCCTGGGTACAACAGGCAGAGGTCCCCATGCTCATCCCTTCCTGCTCTCCTCTGGAAGCCCAGGCCTTGCTGAAAGGGCATTTATCAGAGCCTGGAGCCTGTCCCCTCCCCAGCCCACAGCCTCATCCCAGGGCCCAGCTGGGCAGCTCTTGGCTCGGGTTGGCTCCCTTTTGCAAGGGGGAACAGAGTCATTAGCAGAGCCAAGCTCCCCATTCCCAGCCAGAATACAGCCATGCTTGGAGAAGCTTTATATTCAGAGAGACAAACAACTCACATTTGCTTTTTAACTGTTGGAATTGCACCCACTGGGACAGAGCAAACAGGGAGCCCTTTGTGCCCCGTGCCTTGTGACTGTGAGCTTTGTGCAGAGCAATGCGTTGCAAACACAATTCTCCCCAGCCTCAGCTGGGCTCTGGTAGACACTTGGTCTGTCTGTCCATCACCAGATCAGCCAAAGGGCCCTCGTGCATCTTCAGCAAGAATGCAAAATGTCCTCCCTGGCTCCCCTGCCAGCCACAGCCTGTAGAGCTGCTCTGTGCTGAGCTCCTTGTGAGAGCCACCAAGAGAAGAGCCAAGAACACAGCTGCTGCTGGAGGCTCTTCTCCTTCACCTTGCCGAGTAAGAGGATGGGAAACCAAAGCTGCAGGAGGCTACAGGCAGCAGAGCTGCTCACTCTGCTCACAGCTCACCTAGGAGCAAGGGAGAGCAGGGAGGGAGGACAGAGGATGGAAAATGCCAGCACGGCAGGGGAGGTGCCCGAGCCACCACCCAGACAGAGAGTCCTGAAGAGCAGAGTTGCCAAGGCACTCACTGAGCTGCCATGGGCACCACTGCTGCTGGAGAGGGGCAAGGGCAGGACATGCCCTGGTGGCACCAGCTGAACCCCCACCCTGGCCCAGCAGCACCACCCGGGGATGAGCATCCAGGAGAGTGAGGCCCCTGCAGTGCTGCTCAGCTCTGGGAGGGGGCTCAGCACCTCAAGCTCACCCTGGGCTCCCTGGAAAGCCCAGGGGGTGTCAGCCCACGAGGCTCCAGCACAGGCAGGGTCAGACCCCAGGGAAGGAAAATGGCTGCACCACGGTGGTCCCCCTAAGAGCATCTCGAGAGATGAGCCAGAGAAGGAAGGCAAAGCCCCTCGGCCCCCCAGGCCTGGGGGACAGAAGGCAGCATCAACGAGTTCCAGGCTCCTTCGTGGATCCATTGTTGCCCCCTCCCTGGGGAGCAGGCAGGACCCAGGCTATTTTGGCTTCCATCTGGGGAATGGCCTCCCCCCAGCGCGCTGCCACGATGCTAATTTTTAAGGCTGATGATTAATTGATGTCAGCTCATTACGGGGCCAACGGATCCCTCCTCCCCAGGAGTGCCAAGGACGGGCGGGGGCGGGGAGGGGGGAACCCGGGACATGTTTTGACAGATGCTGTTGGAGCCGGGTGTGAGTGACGTCCTAACAACGGGGGAAAACAGGAGCCACCGCCACGGAAAGCCCTGGGAATGGGAGAGGAAGTGGCTGCAGGAGACCCCTGCCATGGAAAGCCCTGGGAATGGGAGGGGAAGTGACCGCAGGAGACCCCTGCTATGGAAAGCCCTGGGAATGGGAGGGGAAGTGGCTGCAGGAGACCCCTGCCATGGAAAGCCCTGGGAATGGGAGGGGAAGTGGCTGCAGGAGACCCCTGCTATGGAAAGCCCTGGGAATGGGAGGGGAAGTGGCTGCAGGAGACCCCTGCCAAGGAAAGCCCTGGAAATGGGAGGGGAAGTGGCTGCAGGAGACCCCTGCCATGGAAAGCCCTGGAAATGGGAGGGGAAGTGGCTGCAGGAGACCCCCGCACCCTGCCCCACACAGCCCCGCGGGCTCAGCCCCCCCTGCCTGGCTGCTGCTCCCAGACAGAAATGGGCATTGTGCAGGCGCGGGGGGAGCTGAGCCTCCTGCCCGCGGCCAGGGCAGCAGGGAGGGCTCAGCCTTTCTTCTCCCCCTCCCCAGCCTCGCAGGGGGGGCAGGTGCCAAATTGGCGCTGGCAGCAGGCACGGCAGCCGGCGGAGAGCAGGAAGCAAGTGGGCTGCAGGGGAGACCACCGGGACCCCACAAGGCTCAGGCTCTCCCTCCACCTGTGGTGCCCTGGCAGAGAGGTGGATGAGCACTGCTGGGGTGCTCGGGGGCAGTGGTCCTACCAGGCAAGATGCAGCCCCCCAAAAACGTGGCAGCATCCACAACGGCAACCCGGGAGGGGCTGGGGACCAAGGCACACATGGGATCACTTCCCTCTGCCCCATCAGCTGCTGGGGAGATGTTCACCCCGAAAGCAGCCCCACTACATTCTCCCGAGGACCAGGTGCAGTGTGAGCAGCAGAGTCTGGCTCTGACGGTGACACCTCCACATCCTCCCCTCGCCTCCCAGGTCCCTGTGCAGCCGGCAGAAACCAGCAGCTGCGGGGGCCCTACCCAGAAGTGGGATGAGGCATCCCAGGAAGTCAGCGAGAGCCTGGGGTGACCCCAACAGTGCAGGAGAACTCCGCTGCCCTCCATGCCAGCTCCCATGGGGCCACTCCTGCTGCAGCGAAGGGAGGGCAGAGCATCGCGGCCGTGCCTCACCCACCAGCACATCTCCCACCCTGTGACCTCTGCCATGACCTCTGCCATGACCTGTGCCAGCTTTCTCCCACCCCCCTCCCCCACGGCAGCCAGAAGCAGCACCAGCCCCGAGTGCCACTCCCCACCCCTCAGCCCCCTCCACCCTGCAGCCTCCCACCCAGGGGCTCATCCTGGCACCTCGCAGCACTGCCCACATCCTCAGCCCGGGATGCTCTGCTGGGGAGGATCAGCAGCACCAGGCTCTGCCCTCCATGCTCAGCACCACCAAACCCTGCAGCAGCTCCCGGGTCCGTGCTGCCGATCTGCTGCTGCTATCATTAGCAACTTGCTTTGATTGCCTGGAGCAGCCTCGGCAGGGCGAGGGCTGGGGATCAATCAGTGCTGTCTATTCTTGGCACCCATGGCTGCCCCTCAGCAGCACGGGGCCGAGGGCTCAGCGTGCTCCTTGTGCTCAGCAGCAGGAGCTGCACCATTCTCCAGATGCTCTCTACCTGCTCCTCCTCTTGCAGTGCCCTCCGTGGGTCCCCACCACGGGGAGAAGGGTTTCTAGAGCAGCAGTTGTGCTTCTGCCACCAGAGGTGCTTTGCAGGGGTGGAAGATCCTGGCTCCTTCAGGAAGTCTGTGTGTGCTGTGGGACTGGAGGGGATGCTTGGCACCAGAAATCTCTGTGACACCACCATGGGAACTGCCACTCAGTCCCTGCCACTCAGTCCCTGTCACTCAGTCCCTGCTCTCCTCCTGAGGACCCCTAAGCCAACAGCAGCCCTGCCCAGGGTTCCCAGCAGGGCTGGGGGACAGCCTGGAGGAAGAGTCTCCCTCACCTCAAACCCATCTCCAGCCTTACAGCAAGGGGAGGGACTCTGCTCCAGTGCAGCTCCAGGCTTTACTACAGGCTTGGCAGTGCTGTGGGTGGGCAGGGTGGACAAAGCTCTGGAAAAGGCAATGGCACCAAGAGGAGAGGGTTCAGTGGAGCCTTTGGACAAGCCATGTGCCAGCTCCAGCAGCTGCCCTCTCCATGTACCCACCAAGAGCTGAGAGAGGTGTGGTGACAGCAGCCACAAGCCCCAGGCACATCAACTGGCTCACAGGATCAGAGGATCAGAGGATGTCAGGGTTTGGAAGGGACCCAAAGAGCTCATCCAGTCCAACCCCTGCCACAGCAGGACCATCCAAGCTAGCTCAGGGCACACAGCAACACAGCCACACAGAGTCTGCAAAGGCTCCACACAAGGAGACTCCACAACCTCTCTGGGCAGCCTGTGCCACTGCTCTGGGACCCACCCAGGCAAGAAGTTGCCTCTTGTGTGGAGCTGCAACCTCCTGTGCTGCAGCTTCCATCCATTGCTCCTTGGCCTATGGCAGGGAGCAGTGAGCAGAGCCTGTCCCCGCCCTCCTCACCCCCAGCCCTCAGACACTTACAAACTGATTCAATCCCCTCTCAGGCTTCTCTTCTGCAGACTAAGCAGCCCCTTGGTCCCCAGCCCTCTTCTCCCACATTCAACTGGAGAGTGGCCTGCAGATCCCCACCAGAGAGCAGCCCCCAGCCCCTCCTGCTGCAGGGACCCTGCACACACACCCAGAGCACAGTGAGCCCCAGAGAGCAGCCCCCAGCCCCTCCTGCTGCAGGGACCCTGCACACACACCCAGAGCACACCGAGCCCCACGCCTCGGCTTGGGCACTCTGGGATGCCCCCAGGCAGGATGCAGACGATGCTGCTCCCTGTGCCACCAAGCACAGGGCTGTCCCCTCCCGGGGACGTGGCCCTCTGAGGACAGTGTGGAGGGGGCTCTCCAGCAGCACCCCAGCTGGGATTTATCCCTTCTCAGTCGTTGCACCTCCGTGTGCCGGCCAGACCCTCCCCACCGTGGGAAGCAGCAGTGTGCTCCCAGCTCCTCTCCCCACATTTGCTGCGGAGGCCTGGCCAAGCACTGAGGATACACAGCCCAGAGCCACGACCGCTGCAGGAAAAACCGAGCCAAGGCTGTAGCCTGGGGGAAAGCAGCAGCCAAAAGTCACTCAAAGAAGGAAGCAATTTGTCTGCTGCTGGCTCCGCTTCCCCCTGACAAAGGAGAGCAGCGCGGAGCGGAGCGGAGCGGAGCGGAGCTGGGCAGGCTGCGGCCATCCGAGCCGCTGCAGGGAGAGCTCCCAGCGGCAGCCCCCAGGCGGGACAGAGCAGGACGGGGGCAAAACACCCAGAGAGGAGCACAGCTGTCGGCTCTGCTTCCTGCTGCACGCCCGGCGCGGAGCAGACAGTGTGTTAGCAGGGCAGCCTCGGGGGCAGCAGCCACGTCCTCTGCATCCCGAGTACACATCCAGCTCAGGAGGATGCCTCCGACTACTGCAGGGCAGGGCTGGACGAGATGACCTTTGGAGGTCCCTTCGAGCCCAGACCATTCTATGATTCTGTGATTCCATGAGTAGAATCATAGAATCACAGATTGGTTTAGGTTGGAAGAGACCTCAAAGATCATCCAGTTCCAACCCCCCTGTGCCACAGGCAGGGACACCTCCCACTAGATCAGGTCACTCCAGACCTCATCCAGCCTGGCCTTGAACACATCCAGGGAGGGAGCAGCCACAACCTTCCTAGGCAACCTGTTCCAGTGTCTCACCACCCTCACTGTGAAGAACTTTCTCCTAACATCCCGTTTCAATCTCCCCTCTGCCAGTTTGAACCCATTCCCCCTCATCCTGTCATTATAAGACCTTGTGAACAGTCCCTCCCCAGCCCTCCTGTAGCCCCCTTCAGATACTGGAAGGTTGCTCTAAGGTCTCCTCAAAGCCTTCTCTTCTCCAGGCTGAAAAGTCCCAACTCCCTCAGCCTGTCTTCAGAGCAGAGCTGCTGCAGCCCTCTGATCATTTTCATGGCCCTCCTCTGGACTCTCTCCAGCAGTTCCATGTCCTTCTTGTGCTGGGGGCTCCATTGTGTGATTCTGTGATTCTATGATTCAGTGATTCTGTGACTCTGATTGTGTGATTCTATGATTCCATGAAGAAGGATGCTAAAAGGGAGGCTGTGGGACCCCTGGCTCGACCCAAGCCAGGCCTCGCATCCAACAGCTCGGGATATGAAATGCACACAATGAGCTCCAGCAAGTAATTAATCCCTTCAGGAGCACTCTAAGTGATTGCAGACAGTTTACCGAGGAGAGAGAATAAAAATGGGAAAGTCGTTGAGAAATTACCATAAAACGTTGCCTTTGCTGCTGCAGCCTGAAACACAATGAGCTCTGCTCCCAGATCCCTGCTCTGCAATGGATTTCAGCTGGCTCCATCTACCTGCCAAGCTGCCAGTCAGGAGGAACCAGCCCAACCCTGCTGAGGCAGCAGCAGCAGCATGCCCACACCGCAGGCGCTCAGCTCCCGCCCCAGCGCCGCTGGCACGCAGCAGAGGGAGCTGCCTGGGGTACCTCATGGCCACCTCACCACTGCCAGCTCTCAGCAGGGCTTGGGAGGGTTAGAGGTGCAGAAAGTGCAGCCAGCAGCACCAGGAATGGAGCTGATGGAGCAGGACAAGATCTCCCAACGATGAGGTTCTGGGGTCCCTGGTGACACTCAGCCACATGAGCCTGCCCACTCCCCTGCCTCCACCTCCCCTCTCCATCCCCCTGGCCCCTCCTGCAGCCTTCACCTGCCTCAGCACAAAGCAGCCTCTTCAGCTGAAGGACAAATCATAGACTCACAGAATGGGTTAGGTTGGAAGGGAGCTCAAAGCTCAGCCAGTTCCAACCCCCCTGTGCCACAGGCAGGGACACCTCCCACTACAACAGGTTGCTCAAGGACTCATCCAGCCTGGTCCTGAACACCTCCAGGGAGGTGGTGGAGCACAGAATCACCCAATGTGATCAAAGATCACATTGGGTGATTCTGTGCTCCACCACCTCCCTGGGCAACCTGTGCCAGTGTCTCACCACCCCCACGGCAAACAACTTCCTCCTCACATCCACTTTCAATCTCCCTTCTGCAACTTCAACCCATTCCCCCTCGTCCTGTCCTTACCAGACCTTGTCAATAGTCCCTCCCCAGCCTTCTTGTAGACTCCTTTCAGACACTGCAAGGCCACTCCAAGCTCTCCTGGCAGCCTTCTCCTCTCCAGGCTGCAGAGCCCCAACTCTCTGTGCCTGTGCTCAGAGCAGAGCTGCTGCAGCCCTCTCAGCTGCATCTTGGTGGCCTCCTCTGCACTGGCTCCAACCCTTGCATGTGCTGCTTGTGCTGGGGGCTGCAGAGCTGCAGACAGTGCTGCAGGTGGGGTGTGAGGAGAGCAGAGCCAAGGGGCAGAACCACCTCTAGAGCCAGAGGGCTCTGGTTTGGCCAAATTCTGTCCTGCTGCACCCAAAGCCCTGCACAACCAAACCAGGAACCACCCTCAGGCAAAACCACTCTGCAGGGTGACCAAGCCTGCCCTCACCCATGGACAGATACTCAGAGGCTGCTCTGGGGGCATCTGTCACAGAATCACAGAATGTTAGGGGTTGGAAGGGACCTTTGGAGACCATCAGATCCAAACCCCTGCCAAAGCAGAGCCACCCAGGGCAAGTCACACAGAAACACATCCAGGCAGGCCTTGAAAGTCTCCAGAGAAGAAAACTCCACAACCTCTCATGTCCATCCCCCCCCAACCTCAGCCTCTCACCCTCAGGGAGCACTGAGCCCCACCGTGGTGAGAAAGGGGTTAAAGGGCCCAGCAGCTGCCCTTCACTTCCAGATCTGCTTGGGATTTTTCAACCAACAGCTTCTACCTGTAACCCTGGGGGGGTTATTACAAGGAGCACCAGGAAAGGTAACATCTCCTGCCCATGAAGTGACCTAAAATCAGTTGGAACTTTAAAATTAAAAACACAGCCTAAGCTTTCACTTCCACTTGAGATCACTCTGGTTTGAAAAGCAGACCTTCCCCCCATCTCCTCTCTGGGGTTTTGCCCTCTCTCTCTCTCCTGTTCTCTCCATGGTTTTGTTTAAAAATTCATCAAGCCAGGAAAAAAAAACTCTGGGACAGGAAAAGATGGGAAGGGAGAAAAAAAAAGANAACCAGAAAAAAAAAAAAAAAGAGTAAAAAAAAAAAAAAAAAAAAAGGAAGAAACTGTGAGTTTTGCAAACCCATCTCTGCACAGGGGAGAAGCAGGGTCCAGACTTGCCCTCCCCCTCTTGAAAGGTGAGAGGCACTCAGAAGGATGAGGGAATATCAGATATTAACCAGTCCCCACACACCCCAGCAGCAGATGCAGCCTCACTGACCCTCTGCAGAGCTCTGTGCTCCTCCTGAGCTCCCAGCACAGCACAGCTTCAACCAGCAAAAAGGGACACAGGAGCCAAGAAGGTCCCCAGGTGTGTCACAGTGCTCCAGCACTGACCATAAATATGAGAAATAGTTTGGCCAGCAGGACCAAGGCAGGGATTGTGCCCCTGGACTGGGCACTGGGGAAGCCACTTCTCAAATACTGGTTCAGTTTTGGGCTCCTCACCCCAAGAAGGACATTGAGGAGCTGGAGCAGGGCAACAAAAGTGGGGAAAGGTCTGGAGAACAGGGCTGGGGAGGAGCAGCTGAGGAGGTGCAGCCTGGGGAAGAGGAGGCTGAGGGCAGAGCTCATTGCTCTCTGCAGCTCCCTGAGAGGAGGCTGCAGCCAGCTGGGGGTTGGGCTCTGCTCTCAAGTGATAGGACAAGAGGAAGTGGCCTCAAGTTGTGTCAGTGGAGGTTTCAGGTTGGATCTAAGGAACAGTTTCTTCCTCAGAAGGGTTGTCAAGGCCTGGCCCAGGCTGCTCAGTTGGAGTCCCCAAACCTGGAGTGGTTTCAAAGCTGTGGAGATGTGGTGCTGAGGGCCATGGCTTAGTGATGACCTGGCAGTGCTGGGTTAAGAGCTGGAGTGAATGATCTGATGGTCTTTGCCAACCACAATTATTCTGTGTTTCTATGACTCTACAAACCCCCAGCTGCTGCTCCCATGAGCTGACAGAGACCCGAGGAGCTCATAGCAAGGATCTTACTCCAACAAGCCAAGTCCCAGAACATGCCCAGCCATGGTGTGGCTCTGAGCCAGGCACTGGTTGAGCTGAGGCATGTCCCACACACAGCACCCATCTGGGGAAGGATCCAGAGGTACCCAGATGCTGACCACTCAGCAGCCAGGTCTCTTCACAGAATCCCAGGCTCAGAGGATGTCAGGGGTTGGAAAGGACCAAGAGTTCATCCAGTCCAACCCCTGCCACAGCAGGACCATCCAAGCTAGCTCAGGGCACACAGCAACACATCCAGACAGAGTCTGTAAAGGCTCCACACAAGAAGACTCCACAACCTCTCTGGGCAGCCTGTGCCACTGCTCTGGGACCCACCCAGGCAAGAAGTTGCCTCTTGTGTGGAGCTGCAACCTCCTGTGCTGCAGCTTCCATCCATTGCTGCTTGGCCTATGGCAGGGAGCAGTGAGCAGAGCCTGTCCCCCCGCTCCTCACCACCATTCTTCACCTGTGTGCCAAGCCTGGCAGCCACAGGTGCTGCATGCAGGTCACTGATGAAGGGTCAGGGATGCCCCAAAACCCCCTGGCAGCCTCAGGGGTCACTCCCACCCCAGGCTGATCCCACTCCCAGTGCCAGAGCTGCCCCACCACCAGCTGCTGTGCTCTGCCTAACGCCTGCTGAACGCTGCCAGGGGATGAAAAGCGACATGGAAATGGAAGATCATTACCATGATCTCCTTGGAAACATCCCATCAGAGCAAGTTTTCCTTCCTCCTCCTCCTCCTTCTCCCTCCCCATGTGCCTGAATCCTGGCACCCCGCGCCTGGCTTGGCGCTGCCTCAGCGCTGTGGCTCCAAGACGCAGGCGTCTGATTTCTAAAGGCATTGTCTCGGATGTGCTGCTGGGGAGCCGCGGAGCAGGGACGGCTCGGATGGAAACCAGGCACCTCCCGCACCACGGCAAAGGCAGCCGGCACACCCGCAGCCGCATTCCTCTTGGAAGCTACAGAGAGAGAGAGCCTAAACCAAACCCAACTCGCTTCGTTCCCAACAAAGGGAAGGGGAACCTCGGCAACGAAACAAATCAGCACCTCCAGCCCCTAAACCGCCTGGCCGGGGAGCGCAGGCAGCGGCGGCTTCGCCATCCCGGCTGCAGCGGCAGCCTCCGGAGCAGCCCTGGGGGGTCTTGATGTGCTCCGTCCACTCGGGAGCCTTGATGTGCTCCATTCACTCAGGAGCCTTGATGTGCTCCATTCACTCAGGAGCCTTGATGTGCTCCATTCACTCAGGAGCCTTGATGTGCTCCATTCACTCAGGAGCCTTGATGTGCTCCATTCACTCAGGAGCCTTGATGTGCTCCATTCACTCAGGAGCCTTGATGTGCTCCATTCACTCAGGAGCCTTGATGTGCTCCATTCACTCAGGAGCCTTGATGTGCTCCATTCACTCAGGAGCCTTGATGTGCTCCATTCACTCAGGAGCCTTGATGTGCTCCATTCACTCAGGAGCCTTGATGTGCTCCATTCACTCAGGAGCCTTGATGTGCTCCATTCACTCAGGAGCCTTGATGTGCTCCATTCACTCAGGAGCCTTGATGTGCTCCATTCACTCAGGAGCCTTGATGTGCTCCATTCACTCAGGAGCCTTGATGTGCTCCATTCACTCAGGAGCCTTGATGTGCTCCATTCACTCAGGAGCCTTGATGTGCTCCATTCACTCAGGAGCCTTGATGTGCTCCATTCACTCAGGAGCCTTGATGTGCTCCATTCACTCAGGAGCCTTGATGTGCTCCATTCACTCAGGAGCCTTGATGTGCTCCATTCACTCAGGAGCCTTGATGTGCTCCATTCACTCAGGAGCCTTGATGTGCTCCATTCACTCAGGAGCCTTGATGTGCTCCATTCACTCAGGAGCCTTGATGTGCTCCATTCACTCAGGAGCCTTGATGTGCTCCATTCACTCAGGAGCCTTGATGTGCTCCATTCACTCAGGAGCCTTGATGTGCTCCATTCACTCAGGAGCCTTGATGTGCTCCATTCACTCAGGAGCCTTGATGTGCTCCATTCACTCAGGAGCCTTGATGTGCTCCATTCACTCAGGAGCCTTGATGTGCTCCATTCACTCAGGAGCCTTGATGTGCTCCATTCACTCAGGAGCCTTGATGTGCTCCATCCACTCGGGAGCCTTGATGTGCTCCATTCACTCAGGAGCCTTGATGTGCTCCGTCCACTCGAGAGCCTTGATGTGCTCCATCCACTCGGGAGCCTTGATGTGCTCCGTCCACTCGGGAGCCTTGATGTTCTCCATCCATTCGGGAGCCTTGATGTGCTCCGTCCACTCGGGAGCCTTGATGTGCTCCATCCACTCGGGAGCCTTGATGTGCTCCATCCACTCAGGAGCCTTGATGTGCTCCGTCCACTCGAGAGCCTTGATGTGCTCCATCCACTCG
>VWZI01003313.1:0-21282 GCA_013396835.1 Psilopogon haemacephalus | reverse complement strand
GAGGGGGGGGGACACGGGAGGGGGCGGGACAGGGGAGCGAGCGGGACACGGGAGGGTGCGGGACACGGGAGCGTGCGGGACACGGGAGCGAGCGGGACACGGGAACGAGCGGGACAGGGGAGCGAGCGGGACACGGGAACGAGCGGGACAGGGGGTTGTGAGGGACATGGGAGCGTGTGGGACACAGGGAATGTACAGGACAACGGGAATATGCGGGACAAGGGAAAGTTCAGGACACGGGAACATGCGGGACCTGTGGGCATGCAGGACACGGGAGCGTGCGGGACCTGGGGGTGTGTGGGACACGGGAAGGTGCAGGATACAGTGGGCGTGCGGGACAAGGGAACATCGGGATGCAGGAACGAGCGGGATCTGGGGGTGTGCGGGACAAGCGGAAGATGTGTGATCTGGGGGCGTGTGGCACGGGAACGTGCGTGACAGCGGGAACACGCGGGACACGGGAGCGCGCAGGACGCAGGAACGGGCGGGAGAGCAGCGGGATTGCAGCGACAGAGGTACTGCGCAAGACCCCGGACCATGTGGGACTCCGGGGGGCAGCGGGACGCAAGGGACCCCCGGTCTATGCGGGACCCCGTGGGCAGAGGACCGTGCAGGACCCGCATCACCCCGGGGTGATGTGGGCTGCAGCTGCAGGCGCGGTGCTGGCTGCATCCCGTGGGTGCCTCGGGAGCTGCCCCCGCATCGAGCCAGCAGCCGCTGTGCCTGGAGCTGCCCGCAGCCCCTCGCAGGCAGGGAGCTGGTGGATGCAGGCCGGGGGAGTGGGAAGCCAGCGTGGGGAGGCCACGCCCCAGCACGCCGCGTGGGAAGTCCTCCTCGTCCCACCTGCCTCAGTCCTCACACCAGCCCTAACAGCTCACGGTGACCCCGGGGGGGGCCTGCACCCCCAAACGCTGCAGGAAGGATTCAAGGGTGGTCCCAGGAGCCCCTCGAGGGACGCTGTGGCTCCCAAACCCTGTGGGGCCTCTCCCGTGATCCGGGGGGGGGAGCGGGATCTGGTTATCATCATTTTTCATTAATTATCCGTCCCTGGGGAGGGGCCAATTAAGTCTATTTGGTGACCTCACGCAGGCTGCCATGGCAACCGCCGGAAAATATTGCATTAGAGCCATCCTCATGTGCGAGATAAGAGCCGGGAGGGCCGGGGTGAGGCAGGGCACCGCTGAGCGATTCGGGGTGCAGCCCACGGTGGGGCTGAGGAGCCCTAAAAAGAGCCCAGCCTGGACGGGACGGCTAAGGGGGACCAAGACAAAGGCTGCTTCCCTTCGCTTTGCTTTGCTTTGCTCCACTTTGCCCCAGAGGTGCTGCTGGGGCAGGATGGGTGCAGAAGCTGCACCCCGAAGCTGCTCTGAACTGGGGGAGGTTGTTGTAGCCCTCTCTTAGCGGCGGAGCCCTCTGCGGGAGTTTCTGGGGCTGTTAAGTCGTTTGGGGGCCAGCGAGGTGACCTTTACACCTCACAGTGTTTCCCTGTCCCCCAAACAGAGCCCCAGGAGATGCCACAGGCCAGGGTGGCTGCGTCAGGCATGAGTCAGGGGAAGGATCCAACCCTTTCCCCCGCACCAAATCCGCTCAGCCTCAACCCGATGCTCCCCAGGACAGCAGGCAGCTGCGCTGGGAACACGCCAGCCCCACTCGCTCCCCTCCTCCTGTCTCCTGGAAAATCCTCCTGCCCACCGCCGCTTGCACTGCTCCCCAAGTCAGGGCTCAGCACCGAGCTCGGCTCCCCGCTGGCTGCGCGGCAGTGATGCCAGGAGCCCGCTGCAACGCCAGTCTGTGCCGTGAGCCACCGTGGCTCTGACCGACTTCTGTCCCTTCAAATCACCCGGCAGAGCTCCCGGCTCTTCTTTTTTTTCCCCTTCCCTGCACATCCCTGGAGCATCCCACCCTCCTCCACCGCCGCTGCCCTGGCAACCGCCGCCCCAGCATCCCTCCGAGCAGCCGCCCCCCTACAATCTGCCCCCACAGCAAGCGCCGCAGGGGCTGGGGTGTCCCCAACATTGCAGTGGGAAGTTTCTCTTTGGGCTCGCTCGGCCCCCAGCAAAAATAAAAGGTGCCCCGCAGCGGGTGCGGGGAGCCGGCAGCGCTGCCGCACCCACCCCCGCACCGGCGCCGTGGAAATGGGTCACGGCTGCAGCCCGCTGCCAAAACGAAGGAGCCAAGCCGGGCGATGTCCTGGCGGCACCGCGGGAGGGGATGCCCCCCCCCGGTGCCATAGCAGCTGCGGAGGATGCCAACAGGGCTACAGTGCCCAGGTGAGGCCGGGCCACTGGGTGTGGCTTTGTGGCCACTGAGGGTCACTGGACAAGGCAGCTGCATGTGTGCCCTTCCCAGGGCACTTGGGACACCTCTTTTGTGTCCCACTGTGTCACCTCACTGACCTCCAGCCCTGGCTACCGTTCTTACATGGGGCCACAGGCAGCTGAGCCCCAACATGAGCATCTTCCCCCCCAGCACCATCCCAGCAGGACCCCCATATCCCCAGCCAACCCCTTCCCCCCCAGACTCACTCAGGTATCCAGCTTTGGGGTCAGGTCCCTCCGCAGCAGCAGGGTCCTCATCACCCGTGGGCATGGCTGTCTCCTCCTCCCGGTCCTCCTGCAGCCTGGGAGCAGAGGAGGGGTGAGATGGGAGGAGCAGGGGTGCATTGCAGGGTGCAGCCACCTAAGGATCCCCAGGAGATAGAGACACAGTGCCTTGAGCTCTGCCAGGGTTTGGGGATGATGGTCCCATGGCATCAGGGCTCCAAGGGCACCCCAATCCTCACCGAGTCCATCCCCTGCCCTGCACTGGTGCCCACAGGTGCCCTATGAGCCCCCCAGCACCTCAAACCCAGCAGGAAGCCTCCTTTTGTGGCAGAGACCCCAGACCAAACTCCACCAAAGCCCGTGGCCATCCCTTCCATGCCCACCTGCCCCCCCATGCCCTCATGTGCCCCTATCCCCAGCCCAGTATCCCCAGTGCCCAGACACTCACCGGTACTGGAAAGGTGCCACGGTGGCAGTGACAGGGTGGCTGTGCAGGGAGCCTGAGGAGAAGCTGATGGTCCCCGACCCGAACATGGAGCCTCGGCCCTGCGAGCTGCCGTGGGGCCCATCCCCTGTCTCCACAGTGGCCACCAAACTGCCCCTGCTGAGGGACCCCCCTGGACGCCCTCCACTCCTGCCCTGTGCCAGGGTGGGTTTGGGCAGCTCCGTGGGCTCCCCAACCCTGCCTGCTCCTCTCCTCCCACTGCCCACTGCCTCTGGCCACTTCTTGGGAGGCACCAGGGGTCTGGATGGTGCTTTCTGCCCCCCACAGGGAGGGATGCTGGGGCTGCCCTCCCTGCTCTTGGCTGGCTCACGGCTGGTGGCTCTGCTGCCGCCTTTGGGCTTGAGGGTCTTGGGGCCAGGGGCCAGCACTCTGACTGGCTGGGGGGACAGAGCTCCAGTAGGGACAGGGACTGCCAGGGTGCTGGGGGGGGCCATGAGGTGCAGCTTGCTGTGGGCTGTGGCTCGGGGCACTGGGATGGCAGAGGCGTAGTGGCTGCGGCCGGCGGGGTTGAGGTTTGCCATCCCATTCATCCTGGGGAGGAGGCTGTCAGCCAGGCTGTGGGGGGAAAAGAGGGTTGAGCAGAGACTGGCACGGTGAGGTGGTGGGCACGGGGGGCACCCAGGTCCCCTCAGACGTGCTGCACCCCAGTCCTGGCCCCTGCTGACTATGAATTCTCAGTGTCCCCAGGAGGAGGCCACTGCATCCCACGCCCCAGGGGTGATAACACACAGGATGTCCCCTCACAGGAAGCCACAGGGCAGGGCACATGTCACATTGTCCCCTAGCGACCCTCTGCAGCCCCATCCCAGTGTCTCCAGGTTCCTGGGGCAGGTTCCTGCAGCAAGGCCACGTAGATACAGACCCTCACCAGGGAGGGCTGCACCACAGGCAGGATGGACCCTTCTTGGCCATCCAAACCCTTTTTCTGCTCCCTAAAACCACCTCCTGGTCAACCAAGGCCATCTCTTGGCCACCCATATCATTTCCCAGACACCTGAAGTCATGTCCTAGCCACTTAAGGCTACCTCCTGCACATCCAAGACTATGTCTTAGCCACCTAAGACCAAACCCTGGTCACCTGAGATCATCTCCCAGCCACCTGAGATTGTCTCCTGATCGCTCAAGGGCACTGCCCAGTAGCACAAAGATCAGCTCTGTCACCCCAGTCCTCAGGCTGAGCCCCATCTCTGCCATCCCCACCCCCTTGTGGTGCAGCCACCCCAGCTGCTGCTCTCATCTCTCTCCACAGTGACTGTCCCTGGCACCACCACCACAGTCACCCAGCCAGTGCCCCACGCCCCCTTGCCTTGGTGCTTTGCTCCTTGGCACATTGCCCCACCCAGAGCACCCACAGGCAGGGCTGTCCATGCCACCAGGACATCAGCACAGGCACAGCAAGTGGGGAAGCTCATCCCTCCTGCAGGCTTTGCCCAGGCAGGCAGAGCAGAGCTCAGCAGGAGCCAGCTCCACCTCCTCCAACAACCTCCTGCCTGCAGCTTTCCAGGAAAAGGGGGGAAAAAAAAATCAAAACTCCAAAGGGAAGTTTTTCTCCATATGGGGAGATGTAGCTGCCTGGGTGCCTGTGCCAACCTCTGCCTCCTCACCCCAGTACAGCCACAGAGAACTAAGTACCAAACGGGCACTGGATGCTGCCACAGACCTCCCCAGGACACTTAATTGGGGTCACTGCAGAGCAGTTTTGCTCATCCCTCCTGAAGGAAAACCTCTGGGGGGAGGGGAGCAGAAGTTTTTTTGGGTCCACGAGGAACCCTAAACTCTGGGTCGGGCAACCTCAGCGCCTGTCACCCCTGAAGGATTCTTGCCGGTGCTGGCTCCGGGCCGGGTGGGTGCAGCGAGCACAAGAGGAGCTTTGTGTGCCTGCTCCAGCGAGCACGTTCGGGGCCGTCCCCGGGGGGCCAGGGGCCGCTGCTGCCCAGGTAGGGGCCGCACACACAGGGGCTGCTCTGTTCGGGGCTGCAGTCTGGCTGCCTCTCAAACCACCCGGCCGAGACCGAGCTGCCCGCAGCTGGAAGGGTTCCCTGGCAAGCCACAGGGCACAGGGGGCCAGATCCTGGCGCCCCCGTGGCAGCAGCACCCAGCTCTGCACCTCTCGCATCTCCTGGGGGAAGGGGCACAGGGGCAAACCCCCCTGAATGCCCCAAACGTGCCCCATTTTGTCTGCTCCTGATCTTAGAGTTACCTCGAGCCCTGCTCTCCCCAGGCTTTGGGGAGTCTGCTAGGACCAAGCCTTGCCCCACATCACCCTCAGCCAGCCCCTCCCCAGGGTGGCCATGGCCCCACCACAGGCAGTCCTTGGGTGAAAGCACAAAAATTCCCTTCTCCAGCACCCCATGAGCTTGATCCACAGAGCCCCGGGGCAGGGGCAGTGGGTGAGCAGGCAAGAGCTAAGCGCTGCAGCTGACCCAGGGCCAGGCAGGAGCTCCAAAGGCATTTTCAAGGCATTTGTAATTAAGAGGCAGAGGGTCCTGACACGCCCAGCGCTGGGCTTGCTCTCCTTGGAGCTTGTGTAATGCCCAGGGAGGTTTTTCTCCCCCTCCACTGTCTGACCGCTGGTGGATGGAGGGAGGGAGGGAGGGACGAGGCACCTGGAGGGGTCTCTGGCCCAGATGCAGCCCTGAGCTGCTGCATGGGATGAGATGGAGACAGGCACTGGGGATCGGTCAGCCCTGCACTGGCAGATAGGTCTGGATGTGGCCCCAGGGGGAGGTGAGGCAGGGTGACAGAGCTCACTGGTGCTGGACAAGGGTGGGGCCTGTCCAGAAACCCTGCATGGGCACCAGCTTGCATCCAAGGGTGCTGCAGGTTGGGTGCTACATGGGGACCATGTGGGGCCACACAAGGGATTTCCTTGCACCCACAATGGTGCACAGCAGCCAAGGCTCAGCTCAGCAGCCAGCAGCGCCAGCCAGGAGCCAGAGACCCCCAGGGACAGACACTCCCAACCCACCCAGCAGTGAGCACCTGCAGCAGTCAGTTCCCCTTGGTCCCTCTGTCCTTTCCCTGGCTGCATCTCATACTCAGACCCCAATCTTGAGCTCTTCTTCACCCTCTCTAACCCAGACCCTTGCCCAGGGCCTGGGGGCAGAGCAGCTGCAAAACATCTGCCAAGGCCTGTGGGGTTGTCTTTCCCCCCCCAGAGAAGTGAGGTCACCTGGGACAGGGCTCAGAGCCAGTGCACAAGGGTGGCTCAGCCACTGTCCCCAGCTCACCTGCTTCACCCTCCATGTTCCTTGCACAAACATCTCCAGCCCCAAGGTCATTGCTGCTGAGGTTTCTCCTAACACAGAGGGAGGTCACCTGCCACTGCCTCCACCTAGCTGGCCCTGAGATCCTCTTCAACCAGCTCAGAGGGAAAAAAACCTCCACCCAGCTCTGTGCCACAACCTTCCCTTCCCCAGCAAACTCTGAGCACCATCAGTGTGCAGCATCCCTCCAGCCCTGCCTGCTCACCAGGCACTGGCACTGGGGCTGGAATCAGCCTTTGTAGGCTTTTTTCCAGTCTCCTTCCATTTCTCCCCCTCCAAGCCCACCAGCAGCCACCTCACTGCCGTGCCCTGGCTGCAGCAGATGCCAAAGCTGCCATGGTGCCCACAGAAAAAAATCAATGCTCCTCTTGTGCTCACAGGGTTGAGGTTTCCCAGGAGATGCCAATGCCTGCCAGGAGCCAGGCTCTGGAGCCATCCCCTCCCTGCATCACACATCTTGGGGGTCTCCAAGGATTTCCTACTCCCAGCTAAGTGTGGGTGAGCCCTCCTCAGGCCTCACCCTGCCTGGGGGATTTTGGGGGATTCCCTGGAGCTGGGCAAGGGGGCTGTGACCTTGCTCCTCTGGGTTGTAACACCAGCAGGATGCCTGGGCTGAGGTCTGGTACCCAGGGATGTCACCAAAGTGGCAAACCCAAGAAACTGCCACCAAGATTTCCCCCCATCAGCCCCAGGAGGAGCTGCTCCTGTGCCCAGCAGCTCTCCCCAGTCACCCCATTACAGGTTCACAGGTTCCCAGGATATCGAGGGTTGGAAGGGACCAAAAGAGCTCATCCAGTCCAACCCCTCTGCCAGAGCAGGAGCATCCAAGCTAGTTCAGGGCACACAGCAACACATCCAGACAGAGTCTGCAAAGGCTCCACAAAAGGAGACTCCACAACCTCTCTGGGCAGCCTGTGCCACTGCTCTGGGACCCACCCAGGCAAGAAGTTGCCTCTTGTGTGGAGCTGCAACCTCCTGTGCTGCAGCTTAGAATCACAGAATCAGTCAGGGCTGGAAGGGACCACAAGGATCAGGCAGTCCCAACCCCCCTGTCATGCCCAGGGACACCCTACCCTAGAGCAGGCTGCCCACAGCCTCTGCCAGCCTGGCCCCAAACACCTCCAGGGATCTGGCCCCAAACACCTCCCAGCAGGGGCAACCCATTCCAGCCTCTCACCACTCTCATGCTCAACAACTTCCTCCTCACCTCCAGCCTCAATCTCCCCACCTCCACCTTTGCTCCATTCCCCCCAGTCCTGTCACTCCCTGACAGCCTCAAAAGTCCCTCCCCAGCTTTTTTGTAGCCCCCTTCAGATCCTGGAAGGCCACCAGAAGGTCCCCTGGGAGCCTCCTCTTCTGCAGCCTGCACAGCCCCAACTCTTTCAGGCTGTGCTCACAGCAGAGCTGCTGCAGCCCTCTCAGCATCCTCGGGGCCCTTCTCTGCACACCTCCAGCATCTCCACATCCCTCTTGGCCCAGGGGCTCCAGCACTGGATGCACTACTCCAGGTGGGCTCTCAGCAGAGCACAGCAGAGGGGCAGAATCCCCTCCCTGGCCCTGCTGCCCACACTGCTCCTGCTGCAGCCCAGCCTCTGCTTGCCTTTCTGCCCTGCAAGTGCACACTGCTGCCTCAGCTTCAGCTTCTCCTCCACCAGCACCTCCCTGGCCCTGCTGGCCACACTGCTGCCACCCTGAGCTTCCATCCATTGCTCCTTGTTCTATCCCAGGGAGCAAGTGAGCAGAGCCTGTCCCCCCACCTCCTGACTCCCAGCCCTCAGATATGGACAATGAATATAAAGAAATAATAATACAAATAATGATAATTAAAAATTATGATAAATATTTATCATGAGTGAGCACAAACTGAAACCATTCCCTGGAGAGACTCACCCCTGCCTTCTTCCAAACAAATTCTTCTTTTTCCTCTGGGCTGATTTCTGCCCCATTCCAAGCTTGTCCCCAGGGGCCAGGTGCCCCTGGTACGTGCCCCAGATGCCATGGTGGCCTGGCAGGGGGTGAGTGCCCTGCCAGGCTGCGTCACTCTGGCTCCCTGCCGCCACTCTGCCCGCCGAAAGCAGGTTACAGCTTGACCTAGATAGACTCAGGTGGCTCCTCTGCAATTAGCTTGAAAGGGAAACAACTTTCTCCTTCAAGGCAAGGTGGCCTCGGGGCCCCCCTGTGCCCAGGGCTGCTCTCGGGAACCTGCTGCCACTCACCCTGCAGGTTAGGTGAGCGCCAGAAGCCCTCACTCAGCGTTTCCAGTTTGGGGCTCCCAGCCACCAGCTGGGCTTTGGGCCCTGCTTGCTGCCCAAGCACCTGCCTGGCATTGCTGGGAGCTGTGGTGGTGGCAGGCAGCAAACACACAGGAGGTGTCTTAGTGCCAGGAGAAGCCACAGCACTGCTGTGGGCAGCAGAGTCCTGCCCGAGCACTGGGGCTGAGCCTCTCTCTGGACAGACAGAAATGCTCAGCTCCTGGCCAGGGAAGGATGCTCAGCTCAGCTACCTCCAGAGCTCAGGTCTGGAGCTCTGGGCCATGGCTGCAGAGCTGAACTTGACTTTTCCCCACGTTAGAGACCTTTAAGCCCAGAAATGAGATGGTTTCTGATCCCTTCACATGATGCCATCCACAGAGGCAGTGGCGTTCAGGCTGAAGGAAAGTGAAAGAGCCTTGGCTGAGGCACATCCTTCATCCCAGGACAAACGGCCCAGTACATCCCTGAAGGCATCTCCATCAAAGAGGCATCTGTTGTGCTCAGAGCTCGAGCCACTTGCTCAGCCTGGTGTCCAAATGCATCTCACACGTGCAGCTTTAGCAGCCAGAAATGAACACAGGGACCTGGAGCCCAGGCCTCATTTCCTGCCCCAGATTCACACGTGAGGGGTCACTGGAGCATCCCCAGCACCCAGCAAAGTGGCAGAGCCACTTTGGAGCCATCTATCACCTGAGGAGAGCTGCCCCTCCCCTGGCTCACAGCCCCATGGGGCTGAGCCTCTTCCTGACCCTGCACTGAAGCTACAGCAGCTGAAGCCCCCAGGCCCTCTGTGGTGCCTCAGAGGGACCCAACCTCTGCCTCTCCCATGGTGTCAGCAGAGCAGCTAACAGCTCCACAATTGTGTCACTGTCCCCAGAGTGTTTCAGGGTGACTTCTATAAAGACTGGCTTCTCTCTGATCTCTGAGCTGAGAGATCTCTGCTGGGAGTGGAACTCTGCGCTGTGCCCCTGGGATAATCGTGGCAGGAGTCTGGACATGAACACTTGGTAATGCAAAAAGCTTTGAAACCCTTCAGCCCCTGCCAGGGCCTTGCTGCCACTCTGTACCTGTCCTTCCACCCTGACACAGCCTCTACCAAGCATGAAGGAGCTGAAAGCAGGCTGAGAAATAGGAAGGAAGGAGGCCAGGGCATTGCCTGGGCTGCAGAGCAGCTCTGTAAACTGGGAGCCATCATTAAGACACTCCCGGCACAGGCAGCAGGGGGCGGGGGTCGAGCTGCCCCTGCTGGATGTCTGTGGGGAGATGCTTGCGAGAGAGGAGGGAGAGGAATAGCCCCGAGGTGAGCCCTGGAGTGCAAGCAGCCTGAGGAGCTGAGCCCATGCCAAAGGACTGATCCTGGTGCCGTGACACAGCTGCCCGAGATGCCTTCAGGGATGGCTGTGAGCCAGCACAGCCTCCTCCCTGGCACGCTTGGGAAGGCTGACAAAGAAAAGGCTCCTTGTGACACAAGGGACATAAAAGTTTCCTAAGAGAAACAGAAGGAGCAGGGGCAGAAAGGAGCCTTCAGAGCAGAACAAGCTGCCGATTCATCTGCCAGCCCCATCCCTCTGGCCCCACCGTGCCCTGGCCAGGACCTGGCCTGCCCACCAGCTGGTGTCACTGCCTGGGACATTGCCACCACCCATATCACCAGGGTTCTAGGCCAGGTCCTTCCTCGGGGAGCCCTCCACTGCTCCCATCTCCCTGCCCCCCAGAGGAGTGTGTCAAGGCTGGGAATGGGCAGGAGGCTCTCTCGGGTACATGCAGCAGATGGGCAGGAGGGCTGGAAGGGAAGGTGGGCAGAGCTGGAGCTGTTTCCCCACAGTGATACTGGGGGCTCCGGGAGCTGCTGAGAGAGGGGCTGCAGGCTGGGGCAGGAGGAGAGGACCAGGACCTGCCTGTTGTCAGAGCAGCCATGCCCAGCACACTGCCAGGGCACTAATCTCTGCTTGAGCCTCTTTGGGAATCCCATTAGGCACTTAACCCACTTTAATAAAACCTCGTTTGTAGCAAAGCTTAGCTCTCGGCTGAACCCACGGAGCAGCCACTGCCACCGAGAGCCCCACAGACAGCAGCCAAACCGAGCTCTGCCCAGGCTGGCAGCGACCCTGCTGCAGGCATAGGGCTGGACCGAGCTCTCCTCCCACTGGCACAGAGATGGGCGAGGGTCTGTGCATGAAGCCCCCGTGCCAAAGGCCTCTCCCTGGCCCCATCGCCTGGGGACGCTGCCGGTGACAGGAGCCACAGGTCACCTCTCCTCCCACCCTGTCCCCACCCCGCAGGTTTCACACCGGCGTGCAGCGGGGCGGGTGTGACTCCTCCTGAGCCGGGACAGCTGGGGACCCCTCAGGGTAAGGGTCTCCCGTCCGCCGGGCAGGAACCCCCATAGGGGTTGACGTGAGGCCCATCAGGGCTGTGCGGTGCCGGCTCGGGACGGAGGAGCCAGCCTCGTCCCCCGGCCCCAAGCGAGGAGCGGGAGGCAGAGCGGAGCGGCGAGGGGCAGGGGCGCAGCCCCCCGCGGTGGGGAGGTTCAGGAGGTGCCGGTGCTGGACAGCTCCTCACGGCACCGCCCCCCGGCCGGGACCGCCCCCCCCGCGCCGGTGTCACCCCCCGCGGGCCGGTACCGTCCTCCCGGACCGGGGAACCTCTCCCCCTCATCCCGATACCGCCTCCCCAGGTCAGTGTCAACCCCCCCGGGGCCGGTGTCACCCCCCGCGGGCCGGTATCGTCCTCCCGGACCGGGGCTCCTCTCCCCCTCAGCCCGATACCGCCTCCCCAGGTCAGTGTTAACCCCCCCAGGGGCCGCTGTCACCCACCCGCCCGGTGTGGCCTCTCCCGGCTCCTCTCGGGATCAGTGCGCCCCCCGCCCCGAGCCGGTACCGCTCCTTGGGCCGGTGCCCCTCTCTCTGGGCAGAGTCACCCCCGGGGTCTGGTGTCCCTGCCCCCCTCGGATCAGTGTCCCCCACGCCGTGCCGGCAGCGTCCTCCCCGTGCCCCTGGCCAGTGGTGTCTGTCCCCTTTGCGCCTCTGCCGCCCGCCCGCGGCCAGCAAGGCGAGTCCAGCCCAGCCCGTCCAGGATCGCTCAGCCCCTCTGCCCTGTGGCCCCTGTCTGGGGCTGATGCCACCTCTCCAGAGCCTGCTGCCATCTGTCCTCCCAGCGGCGCTGCCTGTCATCCCCCACTGTCCCAGTACCCTTGGGAACCGAGGCAGGGCTGTCCCGCCGTGCGGTGACATCCCCCTGAACCTCCTCCAGATGCTTCTCAGACAACAGCCTGCCCCGGGGGGAGGGTTTGGGTTGTGCTGAGGATCTCCTGCTCTCATCATCCTCCCCACTCCCCTCCTCGGGACGCCATCCGCAGTCCTGTGACACAAGAGCCCCCGGCACCGCGAAGCCTAGAGTCCTTTTGCCATCCAGCACCATGGCCCAATAGCCACATCTCCCTTTGCACCGCTTCAGGGTATCAAACCCTCCCCAAAACGCTCCCAAAACCTCTTCAGAATTTCCCCCACACCTCCCCAGCGCCGCTGCGGGGCCAGTGACAAGCCCCGGGCCAGGAGCCCACAGCCCAGGTGCAGGCGCTCGGGCCGGTGACATTTGGCTAAACTTCCGTCTGGGCCAAGGCTCCCGAGGCTGATTGCATCATTTACCGAGCCCCACGCTCCTGCCCGGCACCGGCCCCGGCCCTTCGCTCCCGGGATCGCTGAGCCCGAGCAGATGTCGCAGCGTCTGCGCTTCGCCTCCGTCCCGCGGAAACGAACCCCCCTGGGCCTCAACCCCTGCAACCTGGAAGCCTCCGACGCCTTTTGGCTCTGCCGACGGCGGGAGGCAGCTGGGCGGCGGCGCTGCGAAACGCATTAACGCGGCAGATGCTGTCGCCTTCGCACGCAGACGTGTGGGGTGCCACGGCCCGGGGGTGAAGCTCAGCCTGACCCCCCCCACCCCGGCACGGGCGACTCATCCCCGGGACCCCCGGCGATCGCTGACGGGACCCTCGCTGCCTCTTTGCTTCTTCCAACACTCAGCCCTCCAAGCCTGCAGCAGGCAGAGCGGGTTCTAGGGACATCAAAAAGAGTCATTTTGCCACCCCAAAACAGGTTAAGGGTTTAGAAAACAACACAGGGAGTGTGGGATGGGTAAGAGGGGGCACAGCAAAGGGGTGAGGTGAGCAATGTAGGGACACAGCAAAGGGGTGAGGTGAGCAATGTAGGGACACAGCAAAGGGGTGAGGTGAGCAATGTAGGGACACAGCAAAGGGGTGAGGTGAGCAATGTAGGGACACAGCAAAGGGGTGGGGTGAGCAATGTAGGGACACAGCAAAGGGGTGAGGTGAGCAACAGGGACACAGCAAAGGTGAGCAATTTAGGGACAGCAAGGAGGTGAGCAGTGCAGGGACACAGCAAAGGTGAGTAATATAGGGACAGCAAGGAGGTGAGCAATGTAAGATACTACAAAGGGATGAGGTGAGCAATGTAGGAACACAGCAAAGGGATGTGGTGAGCAATGTAAGGGATTCTACAAAGGGATGAGGTGAGCAATGTAGGGACACAGCAAAGGGGTGAGGTGAGCAATGTAGGGACACAGCAAAGGGGTGAGGTGAGCAGTGTAGGGACACAGCAAAGAGGTGAGGTGAACAATGTAGGGACACAGCAAAGAGGTGAGGTGAGCAACAGGGACACAGCAAAGGGATGAGGTGAACAGTGTAGGGACAGCAAAGGTGAGCAATTTAGGGACAGCAAGGAGGTGAGCAATGTAAGATACTACAAAGGGATGAGGTGAGCAATGTAGGGACACAGCAAAGGGGTGAGGTGAGCAATGTAAGGGATACTACAAAGGGATGAGGTGAGCAATGTAGAGACACAGCAAAGAGGTGAGGTGAGCAATGTAAGGGATACTACAAAGGGATGAGGTGAGCAATGTAGGGACACAGCAAAGGGTGAGGTGAGCAATGTAAGGGATACTACAAAGGGATGAGGTGAGCAATGTAGGGACACAGCAAAGGGTGAGGTGAGCAATGCACAGCGAAGGGGTGGGGTGGGTAATGCTGGGGATACAGCAAAGGGTTGAGCTTTAACCCCGAGAGCAGACACAGAGCTGGGGTGCAGTGACTGTGTCCCTCCCTGCAGAGCAGCCCGGCTCCAAGCAGGGACATTTTTCGACGCCCAATCTGCTTCAGGCAATGAAGCAGGTGAGGGGAAATCAATTCATGGCTTCGATTCCCAACCGAATCCTGCCTGGTCCCGGTCCTGCCTGGTATGAACCATTCCCACCACAAGCAGAACTCCCCTCTCTGCTCTTACCTGGGCAAACGAGAGGAGCGTCCCCTGAGCCTGACACTCTCTCGTATCACAAACAACTCTGCCTGCCAGGGCTGTTCCCGGCAGTTCCCGGCAACGCTCCGGCTCGATGGCACTCCAAGGGCTTTCCCTCGGGACCAGCGAGTGTTAGCAATGGAAAGCAAAAGCCGCGGGGAGCCCTTAATGGGATGAGTGGATTTTCCAGCGAGCTGCAAATCCGCAGTGGCTGCTGCCAGACACCTCCCGGATCGGGTCTTAGGGGTTTGCAGCCAGTCCCCGCTGCCATCTCTGCCAGGCTGCAGCCACAACACAGTCCCGAGGGAGCCACATCCCTGGGGCTTATCAGGACCACCCTGAGTGTGTCCCGGACTCTGTGATTCTGACGCCAAAGTCCTCAAAGAGCCGAGGGCTGCCTCTGATGTTTGTGGCTGGAAGAGATGGGCAAGGGCTGGAAGTGCCTGCAGTGGCACTCCCCCATCAATCCCAGAGCAGGCAGCAGCTCTGGCCCCACAACCTTCATGCACCTGAAACTAAATCTCCTGTCTTTAAGGGATGCAGCTCACAGAGGCACTGTGGGGGCTCACCACAGTGGGGGCACCTGGCTTGCCTGGAGGTGATTTCAAGTATCTCTAGGGTTAGAAAAAGAGGTTCAGGGGAGACCTTCTCACTGCCTGTGGCTACCTCAAAGGAGGCTGGAGCCAGGTGGTCTCTCCTCCCAAGAAAGAAGTGATAGGACATGAGGCAATAGCCTCAAGTTGCACCAAAAGAGATTTAGATTGGACGTGAGGATCAATTTCTTCTCCCAAAAGGTTGCTGAGTCCTGGTCCAGGCTGCCCAGGGCAGCGATGGAGTCTTCATCCCTGGAGGGGTTTTAAAGCCCTTGAGATGTGGTGCTGAGTGCCATGGTTTAGTGCTGACCTGGCAGTGCTGGGTTAATGTTGGAATTGATGATCTTAAAGTTGTTTTCCAACCTAAAGGATTCCATTATAAAGCATTATAAAGCGTTCCTTATTGTGGTCTTCCAGGATCTGAAGGGGGCTACAAAAAAGCTGGGGAGGGACTTTTGAGGCTATCAGGGAGTGAGAGGAGTGGGGGGGATGGAGCAAAGGTGGAGGTGAGGAGATTGAGGCTGGAGGTGAGGAGGAAGTTGTTGAGCATGAGAGTGGTGAGAGGCTGGAATGGGTTGCCCCTGCTGGGAGGTGTTTGGGGCCAGATCCCTGGAGGTGTTTTTGGCCAGGCTGGCAGAGGCTGTGGGCAGCCTGCTCTAGGGTAGGGTGTCCCTGGGCATTGTAGGGGGGTTGGGACTGCCTGATCCTTGTGGTCTCTTCCATCCCTGACTGATTCTGTGATTCTATGATTCCATGATAGGACGAGGGGGACTGGGTTCAAATTGGCAGAAGGGAGATTTGAATGGGATGTTAGGAGAAAGTTCTTCACAGTGAGGGTGGTGAGACACTGGCACAGGTTGCCCAGGGAGGTTGTGGCTGCTCCCTCCCTGGAGGTGTTCAAGGCCAGGCTGGATGAGGTCTTGAGCGACCTGATCTAGTGGGAGGTGTCCCTGCCTATGGCACGGGGGGGTTGGAACTGGATGAGCTTTAAGGTCTCTTCCAACCTAAACCATTCTATGATTCCATGATCCTCTCTGCCCAGGCACACTCGCACCTTACCCTCACCCACCCCTGGATGGATGTCTCGGAGCAGAGCCCAGTCCCCCGGGGCAGCAAGGAGGGAGGGATGGGGCAGAGCTCAGCGTGGCGAAGGGCAGGGCAGAGGAGGTGGGAGAGAAGCAGCACAGCTCGGCCGGCCCCGAGCCGGGGGAGTTTCCGCGGCCGGAGGTGACGCCGCTGGCTGCATCCGCACGGGCCCTGCAGCCGTGTCCGGTGGGAGCTGAGGATGCAGACAGGGAACGAGCACAGATCTGCCTCCTCCGGCTCTCATCTCCGCTTCTCCGCGGGAGCAGCAAATACTGGGAGGTAACTCCAACACTGGCCCAAAGCAGCACGGCCAAACCCTTCAGAGCCCAAGTCCCACATCCCAGCAGTAAGAGGGTGCCAGGCTGCTGGTCCCACTGCCCCAGCTGGCCCTGGGGATGGGTGGCTTGTCCCGAGTTGTCCCATCCTCATAGGAACCCTAACTCCTGGTGCCTGCAGAGCAGTCCCTGTGATTCATCCCCTCTGTGGCCAAATCCTGCCCTGGCACATGGATGGTGTGAGGACAGCTCGGGCAGCAGGGACATGGTTCAGCCTCTGCCACAGGGGCTGCAGTGTAAATCACAGCAGGATAAAGCACTGCTGGGTGCCCAAAGGTGACACACGGTGACTGCAGGTGGCAGGAGCCAGGGTGGCAGCCGTGCTGCTAAGCCTCTCAGGGTCAGGGCTGTGAAGGATGTGACCCTGTGTGAGGAGACAGGGAGACACTGTGGGTGCTCTCAGGAGCTCAGCACTGAGATGGGCCAACTCAGAGCCCCCTAGAATGGGCCCAGGTGACAGTGATGGTGCTGTGGGGGGCTCAAGGGCTGTGCCAGGACAGGGCACCCACCTGGCAGCTCTGAGCAATGCAGGTAGACCAAGTCCTGCAGCCAGCAGCAGCTTCACTGCATGTCCTCATCCACACACCCCCACCAAAGCTCCAAACCCTGCTCCACGTCACTTGGGGGAGGGTTGATGAAAATCCTGCTTTCTCCAGTTGCAGTCACTTCCCATGATGGTGGCAGTGAGTGCCAGGGGCTCCTCCAGCCCCTCTCACCCCTACCACCCCCTGCTCCAGGCAGTGGTTTCAGCAGCAGTGTCCCATGTCACCGCCTGGACCCCATGGCACAGCTGGCACAACCCCACAGCTTTCCTGCTGAGCAGCAGGACTTGAGCTGTGCCAGCAAGTGTCAGAGCCTGCTGGGACAGGTTGGTGTCTGCTCTGTCACCTGGAAGCCTTTGAGGAGGGCCCACGGGTGTTGGCAATTTGCCACTTGCCTGCAGCCTGTGCCTCAGTTTCCCCATGCACTGCCTCAGCCTCATCACCACCTGTGGGTACCAACTGCCCCAGCAGGTCCTGGCTGCCCAGTGTGTTTCTAGGAGCTGGCACTCCTCTGGGCTTGGTTAGGGCTTGGGGATCAACCCTGCCCAGAGGGGAGAAGCTGATGCCAGCAGCTGAGCTTTCGCTGGGGTCACACAGGGAAGCTGTCAGTGACACTGTGGTCCCAGCTGCCCCATGCCTGGGGACCCCTCCCTGTCACTTCCTGGTTCTCTCCCTGCAGTGGGTTACAAAGGGCTGTGGCAGGACAGAGGACGCTGTCCCTAGCTGCCACCCAATGGGCAACCCCCCCAGGTGACAGGGCACTGTCACCCATTTGCCAGCAGCATGGTGGAGGGAGGTCACCATGATGGTGGGAACTGATTCTGAGGGCTGCCATCCCTTACTGGATAGGTTCTGTTGGTGTCCCGCTTCTGCACTGGTGTCTCTGTTCCATGTCCCTATCCTATGTTTGTGTCCCAGTCTCATGCTGGTATCTTCATGCCAGGCTGATGTCCCAAACCCAGGCCAATGTTTCAGCCCTAGGCTGATGTCTCTCTCTCTCTCTCTTTGTCTCACTTTGCAGATGCTGGAGCTTGTCAGACATCCCCAAGGAGCAAGTGCAGGACAAGAGGACACCCCAGGATCAGTGAGCAGCAGCAGTGCTGCAAGGGTCATGGGCACAGCCAGGTGCCCTCCTCCACACACCACCAGCTCCAACTCTCCCAGCTCAGCTTGGATCCTGAAAAGTGGAACACAGCCCCAGGGGACTCGACTGTTGGATGCCTGAGCCCAGTGGCACTGGGGACAGAACAGTGTGTCCAGACCTAGGGGGTGGCACTGGGGATGGGACAGAGCAGCCAAGCTCAGTGGCATCACACAGAATCATAGCATCATAGAATCACAGAATGGTAGAGGTTGGAAGGGGCCTCTGAAGATCATTGAGCCCAACTGCCCTGCCAGAGCGGTCAGGGCAGGTCAAGTAGGAACAATTCCAGTCTCCAGAGTAGACTCCACAACCTCTCTGGGCAGCCTGCTCCTGGCCTCCAGCACCCTCACACCAAAGAATTTTCTCCTCATGCTGAGGTGGAACTTTCTGGGTTCCAGTTTGTGTCCATCGGTCCTTGTCCTATCACAGGACACCGCTGAACAGAACTTGGCCCCTTCTTACCCCCAACCCTTCAGATGTTTGCAAACATCAGTAGGATCCCCTCTCAGCACACAATACTCCAGATGTGGTCTCACCAGGGCAGAGCAGAGGGGGAGGAGAACCTTCTTTGACTTGCTGATCACACTCTTCTTAATGCACACCAGGAGTATGCACTGGCTTTGGCCAGAAGGGCACATTCCTGTCCCACAGGTGACTTACTGCCCACCAGAACTCTGAGGTCCTTGTCCATGGAGCTGCTTTCCAGCATGTCCACCCTTAGTGTGTTCTGGTGATGTTCCTTCTCAAGTGCAGGACTCCACACTTAATCTTGTTGAACCTCATCAGATTCCCCTCTGCACAGTCCTCCCACCCACCCAGGTCCTGCTGGGTGTCTGCACAGCCTCTGCTCTCTCAGCCACTCCTCCAACTTCAGCACCACCAAAGGACTTGCTTAGGGTCCACTCTGCCCACTCTGTCCCCTCACTCAGGTCGTTGAGGAAGCTGCTGAATAAGCCTGGCCCCGGTGCTGACCCCCGGGGAACACCACTGGCTGCAGGTCTCCCACTGCACCCTGCACCCTCGATCACAACCCTTTGAGCTCTGCTGTTCAGCACGGCCCAGTGGCAACTTGCTGGTCCAGCCTGGGGCCCCTGCAGCCAGCCCAGAAGGGGGCTGGGGGAGGGGGCTGCAGTGGCCTGCTGGGGTTTAAGGTCCAGACAGCCGCAGGNCGCAGCCGGAAACATCTTTTTCCTGTCCGTGGAGCTGCGGCAGTGGGGGGGTGGCAGGAAGAAACCTCCTGCCTTGGAGGGTTATTTATAACCTGCTGCTGTGGAGCCAGCCAGATTGCCCCAGTGTCCCCACCTGCACCCCGACCCCTGCTCCAGCCCCAACCCCATCCCTGAACCCATCCATTGCCATTCCCAACCCCTGTCCGCATCCTCATCCCCATCTTATCCCATCCCATCTCATCCCACCACCTCCCATCCCCACCTTATCCCATCCCATCCATTCCATTCCATCCCATCTCATCCCACCCCATCCCACCACCTCACATCCCATTCCCGTCTTATCCCAACCCATCCTGTCCCACTCTCTAACCCCATTCCCTTCCCCACACACCAAGACTCAGCCTGGACACCTTCAGCAGAAGGAGGAGGCCCAAGTCCTGCTCAGGGACATAATTTCCCTCCCACCCAACACCAGAGCTCACCCAGGCCTGCACTCCCCATCCCACCCTGGCACCTTGGCACCCTGTTTTCCGTGCCAGCGGAGTGCACGGGGCCAGCTCTGCCTCCTGCCCACACCCTGGGAGCCTTTCTCCCCATCCAGTCCTAGATGCTGCTGGAGAGCAGCTGAGGCACGGGGCTGGCAGCACAAGGAGGACACCAAGGCAGCTGCGGGTTGTAAGCTGGCTGAGGCTCCCGGGGAGCTGGCAGGGACAGCCGCGGGCAGGGCAGGCAAAGCAGGCAGCTCCTGCCCACCGGCTGAGGCTGCAGGCAGCCCCCGCACCCCCCTGGCACCGCATGGGCAGCTCCTCAGTGCATGCAAAATGACTCAGCCGGGATCCGGCCGGGCCAGCCAGGAGCTCCTGACTCATCTTCCCTGGCTGCAAAACTTGGGGCTCTAACCCCCACCTTGTAACACTACAGGCACCACTCTGGGTGGGGGGGGGGAGATGTGTGTGTGCAGGGGGCTCCAAACCCCTCCCTGGCAGCACCACCACCCTCCTGCGCTGTGCCTGCTGGCTACAGGGAATCCCAGGGGAGCAGCAGCAGCACCCCCGCAGCCTCGGGCAGTCCCTGCCTGTGTGTGTGCCCCCCTGGGGGCCGCGGGCAGTGGCGGCTGCGGGACCCGCGGGCACACCCAAGCTCTCCCTGGCTCTGCTCCCAGTTGGTTTTTTCCTAGGTGAAATCCAGGAAAACAGGAACCGAGGCGCACGCGGGTCTTCGTCACTCCCTTCCCACCCTGGTGACAAGTTCAGGTCCCCACGGGGGACTCGGCCCGTGCCGAAATCACCTCCGAGTCTCTCCCTGCATTGTGCCATCCCGGTTTGGCTGCGGCGCTGGCACGGCTGGGCTGTGACGGTGTCGGCTCCGGTGAGCCAGCCTGGAACGGAGCTTGGGGATGCCAGCACGGCAGTGCTCGGCCCCGCCGGGATGGCAGAGTGACCCTGGGGTGGCAGAGCATCCCCGGGCAGCCCAAGCACCCGGCAGAGAGAAGCCATCACCCCTTTGCTATCGGTGACAGCAGCGCTTTGAAACAAGACCAAGTCCCCACTGCCCCTCACTGTCCCCACACCAGCATGCGGACATGGAGCTTCTGGGGCAGCCACTCTGGGAGCACCCATGGGTGCCCACAGCACCTTCCCATGCCAGCATCCCTCAAGTGAGGGCATGAGCTGCTGGCACTGAGGAGAGAAGATGCTGGGCAGCACGACCTGTGTTTCCCCATCTCAGCTCTCTGGATCATGTCCCCTCGTCTCGGCCACCCCCGTGCCTCAGTTTCCCCGTGTCACCCTCCGCTGCCACTGTTGCCCTCCCCGGGGCTGGTTGCAGAGCAAGGGGGAGCAGGCAGCACCAGCCTCCAGCTGCTTCCCGCAGCCCCTCTCTCTGCTGGCAACGGGGGGGGGGAGGTCCGGGGGACATCGGGGGACATCGGGGGACACCGAGACACGGGAACATGCCAGCCCGAACGTGCTGCCCTGGGCATTGCTCCACTGCCTCCGAAACAGGATCCCCACGGCGAGGTGGGGACGTTGTGTGATACAGGGGAGGGGACACGGGGGTCTGTCCCGACGGTCAGGCAGCGACAGTAGTCGCCAGGCTGTCCCCTGTGCCACCACTGGTCCCAGCAACATGCGCCCCTTCCCTCGGCCCCACCCGGGGTGTGCCCCACCATCTGCCTTCGCCAGTTAAGTGCCTTCTGTGTCTCCCTGGTCCCCAGCGCAGTGTCCCTGTCATCACCGCCCCCCTCCGGGATGTCCCCACTATCACCGCAGGATGTTCCCCATCACTCCGGCCCCACCAGGGTGTCCCCCGCCTCACCGCTGGTCTCTGTCGGGGCGTCCCACGTCACCCCCGGTGCCCGGCGGGGGGCATCCTCCGTGTGTTCCCGGTGCTCCCCGGGATGTCCCAGCGGGGTGTCCCTCCCCGCTGCCCCCCAGCGCAGGGCTCGGCGCCCGTCGCGGCACTCACCGCTCGCTGCGCCCCGTCGCGCCTCGCCCCCCGTGCGGCTCCCGCTGCCGCCGGTCGCGGACTGCCCGCGGG
>VWZI01003310.1:8391-34815 GCA_013396835.1 Psilopogon haemacephalus | reverse complement strand
GGTCTCTTCCAACCTAGACCATTCTATGATTGTATGATTCTATAATGACTGAAGAGTAGCTTAGGCCTAACTTCTGCTATTACAGTCTGGCTGTAAGTGGACATAGTTACATTGGCATGAACCCTTGTTTAACATGAATCTTTCAAGTATATTTTACTATAGAATAAATTTCAGTTGCTTTACTTACCAAGTTTTGAAGTATGGTGAGTCAAGTCCTTCAATTGTGACGGCATCTTACAAGGCTGAGGACTGCAGGCTACAATTTGCAATTGCATCACCACAGGCATGTCTGTGGTGGCTGGGGATTCCCATCTTCATCTGTATGTTGCCTGAATGGGGGATGCTGCTTTTCTAACATCTTTTGAATATCCTCCATTTTCTTTGACAAAATATGCTCCGAACCACATAAGGTCAGGCTTAGCCATTTGGCTCTAAACCCCATTATTCTTAAGTATTGCAAAGCAGAGAAAGTCGGCAAAAACATGGAAAATGTCATGCAGGTGAACAGAAATTAGTTTATATTAAGGATGCTAGAAGACAACTTTTAACTGGCTATGTGTGTGTGTGTGAAACTGAAGTTTTGAGCTGTCAAACAGAAAGCTGTTACTTGCTGGATGCAATTTGTATGAACTAGTTGTAAATGTTGATAAAACCTAGACTAAATAGAGGTGGTACATTTTCAATACAGTTAATAAAGAGGAAATAAACACAGCTAACAAGTAGGTGGCTGCTCATCTGTCGAGCTCCTACATATAGACTATCTAGACAGAGAAAATGGGGTGTTTGTGCTCCAGAAAGAAGACCTTGTGCCAAAACAAAGGGTTCCCAAAAAGAAATGAAGACGATGGCCTAAAAAGAAGGCTAGAAGTGAGAAATCTGGGATATCAAGAAGATAAAAATAAATGCTAAGGGATGCCTAGCGCAAGCACTGACCAGCATGACCTTCTACTCAACCACCCCAGGTCAGCAGTGATCCCTGGCTGGAAGGGAAGTAAAAATTTACCAGATGTAATGCTGAGGAAGGTAGTGTATAGGTGTGTGTGTGTGTGACACAATTAAGTTGGGTGAAAGCTCTGATTCTATTGGTTCTTCTACAAAAATCAATGTGTGGATCTACCACAGACAGATGCTCAAGTATCGTGAATAGTAAATAATGTTTCAAAAATAGAATAGGTGTTTATTTAAGATTCCTACCATTTTTTAATGGAAAGGAGACTGAGACAGAAACATTTTATACTTTCTCTCCACCAGTGACTTGAAGACTAGTGCAGAGCAATATGCTATACTATATAAATAAAGAAATGCATGGAAAAAAAAAAAAAACAAACAAAACCCAAACCAAAACACCACCACCAACACCCCCACTCTCAAAACCTCTCTGCATTTAGGGAAGACGTGAAAGGGAAGTAAAATAATATTTTTTTTTGTATATATTAAAAGTTTGTTATCTCATTGTATCATAGACTCTTTACAAAAACAAGGTATCTGCATGATGGTAAAAGGATCTGAATTATATATACGATTTCTCAGAATAGCTTACATCATATGCTAACTTTGTTAAGCCAAAGTTGAGGGTTCTCACTTTGAGTAGCTTTCTGATTTACAGTAACTGATCATCCTAGCAGCCATGGCAAACACAATAGCTTATAGAATAAGGACAATCTATTTTTGAGACACTACCATTTAGATTACATAATTTAAAGTTCAAAACCAATGTACAGGATTGATAGTACTTTTCAGTACAATTGAAAGTATTTCTCTAAATCAGATTTCTATTTTTGGTCTAAAGAGAAGCCTTAAAAACAGAAGCCATTTTTCGAGGAGACTGAAATATAGACAAAAAGTTTTGCTTCTAAAATGTCAGAAGCAAAGGAATTAAAATTTATGGTTCTGATTTACTTTTCCTTCAATGTCAGAAATTCCGTGTTTACTGTCTGCATATCCTTGGTTCACCAAACATTTTCATTTTGGCCTTCTCCCTTCTCTGTGAGTACATGGCTCACCTGTGTTCTGATCTTTTTTTATAGCATCATGGTCTAGCAAGAGAGTATAAAATCTTGTACATTCTTGTTTTGCACTCCCTTTCAAGTTCCTGATGTCTAAGGCCAATGCATAATTTTTGTCTCCAACATAATGTCACTTTAGGTTTGCGGGTTTTTCATGGTGTCTTTAGCTGATTTCTTTCTTCTTTCTGAAGTGAGGATATCCTTAAATTCCTACTCTTGGCTCCAATAGTGGACTGTGGGAAAGAAAGTATCTGCAGAAGGGCAGTAACAGGAGAAGGGAATAGATGGATCTCTATTCAAGTAAACATCTGGCTCCTGCACGCCGGGTCACACTTATGACATGATGAGGAAACCTAAGAGCCTCTCTGACCTATGTGGTAGCACATCAAAAGCAGGAGCCTGCCTCACTGTATTATTACTGATCTTTTAGCTGCAAGGTGTGAAGGGTAAACAAGCCAGCATTTGAGCTCTGGAGGTGAGGTATGCAGCCTGAGACACAGGCACAGCCTGAGGCACAGGCACAGCTGCCCTGTTCTCCAGAATAAAAAAATTCCGAAACATACTGTAAAAAAAAAGTTTTGTTTTGAGACAAAAAGTGTATTTTGCATGCCATTGGCACCCAACCCAGACATGTTCTAAAGATGATTTAAATAAGAAATTTTCCACAGCCCACAGTGAAGCACACTTCTTTTCATGTGGAAGTACTCATGCTCAGGGCCAAACCTGAACTTTTTGTGTCGCTTATTAGTTGTAATGTGATTTGCCATAACTATTTATTTCATTGGCCTCAGGATCCCAGGAAAATTGTTATTGCCCTGTGCAAACCAAGTTATCTCCGACTGACAGAGCACAAGTAAGGTAACTTTTAGTATGTTTGCAAGATGCAATTAGGTAAAAGAAAAAATTTCACTTAAATTTTTAAATTCACGATCAAACATGTCAGTAAAGATCTAATGGGTAAGAAAATACTGGTGAAATTTATATAAAAATACACTGTAAAATGTTGTTGTTTTGTTTGGTTTTTTTTAGTTATCAATAAATACCTGTAACTGGTAATTATTCTGACAGCCCCAAATTCATCATGTTGCAGCCTATATTGTGACTTTATCGGGAACATAGGTAAGGTCTTTCACTTCTGAGCCTTGGTTCCACAATTGTGTATCATCATGTTTCACTTTTGTTGTGATTGGCTTTAGATATGTACTTAAGTGTTTGATAGAGAAAGAAGCAATAAGAAAAACAAATACTTGGTTTTTTAGCTGTTCATTTCCCTATTGTGAATGCACCAGTTTGGACCCCAACTTACAGCAGTAATACAGTAACATAATTCTAATTAATTAATCAATCCTAATTCTAACTAATCAGTTATTATAATCACTTAATATTAAAGTTTTAAGAACAAGCTGTACATTAATTTATAGATGACTCTTGCAAGTCATATCTTTATTACTGTTCTCATTTAAGGTGACAGTGAGAAAAGCAGATGTTTGCCTATTATTACAGGATGAACTACTTTGACTGGAACTAGAAACTGTGACTCTTGTATCAAGATTAAGACCCATAAGAGACTTCAAAGACAATGAACAGTTTACTGGATAGTGTTATTCAGTAGGTAAATTATATTATTCTTGCCTTGGTCACTGACTAGCCCAGCACTTTCTGGAAAGTCACTTCAGATTTTTAAAAGCAAAAGTGTACCTGTTTGATGAATCAAAGTAGAAGCATGATCTATAAGATACTTACCCTTTTTGCTCCTCGTTTCTCTTGTAAGGGTTAGTAACATGTACCCTCACAGAAATACTGGAGGGCTCATCATTTTTACGAGTACCTATTTTTCATGTTAGGGAGCACTTACTCAGAGGGATGCTCACATTTTTCATGGAGGAGTTATTCATTCACTTGTGTGAATAAAATTTTGAGGGGTTCAAAATTCATAACTTGTTTCTTTAAGGTACTATACAACTCTGGATAAAAAAATTATATTGCAACACTGCTAATTACCATTTATTATTGCCCATTATGATTTACATTTATATCCTACAATTTTTAACTTGCTCTTTAAAATTTGTCTTCCTATGACATTAGTCCAGATTGTATGATAATAAGTGAATAACTAATGTTAACGCTTTTCTATCCTGTCTATCCTGTTTTCTATTTCATTTGATGTTTTTGGATTTTTTTTTAATTAAACCAGATTTTTAGATGTGAATTGTCACTTTTTATTCTCCTCTCCTCTTGGAAACACAGTTATAATTTTGTAGACATTTCTAAGTATCTGAGGTGAATGTTTGGTAAAATTCTGCCAGCATGTGACAAACACACACATACATAAACAGAGTAAATACAGATACAAATAATTGTGAATACTTTTGCTAGGATTCTTAGGAATATTTTATACTGACCTGAAAAAGGATTTTATTTTTCTCTCATGTGCTGTTTTCTGTATGTTGTGTCACACAAAGCATATTCTTTACAATCTGTACAGCCTCACATTAGACAGAGTGAAAGTTAAGTGAATTTTAGGATGATTATTTATTATATTGCAAACCACAGGCTGATATAGTGTTTTTCTCACTGAAATATTTTTTTAGCACTTCAGAAATCCCTTTGTATGCATCTGAGTCAATTAATTTCTCTGCAAGCATATATGCTACTCAATATACTTGTTATGTGTTTGTAGCTCTCAGTGTGTAATGAGACATTTTTGCTGTTGCTGATAATTTTGTAGATTCCATTGTACCAAGACATATGGTGTCAGTTGTTTGAAGGCTTTAGAAACCCCCAGATTGGCTGTGATGTATAAATGCAATAATCCCCATAGAAAACTTCGGACTTCCTCAAACCAGAGTTTAAAATCCACATGCTCACTTGCAGGCTGGGGAGTTTTAAAAACAAACGGGCCCTTACAGATAATTTAACATTAATGGCCCGAGTCAACAAGAAGTGCAGAACATTCAGCTCCCAGGAAGAGTGATACAAAATCTGAGATGTGCTTCCACAGGGCATGAAGCAGATGGAAATATGGATAACCAGTGCTTTATCAGTATTCAGTGCGTATTAAATCAGTGTTATTAAAGGACAACTTTTAAATACTTTAGTATGGAAGGATGATGGCCTGCCTTCTCTCTGTAGTCCTAATCCAAGGGCAGGAGCAGACAGTTGAATGATCTCATTGATTTTAACGGGTTTTCTACTGAGCCTTATGTCTGCAAGCTGAATGAACAGCAGCTGCAGGGAATTGGAGGGCCCTGTTTTAACAGATGCTACTGGCTTCCCCTAAACCCACACAAGCCACCACAGGCCCTTCACAGCACGTGTGCCTGGAGTGAAGTCATGACTCCATTGAAGTCAGCAGGAGTTTTACCACTATGGGTGGATTTCAGATTTTACCCTTGATTATGAGTTGGCCAGCTTATTTTATTTGGTCTTCTGGATATGAAATACCTCTGACGAGGGTGTTCTGCTTGGATTGTCTCAGTGGACCTGTAAACAACAGAGTTGGCTATTGCATGTCTGTAGCCCAGTTACCTGATTTGGGGAATAAATACATACTTGTCAGAAGCTTGGTGTGAAGCATTTGTTATTGTAGCTGCCTAATAAAACAAATATTGGTCAAAGGCCAAAACTCAAATGAACCATTTTCCCTTGAGGTATCATGCTCTTAAACAGTGTTTCACCAAGGCTAAGCTGGGCTACAATATGATTTGTTCAACATACAGCATTAAATACATAGCGTTTGAACAGAGTAGCAATGACACTTCCTTCATCCTTCTAATACATTTACTTTCATATACTGTGGTAAAGAAGTTTTCAAAATTTTATTTCAAAGGTAAAATAAGTACACTACTAGGGTCTTCCACAGGTCTCAACATATTTTTGCTTTTTATTTATATAGCTCTTTTGATTGGGGAAGCAGGGCTCTGAAGTTAGCTTTTAACTAGAGCCCATCGCTTTGGTTAGGAAACAAACACAGATTTAAACAACAAAACAATATGTAAGGATTTGCAACTTCATTGCTGTTGTATATTGTGGGAATACCAGAATGAGTGCAGCCCACCGTTGTGTGACCAGCTAGAAAATGTTCCCATCATTTTCCCTCTCCTATGCAACACTCTTGGATGTATGCTGGCTAGCTGCTGTCCAGTGAAAAAAAGTAAAATATATGCAGCATGAGAGGAATATTTAGCCTGTCTGTACAGGGTATGTATAGGTGCAGAAAAATGGATAGATGGGAAAGTAGAAGAGGTTTTAGTCTTTAACTGCCCTTGAATTGCCTACAGTTGAATGGACCTTGTAGCTTATACTAGGAATAATATATATTTGGTGGTGATGAATAGACACTTTTTCCTCCTAACACCTTTCCACCTGAAGTGCCCCCTTGCATTAATGCCAGGGGAATTTCCAGAGAAGATGCTTGCAAGTTTTTGGGGGTTTATTTTGTTTTGGGGTTTTTTTTCCCTTGAGCTGGAAGATTGACTGTTCTTGTCTATACAGCTTCTTCCCTCATGACAGGAAGGAGTAGCCAGGGAACTACAGACCAGTCAGTGTGCCTGGTAAGATCATGGAGCAAATCCTCCTGGACGCACTACTGAGACAGGGTACAATCAGCATGGCTTCACCAAGGGCAGATCCTGCCTGACAAACCTGGTGGCCTTCTATGAACAGGCCACAACATTAATAGATGAGGGGCAAGCAACTGATGTCATTTACCTGAACCTGAGCAAAGCCTTTGACACTGTCTCGTACTACATCCTGGTCTCCAAGCTGGTGAAACATGGGTTTGATGGGTGGACCACCAGATGGATAAAGAATTGGCTTGATGGCTGCACCCCAAGAGTGGCTGACAATGGCACAATGTCCACCTGGAGACCAGTGACAAGTGGTGTCCCTCAGGGATCAGTGCTGGGACCAGTGCTGTTTAACATCTTTGTCAGTGACATGGACAGAGGAATTGAGTGCACCCTCAGCAAGTTTGCAGATGACACCAGGATGTGTGGTGCAGCAGACACGCTGGAGGGCAGGGATGCCATCCAGAGGGACCTGGACAGGCTGGAGACATGGGCACAAGCCAACCTCATCAGGTTCAGCAAGGCCAAGTGCAAGGTCCTGCATCTGGGTTGCTGCAATCCCAAGCATAAATATAGTCTGGGCAGTGACTGGCTGGAGAGCAGCCCTGTGGAGAGGGACTTGGGGGTGCTGGTGGATGAGAAGCTCAACATGAACCAGCAGTGTGCACTTGCAGCCCAGAAAGCCAACCAGATCATGGGCTACATCAGGAGATGTGTGGCCAGCAGGTTGAGGGAGGTGATTCTTCCCCTCTACTCCACCCTGGTGAGACCCCAACTGTGTCCAGTTCTGGAGCCCCTATTACAAGAGGGATGTGGACATGCTGGAGCATGTCCAGAGAAGAGCCAGGAGGATGATCAGAGGGCTGCAGCACCTCTCCTGTGAGGACAGACTGAAAGACTTGGGGTTACTCAGTCTGGAGAAGTGGAATCTTTGAGGTTACCTTACAGTAACTAAAGGGGGCCCACAAAAAAGCTGGGCATAAACTTTTTAGGATATCAGCGAGTGACAGGACTAGGGGGAATGGAGCAAAGCTGGAGGTGGGGAGATTCAGATTAGATGTGAGGAGGAAGTTCTTCACCATGAGAGTGGTGAGACCCTATAATGGGTTGCCCAGGGAGTTGGCTGGGGCCACATCTCTGGAGGTGTTTGCAGCCAGGCTGGATGAGGCTCTGGCCAGCCTCATCTAGGGTAGGGTGTCCGTGCCCATGGTAGCGGGGCTGGAACTAGATGATTCTTGTGGTCCCTTCCAACACTGGCTGATTCTATGATTCTATTAAATGGTAGAGTTTAAGATCCTCAAGGCTTCAAGGAGGGTGCACAGTAAACTCATTGCTCTGGACTTCAGAAGAGCAGACTTCAATCTCTTCATGAACCTCCTTGACAAGGTGCCATGAGAAAAAAAACACTGGAAGGAAGGCGGCCCAGGAAAGCTGGTCAATGTTCAAGGAGCCTCCAGGCTTGGGAGCAATGCATCCCAAAAAAGAGGAAGGCAGGTAAGAATGCAATGAGGCCTGCATGGATGAATGGAGAGCTCCTGGACATGATTAGATGCAAGACAAAGGCCACAGAGAGTGGAAGAAAGGACAGGTAATCTGCAATGAATACAAAGAAATTGTTCATGCAAGCAGAGATCAGGTTAGGAAAGCCAAAGCACAGCTGGAGTTGAATCTGGCTAGGGACATTAAAGGGAACAAGAAGAATTTCTTCTTCAGGTATATCAGTGAGAAAATGAGGACTAGGGAGAATGTGGGACTCCTTCCAGAAGAAAAATGAAGAGCTGGTGAAAAAAGATATGGATAAGGCTGAGGTGCTCAATGACTTCTTTGCCTCAGTATTCAGCAGCAAGGGCTCCAATCACAGTGTCCAAGTCTCAGAGGGCAAAAGTAAGGACTGGGAGAAGGAAGATCTACCCACTATAAATGAAGATCTTGTTCGTGAGCACCTAAGGAATCTGAACATGCACAGGTCCATGGGGCCTGATGAGATCCACCCATGGGTCCTGAAGGAACTGGCAGATGAAGCTGCTAAACCATTGTCCATCATATTTGAAAGGTCATGCAGACTGGTGAAGTTCGTGCTGACTGGAAAGGGGCAAACATAACACCTGTCTTCAAGAAGGGAAAAAAGCATGACCCCATAAACTACAGACCAGTCAGCCTCACCTCTGTGCCTGAAGGCTCTGCTAAGGCAAATGGTGGTAACCAACATGGCTTCACCAAGGGCAAATCATGCCTAACAAATTTGGTGGCTTTCTGTGATGAAGTCACAGCAGCGGTGGACAAGGGAAGGGCAACTGATGTCATCCACCTGGACCTCAGTAAGGCCTTTGACTCTGTCCCACATGACACCCTGGTCACCAAACTGGAAAAACATGGACTTGATGGGTGGACAACTCGCTGGATAAGGAATTGGCTGGATGGTCGCACGCAGAGAGTGGTGATCAACGGCACAATGTCCACCTGGAGACCAGTGACAAGTGGCATCCCTCAGGGGTCAGTGCTGGGACCAGTGCTGTTTAACATCTTTGTCAGTGACATAGACAGAGGAATGGAGTGCACTCTCAGCAGGTTTGCAGATGACACCAAACTATGTGGCATAGTCGAATTGCTAGAGGGCAAGGATGCCATCCAGAGGAACCTGGACAGGTTGGAGAGGTGGGCCCAGGCCAACTTCATGAAATTCAGCAAGGCCAACTGTTGGAGAGAGTCCAGAGGAGGGCCACAAAGATGATCAGAGGGCTGGAGCACCTCTGCTATGAGGACAGGCTGAAAGAGTTGGGGCTTTTCAGCCTGGAGAAGAGAAGGCTTCAGGGAGACCTTATAGCAGCCTACCAGTATCTGAGGGGGGCCTACAGGAGGGCTGGGGAGGGGCTGTTCACAAGGTCTTGTCATGACAGGACGAGGGGGAATGGGTTCAAATTGGCGGAGGGGAGATTTGAACGGGATGTTAGGAAGAAATTCTTCACAGTGAGGGTGGTGAGGCACTGGAACAGGTTGCCCAGGGAGGTTGTGTCTGCTCCCTCCCTGGATGTGTTCAAGGCCAGGCTGGATGAGGTCTTGAGCATCCTGATCTAGTGGGAGGTGTCCCTGCCTGTGGCAGGGGGTTGGAACTGGATGATCTTTGAGGTCTCTTCCAACCTAGACCATTCTATGATTCTATGATTCTATAAGTATAAGGTCCTGAACCTGGGTCGGTGCAATCCCAAGCACAAATGTAGGCTGGGTGGTGAGTGGCTGGAGAGCAGCTCTGAGGAAAAGGACCTGGGGGTCTGGGTTGATGAAAAGCTCAATGTGAGCTGGCAATGTGTGTGTGCAGCCCAAACAGCAACTGTGTCCTGGGCTCCATCAAGAGAAGTGTGGCCAGCAGTGCAAGAGAATCCCCTCTCCCCCTTTACTCTGCTCTTGTCAGACCCCACCTGGAGTACTGTGTGCAGTTCTGGAGCCTCTAACACATGAAGGACATGGAACTGTTGGAGCAAGTGCAGAAGAGGACATGAAGATGCTCAGAAGGCTGGAGCACCTCTGCTATGAGGACAGGCTATGAGAGTTGGGGCTCTTCAGCTGGGAGAAGAGAAGGCTTCAAGGAGACCTTATGGTAGCCTTCTAGTATCTGCAGGGGCCTACAGGAAGGCTGGGGAGGGACTATCCACAAGGTCTTGTAATGAGAGGACAAGGGGTAATTGGTTTAAACTGGAAGAGGAAAGATTAAAATGGGATGTTAGGAAGAAGCTCTTTCCAGTGAGGGTGGTGAGACACTAGAACAGGTTGCCCAGGGAGGTTGTGGTTGTTCTAGTGGAAGGTATCCCTTCCTATGGTGTGGGGTTGGAACTTTGATGTCCCTTTCAACCTAAACCTTTTTATGGTTCTGTGATTCTATGATTTGTTGAAGATGTGAAGATGTCCAAATGAAAAAGCTCCATCCAGAGTTTCCTTAAAATTCAAAATGCTGATACCTTTGACGATAGGGTCAAGGAAGCTAAGCTGAGCCTTTCAGTCACTGTTTGGAAGGTATATTCTCTATTATTCAGCTGAAGGTCTAAAAACTACTAGGAACATCCAGATAAAGCACTCAATAAATAGTTTATACAAGGGAACATTGTAACCAAATTTTATTTTTACTCTCATGGATTGCTTTCATATGATCAAACTCAAAATTGCTAATTCCACTGAAATTATCTAGGCGAGAACAATATAATTCCATGATCCACTCAGACACAGAATTTAAGATTACTTGCAAGTTGCAGTCCTCCTTCTGCCTGTTCTTTGGATCACCAAAAGAACCAGTTGTATTCTCACTTGAGTTGCCACAACTGCAATCTCTTTTGTTTGTGTAAATCTTGCTGGTGTCTTGAAAGAAGGAAAATGGCATATTTCACAATGGGGATCTGCCTCTCTAGAGCCCAAAACAACCTCGTTTGATTATATACTGTATCTTTTCCCTCACATATGGAGGCAGAGACCGTAGCTGATATCCGAGGAGTTGCACATCATGGGTTTTATTCTGTGAATAGGAAATACTGAGTTTCAGAGTGCTGGATACTTTTTGCATGCAAATGCCCTGTTTCTCTAACATAAAGAGCTATATAAGCTGGAGATAAGTGTTTTGTGAATCAGGCCCTATATCCTTTCTTTATTTTAACTATAGACTTTAGCCAGTGGTTAAGCACCATCACACATTATTCAAACATTTTATGGCTTGCAAAGGATTTTTTTTTTTTAAACCAGGATTATTTAAATCAAATAAAACAAACATTTTCATTAGAGGTGGCCTGGTTATGGATATCTTCTTTCCACCCCAGTGGCTTGATGTGACTCTTAACTGGTGTTTGGCTGTTTTATAACTGGTGCAATGATTTTGTCAAAGGTTGTAGGGATTTTCTTCCTTAGAAAACAAACAAACAAACAAAAGTGGAAAAAAAAAATTTAAAAAAAGTTAGTTTGCAGTTTATTAACTTAGATTACTGCTAATAGCTCCCATGGGTCTTTGTACTGAAACAAGGACCAAGATAACTGATTCCTTAAGACCAATCTGGAAGACTTTAAAATGCATTAATAGCTATCACTGAAACAGCAGGAGAAAGAATAGTCTGTTATGTGGGGGTTTAATTTTTTTTCTTCCTGTTTTCCACATAAAGTTTCCTCTCAACTTTATCTATTTATATGTTATCCTTCATCTTTCTTTCTCTCCTTTTTGACTGTTTGTTTTATTTTTCCTTATCTTTACAGCTACTAAAAGATCGAGTTTTCAGTGTGTGTAGATAAGCAGCAATGACTCTTTTTTACTGTTAAAGGAACACATTTACACCTAAATAGGAAACAAAGAGTCATTCTAAGATGGTTCAGGGGAGAAGTGAAATGATACTTCAAAGAATGATGATCTGAAGTCACAGAATCATAGAATCAACCAGGTTGGAGGAGACCTCCAAGATCATCCAGTCCAATCTATCACCCAGCCCTATCCAATCAGCTATACCATGGCACTAAGTGCCTCATCCATTCTTGTGTTGAACACCTCCAGGTACAGTGAGTCCACCACCTCCCTGGGCAGCCCATTCCAATGACAAATCACTGTCTCTGTAAAGAACTTCCTCCTAATGTCCAGCCTATACCACCCCTGACACAACTTGAGACTGTGTCCTCTTGCTCTGTTGCTGGTTGCCTGGGAGAAGAGATCAGCCCCAACCTGGCTACAACCCCTGAGCCTCCTCTTCTCCAGGCTAAACAACCCCATAGGGCTTGTCCTCCAGGCCCCTCAACTAGCTTCATCACCCTTCTCTGAACATGTTGCAGTACCTCAACACCTCTCTTGAACTGAAGGGCCCAGAATTAGACACAGTACTCAAGGTGAGGCCTCACCAGTGCTGAGTACAGAGGAAGGATAACCTCCCTTGTCCTGCTGGCCACACTATTCCTGATATAGGCCAGGATGTCATTGGCTCTGCTGGCCACCTGGGCACACTGCTGGTTCATGTTCAGCCTACTATCTACCAGCTCCCCCAGGTTCCTCTCTACCTGGCTGCTCTCCAGCCACTCTGTCCCATCCTGTAGCACTGCCTGGGGTTGTTGTAGCCAAAGTGTAGAATGCTGAACTTAACCTTCTTAAATCTCACCCTATTTGCCTCTGCCCACCCATCCAGCCTATCATGATCCCTCTGCAGGGCCCTCCTACCTTCCATCAGATTGACACCTGCTCCTAACTTGGTGTTATCTGCAAATTTACTGATGCTGGACTCGGTCCTCTTCTCCAGATCATCAATAAAGATACTGAACATGATTAAGCCCAACAGTGGTCCCTGGAAGTCAGAATGCTCAATTAAAAAAAAAAAAAAAAAAAAAAAANAATCAGAGAACAATACAATTCATGCTTAATATTTTAAGTTTTTAACAGTTTTGGAAGGGTTTTAAACATTTAGGCATCTAAATGAGTAGTTTACACATCTTTGAAGACTGCAATCATTTATTGATGTAAGCAGGAAACATATTTCATTTCTTCCACAGCTTTGTCGTGACTCCCCCAGTCATTGATTTTCATCCTGGTCCTCATCCTCTCCATGTTCTTTGCCCTGACAAGGCCTTATATGGAACACCATGTCCAGTTCAGGGCTCCCTGCTTGAAGAAGGACAAGGAAATATTGGATAGAGTTCAGCAGAGAGCCACTAAGATTATTATGGGACTGGAACATCCACCTTAGGATGAAAGACTGAAAGAACTGGGGTCTGGAAAAGACAAGACTGGAAGGGGATCTCATTAATGATTCTAACTATCTAAAGGGTGAGTGCCAGGAGGATAGAGCCAAAATCAGCTTAGTGGTGACCAATGACAGGTCAACAGGCAAGTCAACACAAACTGGAACACAGGAGGTTCCACATAAACATAATGAAAAAATTCTTCATTTTGAGGGTGGCAGAGCACTGGAAGAGGTTGTCCAGAGCAGTTGTGGAGTCTGTCTCTGGAATTGTTCTAAACTTGCCTGGACATGTTCTTGTGTGATTTACTCTAGCTTATCCTGTCAAAGAGGTTTGGACTAGTTGATCTTCATAAGTCACTTCAAACCCTACTTTTCTGTGTTTCTGTGACTCCAAATAAAAGAGGGATGTGTGGACAAATGCTGAGCAAAAGTGCTTAATCAGTGTGTCTGCAAAACCTGAAGAATTACAGAATGCTGAATACGACAGAAAGCTTTTTATTACTTTTATTCTGTTCTAGTGGTTGATTCAGTAAGTATCAGGAAATTTTATATATAGAAGGACAATAAACAGCTGGACTGTTTGCTATCCAGGGAATGACACTGGAGCACTCAGTGCCAAACATCATCAGAAAGTGATAATAGCAGTACATATTTGCAGGAATAAGAGCGTAGATATGAACAGGCAAATTATAATATTCTCACCATGCCCATCTTTTCTATAACTTGAAGTTGTGGCATCAGACAGCTCGAAGCAGCAGCCTCCTCTATTTCTTTCCTGAGTAGTGGAAATCATGTACTGGTCACATTAATTTTCATGATTTTGGTGCATTGACTGGTCTCAAAACCTTTTCTCTGCTAGGTGCTGTATAAATAATAGTAATTAAGAACTAACAATTATCCTTTTGCCAAAAGCTTTATAATTAAAACACTGCTATTTGAATTATATGAAATAAAGAGGTATTGAGATTGGGTTCAGAAAAGAGACGTTCATCTGATACCATGCCCAGTGACAAAATGCAGACAACTCAGAAGGAGTGGATTTGAGAGCTGAAAAGATTATCAAGTCCAGCTTAAATGTTTCAGTATTGTTATTTCCACTGCTCTACAGAAGGATTTTGATCAAGTGCAGCATTGCATGCATGTATGACCTCAACTGAGATGGAGTTACTAAATCCCTCTGCCCTTGCCCTTCAAAACCATGGTGTTTGTCATAGCAGCACACTTTGAATTATGTGTATTATTTATCAGAATGCAGAATGAAGAAAAGATCTATCCTACCTACAGCAGAGTTGTCTAGATTTTTAAGACAAGAAACAAAGGAAGAATGTGGAGCAACTTCATATAAATAATTTCTGAAAATGTCATCTGGGACATGCATTGAGTTATACAGAGCTCAGATATTGACATCATCAGGTGCTTTAAATCAGCATAACTTCTTCAAAGCTGTTTTTACTATATTTACAGAATGGTGCTATTGTATTTTGCTTAGCTTAAAGTGTTTGCAGATATTTATTTTCACTAAAAGTTGCTTTCAGGAGTTTCTTTTCAACCTATTTGTTGATTCAGTGGAAAATGTTTCATTCCTAGTCCTCAGTGGGGGATCATAACACTGTCCTCTCTCTTCAGTACTTAATGGTTTTATTCTTTATTGATTCGCAAATGTATATTGAAAGAAGAAATGTTATCAGATACACAACTCATATTTTCCTGGAATGAGTTTCACAGATAGTCTGTAGTATGCTAAAAAAAGAGGTTCACTTTGATGAGAAAATGAAGAGGTTGAAAAAGTGACCAATGGACTTATCGGGAAAATACTCAAGTAATTTTCTGCTACCAGTTCTTTTTGACACTCGACTGTTGATGTTCAACCATTCCTGTAGTAAAAGTGACGATAGTTTAGAACAGATATGGTAATGAAAAGGTATACTTTTCTGTTACACTGAAATTTCAATAAGGGTGGAATTTTGCCTTAAAAAAAGGGCAGTGATCTTCTCACAAACACTGTCCTTTGTCCTGAGGCACACAAAATCCCCAAATCCCTAAAATATTTTATCTAAAGATGAGATAATTTTGCACTAGGCCAGGCATAAAAAAGAAAAGTATATCAGATGCAGCTGGAAAAGCCCCGTTGCTCAGGGAGAAGGTAAATTAAAGGTTTCTATCTTATCTGTATTTCAATTACAATTTTATTTTTGGTCCCCAGCAGTGCAGACTGTTGAAGTCTTGAGAAGCAGAAATAGTCACAGGTGCACAAAAAAGGAATCTTTAGTGGTCGGGATGTATATATTTGATCTATGTTGCTTTTAATGTGGGGTATACATGACATTTAAATAAAAACGTGGACTGTTATGGAGAGGCCCATCTGCTATCTGTTCTCTTGAAGATTCCCTTTGTTTTGCCTGTTATTTTCTTAGCAATAATGACCTGCAGTTCTACCTGTCTCATTCTAGGGGTCAGTTCTACTGAAATCACTTGTGCAAGGACCAAAACAGATAGTGATAAAGGGACTGATAAGACTTCTACTGGTATCCATTGTGTTTATTAATATCCAGTCTTCTGAGAAGTGAATGAGAAAATCTTGAAATACATAACTCATCTCTTGGACACCTAGGTCCGTGGATAAAGACCAGAGAAGACTTCCATCTCCGTTGCTGGACTGTTCAGTGAGGGTGTAAGTCTAGTTCTTGCTGAAGGTGTCATTTCATCAAGTACATTTGTGGTTGGCACTGTGGTTTTGATAACTGCCTTACATGGCATAAAAGCCAGTTAAGATCTTGTTGCAGGAGTAATATTAATCTCCACTGATATTAGCAGTGGGTTGGTACCTACAACAGTGCAAAAATGGTCAGCTACCACCTCCATGGCTGCTGAGTGTGCAAATAACTGAAGTTTGTCTTCACAGCCAAGTGGTTTATTCCTGTAATCAGAGAACCTCATGGATATAACCTGGAGCATATTTATCAATGTATTCTGATGCCTTAGAAGGTAGCAGCATTATTCTTGGTTTCATAGACCAGGATATGCAAGTGAATTGTACCCGTCAGACTGATCCTGGCTCAACAGGAGTATGTCAAAATGTCCTTCTTTTGCTTATACTTTTATTATGAACATTGAAGATGGTTTTAATATCAGCAGTGGATTCTGGGAAGAGCTGGTGATTGAGGAAGCACTGTCCTCCATGAACTAACCTCACCCAAGCACTGGAGTTTAGTACCCTCAGCCGAAGAACAGACAAAAAGCCCGGAATGCCTTTGCCTTGGAAAAGTGGGGAAGTCCTTCATATCAGTACAAACAAAATATAGGTGGATGAAATGGAACTCACCTTTATGGATCCAAGAAGGCTAAGACAAACTGTTAAACTTTCTTAGTAGATTTGCAGTAAATGTGAAGCTGAACTGGCATGTGGTTAGCTAAGGCAAATATCTTTTTGGAGCTTTACTACAGACAAATCTGGTCTTTTCTGCTTGCTACCAGATAAGAACTGCTCTGAAAATGATCCTGCTGACTGAGATTTCAGTACCTTCTGATTTTAGCTATGGCCAATACTATTTTAAAGTAGAGTGTTAACATCACTGTAAAACTGATGAGAGAAAGAGGCTAGAGAGGGTGAGAAAGTCTCGAGAAATGCAGAAAATCATAATAGTGGGAAAATGTAAAAAACATGTAGAATCTTTTCAAGTCTTATAATTGTTTACTTGCTTTTAAAAGGTATGAACAGATCCAAAACTTCTAAAATAAAATGATTTAGTGAGTAAATCTCTTAATGTCTGGGTACACGAACATGCACACACATTTATACTGTTTACTTGTACAAATACAGAATATTTGTATATTTGTGCATCTGTGTATCAATACAGATTCCACACATATGATTCATTTTCTATCTTCTTGTTTGGAAAAGAAAGGTGGAGTAGAACTCTGTTTTTTACCATTCCTTTTGGTAATACTTTCTTGTGTCTGTCTCAGATTGACACACAAATATTTGCTAAGGCTTTTTCCAATCAATATGAGATTTGAACAATTCCATGACTCAATGCATCCTATATTTCATTATCTTCAGTAATATATGTATTTCCTCATTGGTATCACAGAAGCACATCAGGGTTTTCATGTGACACAGTTAAAATTCACAGTGTGTTCTCAGATAGTGTATCAGGCAAACATTTTAGGGTCTGGTGGTGTCCTATGGAGAAAGACCCGCAGAAATCACCAGGATAGAATGATGAATGGATTCTGGATTATATTGCAGTTGAAAAGTAGCAGAAAGCTATCTAATAGATCTTCTACTGTTTAGTGAACAGGACTTACATTAGGTAATGGCAGCAGAAAACATTAAAGACAATTGCATATGATGTAGTATTCGGTCAGATTCATTCACAGTGTATAGTCATTTCCAAATGGCATTTTGCTGTTCTTTGTTCTGTAGCAGTGCCTAATATTTCTAAACATTTTTAGGCTCTGTGACACCTTAATGGTATACAATAACAGTATGCCTCCCTCTTAGAAAAATGGATACTCTCATTTTTCTAAACATTGTGCCTTTACCTTTAACCATTTCCATTTAAATGCAAATTTCAATCATGTCCACCTCTCAGTATTCCAATAGAAACTCAGGGAAAAGACTATACCTTAAATCCTCATTTCTTCATAAAGGGAGCTGTTTCCTTCAGGTGTGTCACTCCATGTTATCTATCTTCTTTTTCATTTTACATGCCATCATTGCAGCAAGTTTACCTTGCAGAATTCACAAATAAATACCAATCTTCTTATTGGTTGTAGTTTCTATGTACTAAAGTAAAATGGACATTTGTAATTATCTTTATTTCCTGTTAAATTTGTCTGATATAAACTACTGACATGGAAATTTCTCACTCACAAGTCTCTGAATGATTGCCATCATTTGCAATTATTTATTATGTCCACAAAAGTTTATAATTTCCTACACAACTGTGGACAAATTAAGTGGATTTGTATCACAGGCGATTGTTTTTCTAGTTTAAAGGAAATAATTGAATTTCAGGGTTAAGGATAAAATGTGATGCCATGAAACATATGTGATATTGGTGTCAGTTTCTTGAATGTCTGCTATTCGTATGCAGCTTAGCAACACATTTGAGCAACTCATTAAGGTGTTTCTGCTTTGTGAGTTTTAAGAGAGAAAGATACATTTGAATCTGGCATGTAAAAACACTCAAAAAACAGCCAACCAATACAAAACATATCCCTCCTCCTTCATCCCTCAAAATAAAAATAAATCCCACACCCTCATCTGTTGTTAGTTCTTCTTGATCTACTTTTGACAAGAGAGGGCACTGTGATAACATTATAAAGAGTGGACATATTTGTGTACACTTGCCTCTGAGATGGAAAGGAAGCCAGAGATTAACCCCTGAACCAATTACTTTACAATATAGCAACTACTTCAACACAGGGGGAGGAGGAAGAGACAATTTATCTAATTAGTGCAAGTCACAATGTTCTTTATGGGAATTACTCAGTTGGAAGAAAAATTGTTGAGTGGGCTCAGAGGCAAGAGGATGTCTGCTTTGGAGTGTATTTATTAATTGTCACTTTGAGTCAGCTTTTATTGGCTGAGAAAATTAGCTGAAGACACTTAATGCCTGCAGTCCTTCTAGAGTATTATATATATTGGAAATGCTGCACAGGTATATTGTTTCAGGAAAAAAGATTATTTGTGACCCTTTATTAAACGCAGCCATATGCATTTCTAATCCTCTTGAATATGTACATTATTGGAGGGTGTCAATCTAAGCCCATTCCATATATGTCAGAAATATCTTGTGCCTGTCTTTATTACCTGGGATGAAAGTGATTTTGAGTACCATTTTTAATATAGATAATAAGTCAGGGGCACTTCAGCTCTGAGATAGACAGGATTGGAAGGAAGTAACTTAAGATTGAGCACCCACACTAAAAACATATTTTTTTCAAGTGTCACAAGTCAGATAGCTGTAACTACTTGTTATTTTCAGAAATTTTTGCCTATGCATGGTTTATGAATATAGAATTGTGTTATTGGTAGGGGCAGAACATTTTTCTTCTGCCTTGCTGCCATATGTCTATTGCGTTCTTAGTGAGATCAGAATAAATGTTATTTGAAGGAAAGCAAAACCTAGAGATACTATTTAGATTTTAAATTCCAATAAATATCTTGTGGACCCTGAATTCCTCTTTTTCTTTTTGTTGGAGTGTGGGGTTTTGTTGTGGAAGGCTAATATGCCTATTAGATTTCCTGGCTTGCCCCACCCTTCTGCTTATGGGGGAAGGTAGGGCAGGAGGGAAACAAAGGCTTGGGCCGTTTTGTGTCCTCCCAAAGTAATTAAGAGGTACCCATGGCTATTTAGGTACTTGTTAGTGTCTTGCCCAAATAAGGGTAAGCCAGCCCTGGGTTCACCTAATATGGCCAGCTTTGCAAATGCCATTCTGATTGGTGGATCTCGGTGACCAAAGGAGACATTGCACTCAGGCAAGTAATATAAACTGAGACAAGTTGCAAGCAGTAGAGCTGCTCTGTGCTGCTCTGGGCTGCCTCTGCCACCTCTGCCGCCTCTGCCACCTCTGCCTCACTTCTCTGCCTCAGTGTGTGCTGCTCTGCTCTACATTCTGCTTTATGGACTGCTCAGCTTGGACAACATGATCTGCTCTGCCTCCTGCTTCAGACCAGCTTAGCCCTGATGTTTTGGGCTTGAATGACCTGGAAACTTAAGTGCCTAAAGTTTCCCAGGAGAAGGCATTAAGTGCCTCACAATGTGCTGAGAAGTGCCACCAACATTGTGCTCTCTGCACATCTGCAAGAGATCCGGCCTGTGCCTCTGCAAACCTCTGTGCCAAGAGGAACCAGGATATCAGGTCAGAGATCATCTGCCTCTTTCCAAGCACTCTGCTAAAGTCAGGGAAGATCTGGAAGCCTCTCAATGGCTATCAAGATGCTGAGCAGCTCCAACACTGCCACAAAGGAGCCAGGGACTGTCTCTGAATTCTACTCCACTGCTGTGAGTAAAATAGACTTTCCCTAGGGCTCCAGGCTGCCTATTAATAAGTGGGGCAAAGACATTTGTGGCTAAACTTTTTCCAATATTCTGATTTTTCTTAATTACTGAATTGACTGTAAGCATCCTTTTGATGATTTTCCCAAATGAATTAGGACCCAAATTTAAGTAGTTTGTACATAGTTTGTGGATGGGGCTTTTTGGAAATAAAATAACTTCTTATTTTATAATTCATGCCTTGTTAATTGCGCCCACAACCAATTCAGGTTTTTTGGTCATTTGTCTGTGTTTTTTGTTTGTTTAGTCTTGTTTGTTGGTTTGCGGTGCTTTGGGTTTTTTTGGGGGGGAGGGTGTTTGTTTTGTTTTGTTTTTTCTTTCATCAAGCATTCGGACACATAGGACTTTTCATAAGTATTGTAGTTTTGGACTTGATGTGAAATATGCGACTAATCTACAAAATATGTCCATATTGCATTGTACTTTCAGATTGCAGAGGACAAATTCTTACCATAAGCAGAGATGATAGATGTGACATTTAATTATGCAGGCCTTTGTGCCTTTAACTTTAGCTGTTCTATGTTGACACCAATGACTTGCAAGTGATAATTGGGATGATTTTGCTTTGTTAAAGCAATTTTACTTATGCTTCTTGTTTGCAGTTCCAGGTTGGGGAAAAATCCTTGTGGCAGGTTAGGGAATTCTGTGAATACTTTGGTTTTCTCATTTGTTCATGTAGCCACCTCTAGATCTTCTGAAAATAAAGGAAGATCTCATTTACTTTTCATAGCATCTCTTAAATGCTAGCTCTTTCTTCAAACTCCTCCTGCTCCTATAGGAAAATGGAGGGAAAAGGGAAAAAAAGATAGAAATACTCTGAAAGCTTCTATTTTCTGACTGTATTGGAGTAAACAGTACTCTATTTTTTCCTACTTTATAATTATGTTTGTTTGTTTCTAATCCATGCAGGCTGGAGCAGAGGACTACATGATACTACTTGATTAGCAGAGGCTACTATCTGTCCCATAAGAGGCTCAGCTGAGCCCATTCCTGCCTTGTACTTTGTTCTTCAGCTTTTGAGTTTGAAGGATATGTTATCTAATGGGGAGTTCTCTGCTCTCTATCTTGATCCAGAAGCAGACAGATAAAATTAACAGACGCTGCCTGAAGATTAACTTTCATTAAGTCTAGTTTTGACACATGTGGTTAATTGAAGTAATACCAGGTACATGAAGAAATGAAGAATAATGGGTAATACCTACTTAGAAGATTGTTTCACCTTAAATCCAATATAAGTGTGATAGTACTTAGATAAACTTAAGGGTGTCAAGATCATACAGACTCTTCACGCACTGATTGCTGTTAAAAAGTGTGCATCCCAGATGGTAATTCTTTGATTTTTTTTTTTTTTAAGTGACAACTGATAGACCTTGCTGTTAACAAAATTGTAATCCTTTTCTTTAGCCTGACACAAAAACTTGTTTCTTGGATGCTTTTTGATTATTTTTGCATTTTTACATCCCTTGACCTACTTGAAAGGTAGGCCACTGCAGATATGGATGTGAATGTTTTAGTAGTTTGTGTTTCCACATGGGCCACTGTAAAAAACAGGATGGAGTCATGGATAGCTGAATTGCTGCAAGGCTGTAACAGAAAAGGAAAGAGATTATAGATCCATACTCTGCTTATGTTTCATCTGTGCTTTCACCTCCCAACAGTCATTACATAAGCATACATGACAGCTGAATGTATTTTACAAAAGTGTGAGGCGCACACATTAGCTTCCAGGACCTTGTGAGGATTACACACACACACACAAAAGGGTTGTAATATCACTCAAACATCCAAAGATACATAATTCAATATAGACTTTGGTCTAATGCTTGCTTATTAATAACTTTCATGAGAGTGGATTTAAGTGACTAAAACTTGATCTGAAACCAGATTCTAATTGAGAACAAGTGGAAACTTCAGAAAATATTTGGGCATCTGATTTAAAATGCAGTGCAGAAAACTCATCAGTATTAATTGCTGGATTTTGTGAAATAAGCCCATTTTCTTCAGTCAGACATGCAGGGATTCGTTCTCTTTTCTCCCCTATGGTATGATAATGATGCACACAGCAGCGTGTGTTTGTGTGCACCTAGGTGTGAGTATAAGGGGTGAATGTACTTAAGCAAGGAGTCTCTCTATTACATATTTATATTTAGAGAATGTACACAGTTCTAACACACACACACACAACACCCTCAAACAAACAAACAAACAACAAAAAAAAAAACAAAAAACCCAAACCAAACCAACCAAGCAAAATTCCTCAAAACCAAACCAAGAAAACAAACAAAAAAGGCAACAAAACCTCTGCAAGTCCTAGGCATTAAATTCCCTACACTGTAGTGCATGCTTGACTGGCAGGTTGAATTTTGTTACAAATAGCGTTTAAAAGGAATGAATTTATTTTGTAAACTATATATAACTTTTGTTACCCATGTGTAAGGAGAGAAGTATGTAACCTAGTCACTTAAAGAATAATAATCTTTGTATAGTTATTTTCTTTTTTATTATTTTCTACTGTCGTTACCTAAAAATGTTTCAGTTAGTAGTTACCTATGAATATGCTGCAAAGTTGATGAGCTTTGGTTTGCTGCTTGCTCTAATGTGTAAGAGGGGGCAAAGCTATTACATAAGTGAAAGGTCAGCAGTCAAGTTAGAAGCTATCCAAATTTTCACAGCCATCAGGGCTCTGTGAGTTTATTCCAATGGAAGTATTGCACCATGTGGAGTTCATGATTCACAGGGCAGTATGTCATGCACAAGTGGCTATCACAACTCTTTATGATGATTTCTACATCTTAGAATGTAATTTGACTTTTCAAAATTAACATGTTTTAACATCATAAATTATGCCAAACATTCATCTGCATGGGGGAATTTTATCTGAAAATTAAATCCTGAAGTGCGATCCATCTGTTTTCACTGTCAAGCTCAGCCCTAGGAACTCCTAAGCAGTTGTTTCTGCTTTTTTAATAGGGTAGGACAATAATGCACAGCCCTACAGATGTGTCCTGATCTTGTCTTGAGGTTCACACACTTGACCTCAAACTGATGCTGCAAACCCACCTGAGGCCCAGCAGAATTACAGTGCCCACCATAAAGAAACTTCTAAAGCTGAAGTGCTGCAAAATGCTCAATATGCAGTGAATAAATCCAGGATAAACTTTAGCAGCCTAGCAAGAGTTAAGGAGGAAAGAAGGAAGCTTTTCTTGACTTCCAATGTAGCATTGTATTTGTTCTTGTCTTCTGAAGTCTAGTTATTGAATACTGAATCATGTGACAAAGAAGCCTGCTTTGTATTATGTCAGAAATATAAAAATAGATCATTTCCTTTCCCCAAAAGATTGGTAATTATTAACTCAGTGAAAAGCAAGGCTTTTTGCCATCAGCTAAGGGTAGGAGTGCGCAGTAGATAATCCATTGTTGGAGTATTTCTAATTTTAACTAGTGTGGATATTTCTTAGATAAGCGAAGGAATGTAGTGAATCTGTGCATTGGTACAACTGAGACAATGAGCCTCTGGACCTGCTGTGAGTGGTGGTAATACAGTCCCAATGCCATTCAATGTTTAAGTTATTTCAAACAATCATATTTAATGAGATTTGGACGTATGCTGCCCTGAGCAGAATGGTCATAGAACACTGGGCACTGAACTACTTTCACGTCCCATTCACATTACACAAAGTAATGCAAGGGTAGCTTCATATGACAAGTTTACACTAGGTTTCCTTCTTGATTCCTTAGAAATTTCAGGTGCTGTGCTTTATCTTTTGGAAACCTGAAGGTTTCTTTTCTTACCAGCTGTAGTGGACCTCTGCATAGAACAAATAAACAGAAAGTATTTCACATTGGACTATTTCTGATAACTACAACTTTAAGAAGAAAGGACTGTGTTTGTCATTAGAGAACTGCCTGATGCAAGCTGTCCTGCCTTAATCACACCTGTCATGAGAAAAGGAAATAGATTTTTAGGGTCCAGATAGGATTTCTCTTCGGAAATGTCAGGAGTGATTGATGTAAGACACAAGTAAAAAGCTACTCACTAAATGTGTGTTGTCTACACTTTTGAATCCTGCCCCCCCCTACACGATATGGTGTTGTCATGATTTTAACAAGTCACAGTAAGAGTTAAGCTGTGCTTTCTGAATAAATTAGTGCAGTCACAAAACGACACTTTCCTGACCTTTGCAAAAGGTGGAGAGTATAATGGTAAGGCATACAGGGCTGTTAAACAATGTTGGGGTTTTTTTAAACCACTCTGACAAAAGGTGCAAGCTATTTAAAACTGTTTCCTAATGCACTTCAACAAGAGAGCTAACTGACTGTCATAAGATGAGATGCGTAACAGAGAGATCTGGCTACATTTTTTGATGCAAAGGAACACCCTGTTAGTTTAAAACCCTTATTAACTGGTTTCAGATGTTAGAGATGAAGTACATGGAACACTGTACATTTGGTAAAGCTTAAAGATACATTTTAAAAAAGAGAAAAGATCATAAATCTTTAGCTGTGGCCTTTTATCAGTTCTTAATTTGTCATGGTATTTTAATTGCTTTCAGTGTAAATTTTAATCCATGTGTTAGGGGAGATGCATATTTTTTGAGATACAGTTTTACAAAGCTAGCAGGCCGATGTGTATATGGATGTTTCGAAGGCTTGAAATGGCCATTTCAAAGTTCTCTTAGGTCCCTATTAAGCACATTTTCAGAAATATGTACTCATGCTGAATGTGAAAAGTAAAAAATGTAAACTTTAAACATGATCTAAATTTGTGTGACTTCAGAGAGGTATTTAGAAAAGTATAGTATTGTGGCTTTTGAAAATAAAGAGCAAACATAGTCTCTAATGTGGTGAGGGACTATTTTTTTTTCTGTTTTTTGGTGGTTGTTGATCTCTATTAATCACCTTATTTTTGGGACTTACATGTGTGACTACTGAGACATACACAAAATATGATCAAATTGGTACATGAAGCTAAGAGAAGCAATAAGGAATTCTCAGTACTGCATGACTGCAGTTAAGTCATTTTGAAATCAATAATCCCCTCGCAATTCACTGTGCCACTTGACTGGACATACAGATGCAGATGCCCTTGTAAATGAGTTCATATTGCACTGTGCTTGTAGCCATATAATATTTCTTCCCTACTCAAGTCTATCCTATTTTTCCTTGCTTCTGTTATGCATAAGAAACTCAAATTAAGATTGCATATAAAGTTGACTAGCTATTCCAGGTTATTTATTGGAAATGAAACTATATAAGCATACAATATATGGTTTGCTTAAAATTGATTTACTTAACTCTTTCCATAGTCCCAGGTAAATACAATTGCTGTACAGCACAGAATCACATTGCAAGGGAAAAGAAATAAAAGAAAAGGGAAGTGTGAATAGATGATGTGCAGCTAATTTATGGAGGATCTTCATTTGGTAATAAAGAGAGTAATTAATCAAATGTAGAAATTAGATGCAAGGTACTAAGTTTTAAATTATTATTAGTTCTAATATGAGAAGGTTTTAGGATGAATATTATGTGTATTTTGGATGAAACCCCTGTATTGTTTGGCCAGATGCTTATCCTGAATACAAGTGTTAAGTGATATCAAAGGAATGCCTTGGGAAGTTTCTTTTATTGCCCTCACTGGTCCAGCCATGTCTTTTCCCAGCCCTGCCCAGTTCACCTATCCAGGCGGTGACATTAGGGCACTCTATATTACATGAAAAGAAGTATGTAGCATCTTAATGTCACTGGTCCCAAAATCACAGGCTGCAAAGTCTACAGAAAGCCTGATATTCAACTGTGCTACAGTAGCTGGGCCACAATCACCCTATGTCCTTCTTTGTGTTGTTTAGAAAAAAAAATCTCTAGTCATCACTGCAAATGCTATTAGCCAATCTTAAGGTTCAAATAATTTTTATCTTGATAAAAGAATACTATAACTCATACTGGTCATAACAACTACCTAGAATGAGTTACAGTATGACATTTTTGCTATTTCTTGTTACATGGGCATTGCTGAGTTGGGCATAGCGCAAGAAATTCCACATTCCATGGAGAATTTTGAAAGAAAGAACAAGGAACCAGAAATCCTGTACACCAA
>VWZI01003309.1:0-36918 GCA_013396835.1 Psilopogon haemacephalus | reverse complement strand
CCCCCCCCCCCCCCCAATTTTTTTTCTGTATGTAGCAGCTGCTGTTGTAATATTTTAGTGTTTATTGTCAAAATGTAAGAGTCCAGAATAGAGGTTAGTGCTGCAGAAGAATTAACAGATCAGCTTGGAAGGCATATTTTTTTACAGAAGTTAACACTGATTTTGTTTGTTTCTTTTGCTGTTGTTCTCAGTCAGAAGCAAACAGTGCTGCCATGTTTGGAAAGCTGATGACCATAGCAAGTAAGTGTTAATAAGATCTATAAAATGTTGTTACAGCATTCCTGAGAAAAAAAATTATTTCAGGAATTTTGGCATGCTGAAGTTGGCAGATTCATCTCACGTTAAATTTTGTTTGATCATACAGAAAACCTTCCAGATCCTGGAAAAGCACAAGATTTTGTGAAGAAATTCAATCAGGTTCTAGGTGATGATGAGAAGCTTCGGTCCCAGCTTGAACTGTTAATTAGCCCTACATGCTCTTGTAAACAGGCAGATGTCTGTGTGGTAAGGAAATGGAGAAGCAAACTTTGATACCCTAAATATTTGTGCACAAAACAGGTATTCAGAGTTAAGGGCCTCTTGATACCTTTAACATGATCTTTGTACGTTTATGATTGTCATAGAATTCTTGTTTGGTTAACTGTAGAGCTTATGGAAAATACAGTTTATGATCATCTTGCTTCCTAAGAAAACATTAGCTTTACTGTTTCTTGGGATTATGACCATCAAGCATGAAGTTTGAAAGACTAATGTCATTTTAAACCATATTTCAAGTTGCTCTTTCATGGTATGATTCCTGAACTGACACTGATGAAGCTTTTACCAGCAAGACAAATATTATGCCACCTGCATATTATTGGTGTATTTTTCCTCCTTGAACCTCATTTTTGAGATCAGTCTTCTCTCTCCCCCACCACCTCACCTATTTAACCTCTTTGTTGGAAAAATACACCTTACCATAAATCAGACTTCACAGACATTTACAGATTGTGTCCTAAATCACAGATTTTTTTTTTTTTTACATTATAATCCCAAAATAAACAATTTCATTACCAGAAATCACACAGAGAGCATCATCAAACAGGCTTCTTGGATTTTGTCTAATAGCCTTGAAATTGTGCAGTGAAGGGAATAGTTACAATTCCAGAATTATGTCCTGACTAGTTGTAGTGATTTGGCAGTATCTGCCCCCCACCCCAATCTTTGAAATAACCCAGGCTAGAAGTAAATAAATGAAGCTTTATATTGCAGCTTTGCACAATATACAAGCAAATATTTGCAATATCACAGATATTTACAGATACATACAGTAAAAAAGGTAACACAGAAACACCACACCCCTTCCAGAGATCAGAATCCTCAAGAGGGGTTCCCAACCACCCTTCCACCTTCCCCCCACTACCCAGTCTTATCCCAGTATCTGTCTTACGTGCCAGGTAAGCGAGGAAGATGGGCCAGGGGGTTAAGAAGTAGGAAACTGGTTAGTGGAGTTACACAGATTCAGCTAGAAGGCAGAAAGAGAGAGAAAGAGATGCAACAGCTCAAACAGCTGTGAGTTATCTATGTTTTGGTTCTAACTCTTACACATTCTCAGCAAACAAATGAGTGGAGTAGAACCAAATTTTGGTTTTCCTTTCTCAGCCTATAATCTAATTTCTCATTAAAATCCTCCAATTAGTTCAAACCAGCACACTACTTGATACAGAGAGTACATCTCATCCTAAACTAGGAAATTTTGCACTTTGAGAATGTAGTGGATGGTTTCTTCCCTCTTCCTGAAGCTAATTTAGCACAGCAGAAAATTTCCCAGTTTGTTGAGTCGGCAGCATCCAGCACAATAGAAGGAAGTTAAAGAAGTAATTTCTTTCAGAGGTATTTCAGACTTATGATCAAAACAAAAAAATACCTTCTTATCCACCTCCTGCTGGATTTGCAGCTGAATTTAATGCTCGTGTAATTTGGGACATTCAGAGAGGAAAACCAAATTGTTGGATCCAAAAGGTTCATAGGCAAGTACCTAGGGTCTGAACCTCTGTTGTAGCCCAAGTAATGCAGTGCTTCTGCACATCTGCAGTACTGTGACTGTCAGGGGAGTTTTTTTCATTGTTGCTTGTAGAATCTCACACATACAAGAGAGTTAACCTACAGATTTATGAGTTACTCTTGCCAGCATAGGTATTTAAATTCTATCCACATTATTAGCCCTTGGTTTTGTCTTCAGTCTGGCCTGCAATTCCTTAAGAAACTCTGAAGAACTTTGTCTGAAAACCTACATTTAAATGTTTTATTCAAGCATGTCAACTTTCAGTATATGTGATATAGAAAGATGTGGATGTAAAAACAGCCTCCCTTAAAATACTGATTATGTAGACAATTTTTGTAGTTACAAGCAGTGGCTCAATTTAGCTCCTCACCATGCTTAAGAAGTAAAGAAAATGAGTATGATTCTTGTTTGTATCTTACATTCTTGTAGAGGGAGATAGCCCGGAAACTTGCAAATCCTAAGCAGCCAACAAATCCTTTTCTGGAAATGGTCAAATTTCTTCTGGAAAGAATTGCCCCTGTACATATTGACTCAGAAGCCATTAGGTAAGTTTGAATGCTCATATGACCTCACAAATTATTCTAAAGATGATTGAAATGGCAAAAAAACCCTCCCCCCGAATTTCTCAGGATTTAGATTACTCAGTCCTAGTTGTAAATATGTTTTTTTTTTTTTTTAAAAAAGTTAAGTGGCTGTTTCAATTTCACAGAATCAGTCAGGGTTGGAAGAGACCACAAGGATCATCTAGTTCCAACCCCCCTTCCATGCCCAGGGACACCCTACTCTAGATCAGGCTGGACAGAGCCTCATCCAGCCTGGCTGCAAACACCTCCAGGAATGTGGCCCCAACCACCTCCCTATGCAACCTGTTCCAGGGCTTCACCACTCTCATGCTGAAGAACTTCCTCCTCACATCCAATCTGAATCTCCCCACCTCCAGCATTGCTCCATTCCCCCATGTCCTGTCACTACCTGAGAGCCTCAAAAGTATCTCCCCAGCTTTTTTGTAGGCCCCCTTCAAATACTGGAAGACCACAAGAAGGTCACCTGGGAGCCTCCTCTTCTCCAAACTGAACAGCCCCAACTCTTTCAGTCTGTCCTCATAGCAGAGGTTCTAGCAGCCTGGAGAATGTGATTTTATATTTTTCATTTATTCTTTTTTATGCTTGGTGCAATGCTGTCTGCAAATGATTAAAAAAAAAAAACAAACCAACAGTAGCTGTTCTGAGTGAAACTGCTCTTTGTGGGGCTGAAGGTGAAAATGATGATCATAATTTTCACATAGTTAACTGCAACACTGTCTTCTGTATAGCAGTTGAATTAATTAGCTTTTGTGGGGATTGTGTAAGAGAACATTTGGATTTCTTTTGAGACTTGTCTGGCAACCTAATTATATTCTGAAATTCGTGCAACTGTGTGTTGGTCTGAATGCTGCCAGCATGGTGTGTGTGTGTGTGGCAGGGGGAAGGGTTGTTTGTTTTTTTCTCTAAAGAATTAATTTTACTGAAAGCTAAGTCAGAAGGGAAAGGAGTAATGGAATAGCTTGATGGAGGTGGGGGGGAAGAGGCAAACAAAAACACAAAGACCAACCCCAAAAACCAAGCAAAGCCATAAACCCCACACAAATAAAACCTACAACCAAAAAGCCAAACACCACAACACCTCTTTCCCTTCAATGGACTATTGCCTTCTCTTTATTTAGTCTCAGAGCCAATTAGTCTTGTTGATATCTCATGCTTCTAGCATTGTAGGTTGTCGCATTCATGTGATTTTTTTTATTTCTTTTTGTATCTTTTATTTCAGTGCACTAGTTAAACTAATGAATAAATCCATAGAGGGGACAGCTGATGATGAAGAGGAGGGTGTAAGTCCTGATACTGCTATTCGTGCAGGACTCGAACTTCTCAAGGTAACCTAATGCAGCTCTAGTTTGTAACAGAAGGAAGAAAAGTGATGGGACTGAATTCAAGTTAGCAGGGTTCTAAAGTTACTTGGATAGTTCCATTTTTAATGTATGAAAGTGCTCAGTTATTAATGTCTGAGAAAAGAATAAGAAGAGAGATGTTTTTTTGGAAGAAGGTTTTTTTGGAAGAACATTTTCAAAAGAGTGCCAAGAGTTGAAATATGGACATGAAAGCAGGAATGAGTTTCTGCTATAGAGAAGTCATGGAGAAGAAGGTAGAGGGGTAAAGTGGGGGGATCAGAAGTGAGGGAATGGGGACAGGCATGTTCCTTAGGGCCTATATGACACTGGAAAGGAGAGCAAGCGAAAAAGTAGAGAACCAAGTTATGAGAGGGGAGAAAAAGGTGATGGGTGAAGTTGTGTTCTTAATGGTGATGAGAAGCGTCTGGAGGGTTTGAAGTATCTGAAAAACATCTGTGATGGATTTGGCAGCTCACTAATGAGGCTTTATTTTCAGTGTATTACAAAGGGCAGTATATAACATTGGAGAGAATGAAGGAGAGAGTCACATAATTAAGGCAAAACTTCTCAGAAGTGGGAATGACTGAGGCAGGGTTTATGGGGGCACACTACACCAAATTTAGTACTGGCAGCCATGGTATGCAAGGAAGAGATGTCTGTTTGCTAATGTAGCTTGAAAAAAAAGGAGTCTGCCAAGGGTGAAGACATCGCTGCTGTGATGTGAATATCTTTGAGAATGTTACTTCACACAAGTAGAAAAACTCTGACCAGAGAAACCAAGTCAAGATAAATAGACAAAATACATGCAACTTTTCATTGTTCTCTCTGCCTTATGGTATCTGAACTTTACTGTTCTTAATGTAGTTTTGCTTTGGGGTAGGCTTTTGTTCTCCCTTGACCTGCCTCGAGTCTCTGCACGCTTAGTTACTTATTTGAGGCCTCTTCTATTTAACAGAATGTGTTTGTATTTGATTATTTTTAGTTTTAAAAGAACAGTCATATATGTTTCGATTGTAGATACCTTAACTTGGATTTATTTTCTACTCAGGGATTTTAGATTCTGGAGAAATGAAGATTTTAGTTCAGTTACATTAAGTGGAAATAAAGCATTCTTAAGCAGGCTGGAGCAGAAATGAATACTCTCAAATGTGTGTGCATTTAAATAATCTATTTACATCTCTTGCAATAACGCAGCATCTTGTAAAATAACTTGGAAGACCTGAAGAACGAAGCATAGATTAATTTATTTGAAAATAACATGGATCATTCTGAGATGCAGTTACTGAATGTAGTAATCTCCTGTGAGGGTGTAACGGCTATTTATGTCGCTGGTAATGCTCATAAACAGCCATAACTTTGTTTTGCCAATGATTCATTTACCGTGAATAAATACACCTTTGTTTTTCATCTCTTTATCTGCAGGTTCTGTCCTTTACACATCCTACCTCGTTCCACTCTGCAGAGACCTATGAGTCTCTGCTGCAGTGCCTCAGGATGGAAGATGATAAGGTAGCTGAGGCAGCCATACAGATTTTCAGAAACACGGGTCACAAAATAGAAACAGACTTGCCACAGATAAGATCGTGAGTGCATTTCTTCACTTGCTGCTTTTCATACCTGGAATTCTGCCTCTTGAGGTTTATTCAGTAGGTTGCCCCTGAAATGACAGTCTCTTGAATACAAACAGCTTCCCTTCCATCATTTGGTATTCCTTCACTGCCTTTCTGGTTTTGCTTCTTCGTTTTCCTCACCTGGAATCTGGTGAGGAATTCGAGGAGACCTTATAGTAACCTTCCAGTATCTGAAGGGGGCCTACAGGAGGGCTGGGGAGGGACTGTTCACAAGGTCTTGTAATGATAGGATGAGGGGGAATGGAGTGAGTCCAGAGGAGGGACACAAAGGTGATCCAAGGGATGGGCAACCTCTGCTATGAGGATAGGCTGAGGGAGCTGGGGTTGTTCAGCTTGGAGAAGAGAAGACTCTGGGGTGGACTTATGGCTACCTTACAATACCTGAAGGGATGCTACAGGAAGGCTGCAGAGGGACTTTTCTTAAGAGTGTCTAAAAATAGGACAAGGGGGAAGGGTTTTAAGCTGAGGGAGAGCAGGTTTAGACTGGGTCTTAGGAAGATGTTCATCAATATGAGGATGGTAGGACTCTGGAATAGGCTGCCCAGAGGGGCTGTGGATGACTCCTCTCTGGGGATGTTCAAGGCCAGATTGGATGAGGCATTGAGCAGTCGAAAGGTCATCCCCTGCCCATGGCAGGGAAGTTGGATTAGATGATGTTGAAAGGTCCCTTCCAACCTGAGCCATTCTATAATTTTTAGCTGCATTGTTCTTGTGATTTTTGTGTATTTATTGAAGATGTTGGTTACTTCCTAAAAATCTGCTTGTAACAGACGCATTAAAACCAGCACATAAAGTGTTTCCCAGGTTACAAAGTAAAACAACAGCAAAAATACTGTGAAGATGTAATTCCTTGGCATCATTCCTGCTCATAGCTGTCCTTCACACAATTTTTCTGTGTAAGGAACAAAAATGCCATCTCTGATGGTTAGCAGCTCTGTTTGTTGTGAAACAAGTTGGGAAGCAAGATCCAAAAGTAGGCATGAATTTCCAACAAAGAGTAATTGGCTGTCTATAAGTCATCATTATGCAATTCATGCTTTCACTACTGATTGAAGCTGTGTATTCTATGAGGTATTCACAGACCTTGTGGGGAACATCTAAAGCCTACTAGTAACTAACTAATCTAGATTATAAAGCACAGGTTTCAAGTTCTCGTGTACAGAACTACATCTCAGCCACTGTACTAAATGCAGAGCAGTGTTCCCCTCAGTTCTCAGTGAACTGAAGATGTAACTTCAGTGATTCATTGAATCATAGAATGGTTTAGGTTGGAAGAGACCTCAAAGATCATCCAGTTCCAACCCCCCTGTGCCATAGGCAGGGACACCTCCCACTAGAACAAGTCGATCAAGGCCTCATCCAACATGGTGCTGAACACCTCCAGGAAGGGAGCAGCCACAACCTCCCTGGGCAACTTGTGCCAGTGTCTCACCACCCTCACTGTGAAGATCTTTCTCCTAACATCCCACCTAAATCTCCCCTCTGCCACTTTAAAACCATTCCCCCTCATCCTATAATTACAAGACCTTGTGAATAGTCCCTCCCCAGCCCTCCTGTAGGCCCCCTTCAGATACTGGAAGGTTACTATAAGGTATCCTGGAAGCCTTCTCTTCTCCAGGCTGTAGAGCCCCAACTCTCTCAGCCTGTCCTCACAGCAGAGCTGCTGCAGCCCTCTCAGCATCTTCGTGGCCCTCCTCTGGACTCTCTCCAACAGTTCCATGTCCTTCTTGTGCTGGGGGCTCCAGAACTGCACACAGTACTGCAGGTGGGGTCTGAGGAGAGCAGANTCTGAGGAGAGCAAACTAAAGGGGCAAAATCCCCCCCCTTGCCCTGCTGGCAACGCTTCTTGTAATGCTGCCCAGCACACAGTTGCTGTCTGGGCTGTGTGTGCACACTGTTGGCTCATGTTGAGCTTCTCATCCACCCAAACCCCCAGGGCCTTTTCCTCAGAGCTGCTCTCTGCCGCTCCCCACCCAGCCTGGAGTTGTGCTTGGGATTGCGCCGACTCAGGTGCAGGAGCTTACACTTGGCCTTGTTGAATGTCATGAGGTTAGCCTGGGCCCACCTCTCCAGCCTGTCCAGGTCCCTCTGGATGCCATCCCTGCCCTCTAGCACGTCGACTGTGCCACGCAGCTTGGTGCCATTGCAAACTTGCTGAGGGTGCACTGATTCCTCTGTCCATGTCACTGACAAAGATGTTCAACAGCACTGGGCCCAGCACTGACCCCTGAGGGATGCCACTTGTCACTGGTCTCCAGGTGGACATTGTGCCCTTGATCACCACTCTCTGTGTGCCACCATCCAGCCAATTCCTTACCCAGCAAGTTGTCCACCCATCAAGTCCATGTTTTTCCAGTTTGGTGACCAGGATGTCAAAAGCAAAATGTTACAAATTCAAATGTAAAGCACTTTTAAGGCATTTGTAGTGGTGAAGAAAAGGAACAGCCTAGTAATCTCCCATGTCAGTATAGTTCCCAGTATAGTCCCAACTGTTTGTAGTCCCCTACTAGACTTTAGTCCAGACTGTGCAATGCTGGGCTGTGTAATTTCCTGTCAGAGAAGCTGGTCTTGCTGACATTTCTTCTGGCTTCATGCTTTAGCCATGTACTGCTGGGCAGTCTTAAGTAACCTAAAAATACAACTATCAGAATGGATGTCTAGCCTTTGGCATGGCTTGCAGGCAAGTCAGGTCAGGTCATGGCTTGCAGGCAAGCCAAAACCAGGTCAGCAAAGAAAAAGAAGTCTGAGAGCAAGGAGATATTCCAGATCTCATATATCCATAAATCTTTATCATAATTAACAAGGTAATTTGTCTCAAGCAACCTGTGAGTAGGCTGTTTGCTGTCCTTTGAAGTAGCATTCCCCACCAGCAGCCCCAGTTCTTCTTCATACACAAAATGAGTAGGTTTGAGCACCAATTCATGGCCTGCTGCTGGAAGGGTTGGCCACGCTCAAACACAGCCTAGAGACGGTGTGTAAACATGTAGAAGTGCACGTAAACATGTCAGGGTTCACCTTTTGCAGATGTGTCAGCTGGAGTGTGATTGAGCTGTGGTTTGCAAACCAATTCTTGGATGCTTGGCGTTTACTTGCTCATATACTTAACGCTAGGGAACTGTAGAATCATAGAATGGTTTTGGTTGGAAGAGACCTTAAAGATCATCCAGTTCCAACCTCCCTGTGCCACAGGCAGGGACACCTCCCACTAGATCAGGTCACTCAAGACCTCATCCAGCCTGGCCTTGAACACATCCAGGGAGGGAGCAGACACAGCCTCCCTGAGCAACCTGTTCCAGTGCCTCACCACCCTCACTGTGAAGAATTTCTTCCTAACATCCCATTCAAATCTCCCCTCTGCCAATTTGATTCCATTCCCCCTCGTCCTGTCATTACAAGACCTTGTGAACAGCCCCTCCCCAGCGCTCCTGTAGGACCCCTTCAGATACTCTAAGGTTGCTATAAGGTCTCCTGGAAGCCTTCTCTTCTCCAGGCTGAAAAGCCCCAACTCTCTCAGCCTGTCCTCACAGCAGAGCTGCTCCAGCCCTCTGATCATCTTTGTGGCCCTCCTCTGGACTCTCTCCAACAGTTCCATGTCCTTCCTGTGCTGGGGGCTCCAGAACTGCACACAGTACTNNGTGCAGGACCTTACACTTGGCCTTGTTAAATTTCATGCGGTTAGCCTGGGCACACCTCTCCAGCCTGTCCAGGTCTGTAGGTTAGGCACAGAAGCTTACCAGCTGTAGGTTTTCCTGAGTTTTTTGCTGTTCTGCTTTTTGTTTAATCTAACTTGCAGAGTCTTAGCTGGTTGGAGAGGGTACTGTACTTTAGGATGCTTGTTACAGTATTTGTTGCCTTTAGTTTTGAAGTTTGGGATTTTTTTCTTTGAGACTTAATTCTTTTCACTCTGCAAGTTCTTCTTCCACCTCTTGTTGCTGATTTTGATGATGTAGATGTGTTAGTGAAGGCTGGGTGCCAAATAATCTATATGCTGAATATCTTACAAGAAAGCAAGGGATTTTTTTTTAGGTCTTTCTGTGTAAGACACTTTCTAGGCAATTTTAGAATCATAGAATCAGAGTTGGAAGGGACCACAAGGATCATCTAGTTCCAACCCTCCTTCCATGCCCAGGGACACACTACCCTAGATGAGGCTGGCCACAGCTTCATCCAGCTCCCTTGTGTCAGTTGTTGGGTGAGTTGCATGGTAAATCTTATGAATTTAGTTTGTCAGATGATGACCTCTCAGGGGACAGGCCTGCCTTCTAATTCTTCTAACTCTGAAATGTCTGACCAGCCTCTACCTGATCTCTGGAGTGGCTTCTGCCCTGGTGTTTCCTTCAGGGTCTTGTGTTCAGGGGATCCAAATGCAGAAGCTCAGAACAAAGCAGTTGTTCACCTGAGTACACGTTGCAATTAAAGGCCAAAGTTGGAACAAGAAAGGCTTGTAAACGCTGATGTTTAAAGGTTATTTTAGCTTTCACAAATCTTCTGGGTAGTTGAGAAGCTCAACGTGAGCTGACAGTGTGCACATGCAGCCCAGACAGCAACTGTGTGCTGGGCTGCATTAAGAGAAACTGTGGCCAGCTTGGCAAGGGAGGGGATTCTGCCACCTTTACTCTGCTCTCCTCACACCCCACCTGCAGTACTGTGTGCAGTTCTGGAGCCCCCAGCACAGGAAAGACATGGAACTGTTGGAGAGAGTCCAGAGGAGGCCCATGAAGATGATCAGAGGGATGGAGCACCTCTGCTATGAGGACAGGCTGAGAGAGTTTGGTCTTTTCAGCCTGGAGAAGAGAAGGCTTCAAGGAGACCTTATAGTAGCCTTCCAGTATCTGAAGGGGACCTACAGGAGGGCTGGGGAGGGACTATTCACAAGGTCTTGTAATGATAAGATGAGGAGGAATGGGTTCAAACTGTCAGAGGGGAGATTTAAAGGGGATGTTAGGAGGAAGTTCTTCACAGTGAGGGTGGTGAGACACTGGAACGGGTTGGCCAGGGAGGTTGTGGCTGCTCCCTCCCTAGAGGTGTTCAGCACCAGGTTGGACAAGGCCTTGATCGACCTGTACTAGTGGGAGGTGTCTCTGCCTATGGCACAGGGGGGTTGGAACTAGATGATCTTTGAGGTCTCTTCCAACCTAAACCATTCTATGGTTCTTCAGCCCTGTCACTTCCAAGCTTGGGTAACAAGCCCAATGCTTTACCCTAGCTGAACCTGTCAGGTTCCCCCCTCCCCTGTATTTGGTTTCCTAAACAGCCTTGTTTTGATTTGTTATTTTCTTTCGTGTTTGCATTTATCCTGTGGGTTCTTATTTTGTTTAAATGTGCACAGTCAGATGTTCAACAAGTACTATTAAATACAATTCCATCCTGCTTTTTTCACCTCGTGATTATGATCTCTTCCTGAACAGACTTCAAAGGAATACTTGATTTGTAAGACCGTGAGGTAGATTTGTGTAGGTGAAGAGCTTTATTTTTGGTAGGTTGCAAATTGCTGGGTTTTTAAGCCTTTTCTTTAATGTTTTACAGAACACTAATTCCAATTTTGCATCAGAAAGCAAAAAGAGGCACTCCTCATCAGGCAAAGCAAGCTGTTCACTGTATACATGCCATATTTTCAAATAAAGAAGTGCAGCTTGCACAGATCTTTGAGGTATGTAATTTTTTTTTGTTTCTAAGATCTGTCTCTTGTGTTTCTTCATTGATAATAGTAATTGACATTCGTTTCATTGATGCTGTTTATTATGAGATAAACATTTATAGGTCAGGAACCCTACAGGTGGATGATGGTTAAGATAAGTCATTAATTTTACAGTAGAGTCACAGCTTAGTAATATTCTGATGTCTGGCGATAAGATACTCATTTTTGTCAACATATGGGAGAAGTTAGGGGAAAATAAGCTAAATTAGCTGGAATGGTGCACAGGAAATCCCAGGAGGACACATTTAGCAGATACTAAAGGAGAGATAACATCCTCTACTTTGAAACTGTATTCAATTACCATGCTTTAAGGTCTTTGCACATACAGCACTTCTCTCACTGAAGAAGTTAGTGCAAAATAACTACCTGGCTCTAAGCTCAGACATTGGCTTACTGCTCACTTAGACAAGTGGTAAAGCAAAGAAGTCACTTCATGCAGAGCAGAGAGGTTATTACTTCTCACTGCAATTACTTAAATAATAACATTATTAATCTGCACTTGTGAAATATCTTAGGTTCTTAATCTTGGCTGTCTTTGAACCGATGCATAATTCAGAAGTGTGAAAAAGCTTTGAATTAAGCTTCAGAGTTTGATCTTTGCTTAGACTTTGGTGGGAGTGTGTGTTCCCTCCTTTAATGCCAGAATAAGATGGGAGGGTGCTGGGTGATAGAGCAGCACAGAATTGTCCTGGTGACTGTTCTCTGGAAGGGAGATGCTGACAGAAATATCCTTGGTGGTTTCCAAGGGCTTTTTACCTGCTGCTGTTTTCTGCCATTTGCAGTTTCGATTGGGATTTTCACAACTCCTGCATAGAACTGAGTCAGTTTTTCCCACGTATCCCAAGTGTGAATGTGTTTAGCTGTTAAAATAGGAAGAGAATAGAGCATGATTTGCCCTTATCTCATGTGAGGTTTTTGATTACTCTTAATTAGAAAGCCACGTTCTTTCTTCATTTCGATTTGCTAACCTTGTTAATTTTAATGGGAAAAAAATGTGAAACTCATCAGCAATCCAGCAGTAACATAAATGACTTTTAGGCATGCTGGCTTACTTAGCTAGAGTTGAATTTTTAATTTTTGTTTGTTTGTTTTTCTTGGTTTTGTTTTTCCCTAATCTTCCTCAGCCTCTAAGTAGAAGTTTGAATGCTGATGTACCAGAACAACTTATAACTCCATTAGTCTCACTGGGTCATATTTCTATGTTGGCTCCAGACCAGTTTGCTTCTCCAATGAAATCTGTTGTTGCAAATTTCATTGTGAAAGATCTCCTAATGAATGACAGGGTAAGATTTTCCTTTTTTTTTTTTTTTTTTAAATTAACTAAGTCCTTGCAATTCTGTTTGCCTGTTATTAGCGCTATGGGGAATAAAACTTTGTTTAATGAGTCAATAAAGATAGACTGTCTAAATGTCTGGGACAGTGATAATTGCATTATAAAGATCTTTGTGTCAAAGAGACCTTAGTCCATAGCTTTACTTCTGCATTTTCTGTATGGCTTGAACCAGTGCTTAAACTTACATGAATGTCTGTAGTCAACAGGTGAGAAAAATGGAAAATTGTGGTCTCCAGATGAAGAAGTTTCTCCAGAAGTACTAGCAAAGGTGAATGATCTGCTGTCAGTAATAACGTGCATATTTGAGTTTTATAGTTTACTTTTTCCCCCAAGTTGTGCAATGGAGAGTATTAGAATAAATTAATTCTTTTGCATGCTTTTTGTGTGAGTATCCTCAGAATATCCAGCCTTCTGGAGTTGTTGGGGATTAGCCACACTGTTACTGAACTGATAGAGGCTGATCAAGATGGTGTCTTCACTTTACCAATATTAATTATGCTGAATCTTGAGAAAATAAAGACATTCAGAGGGTTTAGTTTTCCTTACAAGAAAAGGTAATTTGAGTTTCCTAACTGTAAAAACAGATTTGAGGTAAACTGAGACCCTGAAGAATTTGATTCGTTCATCTCTATAGGCTATTTGCTATGAATCTGACTGCGGCCGTTTCTAGAAGTGTTTTATCTAGTTGCTTTTATTTTTAATCATGTAGCAAGTATCCTGCATCCTCTAGATACACTTGTGAGAAGACACTGAACTGTAGTTGAAATGTCCTGATGTCACTAAGACTGCTCCTTCCTTCTTGGCTCTGTAAATATTTACTGCTTCCTTCTGCTCCTTTCCGAATGTATCCACGCTAAACTAAAGAGGAGGCTGTGGAAATTGCAGTTTGACAGCAGTAGGGTTTAGTGCTGCAGCAGCTTTAGGAAGGAAGTTCACTGTGGATTTCTTGATGTTTGGTAGGTGCAAGCCATTAAACTTTTGGTGCGCTGGCTGCTGGGCATGAAGAACAACCAGTCAAAGTCCGCCAACTCCACACTCCGGTTGCTGTCAGCTATGCTGGTCAGTGAAGGAGACTTGACAGAACAGAAGCGAATCAGGTCAGGTTTTGTTCCTTCCAGGCTCCCATCAGTTTTGTTGTAGAATTACAAGGAATATTTATGACTTCAAAGAATATTTATTATTTTAGCACTTGTAAAGAATTTTAAGGTAAGCGCGGTGTTGGCTGATGGAATGGTGAATGGGGCCCTCGCTACAAGAAGGATATTGAGGTGCTGGGGTGGGTCCAGAGGAGGACCACAAAGCTGATGAAAGGTCTGGATAACAGGCCTGAGGAGCAGCTGAGGGAAAAGAGGAGGCTGAGAGGAGAGCTTTTCACTCTGTTAAGTGCCTGAAAGGAGTGAGGAAGGAGTTGGTCTCTTCTCCCTGTAAATAAGTGTGTGGTGGTTTGGCAGTTACCTGCCCTCCCCCCCGACTTTGAAATAACCCAGGCTAGGGCTCAGTCGGCTGAAAGTTAAGGAATGGAGCTTTATATTTACAGCTTTGCGCAATATACAAACAAATATTTACAATATATAAACAAATATTTACAGATAAATACAGTAAAAAGGTAATACAGAAACACCACAGCCCTCCCAGAGATCCAAGTCCCTAAGAGGGGTTTTCAACTACCCTACTGTCTTCCCCCCATCCCTATCTTATCTCACCAACTGTCTTATGCAGCAGATAAGTGGAGGTAGATCAGCCAGGGGGATTAGCAGCAGGAAAGGAGTTAGTGAAATTATTCAGATCCAGCTAGGAAGGTAGGGAGAGACCTGGAACAGGTTGCCCAGGGAGGTGGTTGGGGCCCCATCGCTGGAGGTGTTTAAGGCCAGGCTGGATGAGGCTGTTGCCAGCCTAATCTAGGTAGGGTGTCCCTGGGCATGGCAGGGAGGTTGGAACTAGATGATCCTTGTGGTCCCTTCCAACCCTGACTGATTCTATGAATTTCCAATGAACTGTTTCCACAAAAACTATAAGATACTTTAGGTACTTCATAATTTTCTATTAACAGACATGTGGCAGCCAGAGTAGCTCAAGAAGCTCACGCAGCTCTGTCTTATCTATATTTGGGTTACAACTTTTAAACTTTTTTTTTTCTAAAGTAAACCTATGAGTGAAGTAACATCATCAGTGTTTTGCTTTCTCAGCCTACAGTCTTTATTTGTCATTCAAATCCTCCAATTAGCTCAAACCAGCACAAAGTGATAGAGGGAGAGGAAATTGCCTCAAGTTGCACCAGGGAAAGCTTAGGTTGGACATTAAAAAAAAGTCTTGTTGACTGAAGGGGTTCTCAAAGACTGGAACACGCTCCTCATGGAGAAGGTTGAATCCACAACCCTCTAGGTGTTTAAAAGCCACACAGGTGGGCTTGGTTTAGTAGCGTACTTAATAGAGTTAGATAAGTGGTTGGACAGTCTGATCTTAAAGCTCTTTTCCAACCAGAACAATTCTGTGATCCTGTGTAAAAAGATCTGACTAGAGTGTTAATATTGGAAGTGGAATGGCAATATAAAAATATGCTTGATGTTCCCTCCTCCTTGTAATTTTCTAATGATCTATTTCAGGCTTCTGTAAATGTCTTGGTAAGTAAAAGACATTATAGAACGTGGAAGACTTACAGGAGTAATTTTGAAAACAGTTAAGGGGTAAGACTTAAGCAACGAGATTTGGGTGATTGTTGGTGGAGCTTCTTCATTCAGTGAGGTAACTTTGCACCTTGTCTTTGTTCTGAGGGTGAAGGAAGGTGTGCTGGTTTGAACTAATTGGAGGATTTGAATGAAGAATTAGACTATAGGTTGAGAGGAAAGCACTGATAATGCTACTTCTCTCACAATTTTACTGAGAAAGAAAAAAGGAAAAATGTTTTAAGAGTTGTAACCCAAATATAGACAAGTCAGACAGTTTCAGACCTCTCTGGGGCTGTGGCTGGCTCCTTGCATGGCTCCTTTTCCCTGCCTTTTGTAGCTGATTCTGTATAATTCACTAACTTCTTTTCCTACTGCTAACCCCCCTGGCTGATCTACCTTTGCCTATCTGCTGCATAAAACAGATGGTGAGAGAACATTGGGGAAGGAGGGAAAGGTGGTAAGGGTGGTTAGAAACCCCTCTTAGGGATTTTGATCTCTGGGAGGGCTGTGGTGTTTCTGTATTACCTTTTTACTGTATATATCTGTAAATATCTGTTATACATTGTAAATATCTGCTTGTATATTGTGCATTGCTGTAAATAGAAAGCTTCATTTATCAACTTCCAGCTGGCTGAGTCTTAGCCAGGGTAATTTCAAAGTGTGGGGGGGAGGGGGTCAGGTAACTGCTAAACCACCACAGAAAGGAAGAGAAAATCTGTGTCAGAAGAGTTGCTTTCATTCAGACAGTGATGTGAAAACAAGAAACTTTACTGCTCACTGTTTTATTGGCATGAAGTGTTCTGTGGGAAGCAGAGCACTTCGTTTTCACAGATTGGGTTGGGATAATTTAGCTTGATCTGAAGCTGTCGAACTGCAATCTGACCTGAGACAGCAAAACCTTCATTGCTCATCGATCTTATGAAAATAAGAAATTGTGACATGCAAATAATTTAAGGATACTTGTGCTGAGTTGTGTTTTGTTTTGTGTGTTTGTTTGGGTTTGTTTTTTTTCCTCTCTTGTTTACACAGTAAATCAGATATGTCTCGACTGCGGTTAGCTGCTGGTAGTGCAATAATGAAGCTTGCCCAGGAACCCTGTTACCATGAAATAATTACCCCAGAACAGTTCCAGCTCTGTGCACTTGTCATTAATGTAAGTAACTGCATTTGAATTGAAGAGACTCTTAATTAACTGAGTTCAGAGTCCTTTACATCTCTGGGCTTTTGTTGCTGCTACACTGAGTATTCTCTCTTCTTCAGAAGCGTTCAAAAGAGTTCTTGACATTTCAAACATCTATTGTGCTGCACCTGTTTATTATGTTTAAAGTGCCTTCTGAGGATTCCACTTTGGGTTGGTTTTCTTGGTTTGGTCTGAGTTTTTTTGGTGTGTTTAGTTTGGGGTTGGTTTTTTGGTTGTGTTTCTTCATCTGTGGGTTTTGCTTTGGTGTTTTTTGGTTGTGTGTTTTTGTTTTGGAGGGGCTGGGGTTTTTAATTTGTTTTTTTGGGGATTTTTTTAAGACTTAAATTGCACTCTTTTATTTTTTTGTTGTTGCTCTAGGATGAGTGCTACCAAGTGAGGCAGATATTTGCTCAGAAACTGCATAAGGCACTTGTGAAATTACTGCTCCCTTTGGAATATATGGCAATCTTTGCTTTGTGTGCCAAAGACCCTGTGAAAGAGAGAAGAGCACATGCCAGACAGTGCTTGCTCAAAAACATCAGTATACGAAGAGAATATATTAAGCAGAATCCCATGGCTAATGGTTAGTATTGCAGTGAAGTTAAGAACACAGCAGTCAAATACTAAACTGAAAGCAGTAATCATTAAAAGTTAAACAAATTGCTTTTGTATAGAAGCACTGTGTGTCCTTGTTTCCTCATCTTCATAAGATAAACATCTAACGTAACATAAATGTCTAATATAAAGATGTTTCCTCATCTTTATATCATGGAAGTCTCAGGGTTAAACGAGACCCCAAGGATCATCTAGTCCCAACCCCCTTGCCGTGGGCAGGGACACCTCACACTAGACCAGGTTGCCCAGATCCCCATTCAGCCTGGTCTTAAAAACCCCTAGGGATGGGGTTTCCACCACCTCCCTGGGCAGTATGTGCCAGTGTCTCACCACCTTTATACTGTGAAGAACATCTTCCTAATGTCTCATCTAAATCTACCCTCTTCTAGCTTAGAGTCATTGTCCCCAGTCCTACCACTACCCAACACCCTAAGAAGTCTCTCACCAGCTTTAGTGTAGGCCTGTTTCAAATATTGGAAAGCCACAATAAGTTCTCCTTGGAGCCTCCTCTTCTCCAAACTGAACAACCCCAACTCTCAGCCTGTCCTCTGAGGACAGGTGCTCCAGCCCTCTGCTCATCCTTGTGACTCTTCTCTGGATGCATTCAAATCTAATTTTTTTTTACTTAAACCATAAAATACTTCTGTGTACATATATGTAGAATCCAATGCTGTTAGTGTGGTAGTTGTTATGCTCCAAAAAAAAAAGCTGCTTTCTGACATGTTAGATTTTATGACTTTCTGAAGTTAAGACCAAGTAGTTTTTGTAGTAGTTAAACTTACTTGGTTTTTTGATGGTTCATTAAAATGTGTAGGAAGAAAATGCAAGCTGATTTTTTTCCATTTCATATTTTCAAAGGGAATCCTTGGAAAAAGTGTATCTTGTGCTCCATGGGTATGTGTAATACAGAGATTATTTCTGATTTTATTTTTTTTTGTTACTGTAGAAAAATTGCTCTCCTTGCTGCCTGAATATGTGGTACCATACATGATTCACCTACTGGCACATGATCCAGATTTCACAAAACCTCAGGATGTTGATCAGCTTCGTGATGTCAAAGAGTAAGTGCTAACTGATTCCAGATTTATTCTGTGCTTGGGGAAAAAAATAATCAGGAAGAGGAACTCTTTGTTTTGTCAAAAATATTTTCCAAAACAGTAATCTTGGAAGTGTGTAATATTTTAAACCAAAGGAAGAAAAGTACCAGCAACTGTTGAGCAATGTATTTTGGAAGCCCAAAGGGTAGGCCACACCATAGTATACCATTTTAGTGAGTTGTTTAGACTTCGTCTAAAATGAAGTAATGATTTTAGATTCTTATATTTCTTCCTAGGTATATCTGTAGAATTTCCCTACACACTTAAGAGATGCCAAACAATGTAACTTCAAATATCATTAAGCCTCTCTAAGGCTTAAAAGCACAGTGCCACTGATGCTGTGTGCAGAGTCCAGTTCCATTGGAAACTTTTGCTTTTTCTCTGTGCAAGCCTACTAGAACTCTTCCTGCTTTTGCTGCTGCCTTCTCATTTGCACTATACAGCTGAAGTGCAGGCTTAGTGCTTCTTCATGTATTCAGCAGGCTGTAGTCCACAAGCCTGTCCTACAGAAGCATGGTCTGAAATCTTGTATCCCTCCATCTTTTATATCCTAAGTGTTTCCATTGGATACTTCCATTTTATATCCTGAAAGTTTCCATTGGAAACTTTTGATTTTTCTCTATGCAAACCCTCTAGAACTCTTCCTGCTTTTGCTGCTGACTTCTCATTTGCACTATACAGCTGCAATGCAGGCTTAGTGCTTCTTCATGTATTCAGCAGGCTGTAGTCCATAAGCCTGTTGTACAGAAGCATGGCTTGAAACCTTCTTGTATCCCTCCATCTTTTACATCCTAAGTGTAACTTTCATATTTCTTTGTGTCTTGTAATGCATTTTTAAAAATAGTTCCATTTTAACACTTCTAAAATTGCCTTCCCTGTACTTTGATTTTGGCATTTTGGATTTGGAGTTGTAAGCTCTGTTAAGGGCTACAATCTATACATAATCAGAAAAGCAGTTTGTTCTCAGCACTAACAGACCAGTTTACATCTTAATTCTTTTTGTACCTTCACCTGTGAGAGTTCAAGCCTGATTCTTCCTTTAAATGAAAAAATTACTTGTTCTGATTTCTGAGTTGCTTGACATGGACCTGGTCAGAACCTAAAGTCAGTGAAAATTTCTTGCCTAGTCATCAAGTCAACGCTTTATCCCAGGACTCCCTGTTCCTGGCAGCATCTGAAAGCATCCTCCAGCATGTACTTCATCCAAAAACACATGGAACAAGTTCCAGTCCACGGTTGTTGTGTTAGTACTTTCTCTGAGAAGTGCTTTCTAGTGCGTAGAGCTTTTTTGGACACCCCTTGTAGAGCTTTTCCTTTGTTGTCAGATTTCCTCCTTCATGTTTGTCACAGGCTGGCCAGACTAGCCAGAGAGAACTGCTCCAAACAAAGAAATGCTCTGTACAGGAATTTTGGCAGGAATACATCTCTGAAGAGTCTCCTGAGATAAATGCAAACCATTTTTTCCCATATAATGTAATACAGTGTTCCTTTCAAGAGCTCTGAGAGTGGTGGTGTTGGCTCTGAAACATTAACGTAGATGATTGCAAACTTGGAAAAGCAGCCCAGCACTGTGTTTTGTAGTTGTTTCTGTAGCTGTTTTGTAGTTGTCTCTGTAGCTGATACTGGTTTTACACGGCCTGAATGCAATCATGTAAAGCAAACACATGCTTAGGAAGTTCCTGCACCATAATCTGTGATATTTATTCTTACAAAGTTTTAAATGCTTGTCCAACAGAGGTATGTTTGCATTTGGTTTTTGTCTTAAGACACTCTCAACATACGTAAATACACAGAAGGAGCTAAGTTCATGTGACTGGATCCCTCTAGGTGCAGATTTCTTATACATAAACCTCACTTTTTGTGGAAAGGTCTTGTTCAGAGTCAGTAGTGTTTCATTTAATTTGTTGACTTGGTGAGGAAGTCAAGCTGGTGAAATTGACATTAATTGCAATTAGAAGAATGAAGCTTGTCCTCAATAGTAATCTTTGGCTGACACAGGTTTTTAGAGAAGCTGGATCAGTGTGGTATGTTACTGGTCCTGTATTCATCTCATGTAAATTCTTGAGAACACTGAGTAGATGGATGCAAAGATACCTAACAGACTGATTTACTGTAGCCTTTGTGGCTTTTGGATGCAAGTCAGAATATAGTCAAATAAAATGCCTTTCAGATAAGTATTTGTTTTGGGTTTTTGTTTTGGAGAGAGCTGTTCCTTCATCTCTCGTGGTACAATCTTTAATTTGTATCAGTTGGGAAGACTGAGGCTTTTGTGGACAGGAAATTCTGACATTCAGTCATCCTGTTTTTCTAGTTTTTTTTTTTATTAGCCTCTTTCTACAAGGTAATCTCTCCTACAGAGCCCTAGAATTAAATTAGCTACTGGCAAAGTCTGCATTTCTCAGACTCACCCATTTGTCTTTCCCAATTAAATATTATTTTCCTGTGTTACAATTGCTGTTGACCCTCTAGCCACAAGCACCCGTGAAGCTGAACAGCAAATGATGGCATGGATGGAGCAGTTTGTGCTTTATATCATCAATGAAAAAATCTTAAGCAAAACTTTTAGTAAAAATATAACAGAATCTCCCTGTAAATAAAGTACATTAAAGGAAGAAACCTGGGAAGGCTATTCCCATGATGTCTGTCTACAAGGATTTATTCTCCTCCCCTATGGAGCATTAGGAGGAATCTGACCTGCTCAATTTTGCGTCTCCTCTCCTGTTGAATTCCAGTATTAAATCATGTAGTGTAGGTAACTGTCCAGCAGCAGTGTGATTTGTTTAAGAGTGTGCTCTGGTGCATTGTTGATAGGAACATAGATACGTAGCCCAGGGTAATAAGAACAGAATTTCATCTAGGTAATGGTAGCACCAGAATTCTTGCTTCTATTCATATTTATAGCATCATAGAATGGTTTAGGTTGGAAGAGACCTCAAAGATCGTCTAGTTCCAAGCCCCTGCCATAGGCAGGGACATCTCCCACTAGAACAGGTCACTCAAGACCTCATCCAACCTGGCCTTCAACACCTCCAGGCAGGGAGCAGCCACAACCTCCCTGGGCAACCCATTCCAATGTCTCACCACCCTCACTGTGAAGAACTTCCTCCTAACATCCCACCTAAATCTCCCCTCTGCCACTTTAAAACCATTCCCCTTCATCCTGTCATTACAAGACCTTGTGAATAGTCCCTCCTGTAGGCCTCCTTCAGATACTGGAGGGTTACTATAAGGTCTCCTCAAAGCCTTCTTTTCTCCAGGCTGAAAAGCCCCAACTCTCTCATCCTGTCCTTGTAGCAGAGCTGCTGCAGCCCTCTGATCATCTTCGTGGACATCCTCTGAACTGGCTCCAACAGTTCCATGTCCTTCTTGTGCTGGGGGCTCCAGAACTGCACACAGTACTGCAGGTGGGGTGTGAGGAGAGCAGAGTAAAGGGGGAGAATCCCCTCCCTTGCCCTGCTGCCCACAGCTGCTCTTGATGCAGCCCAGGATGCGGTTTGGAAGCGAAAAAGCTTTGGGCAGTGTTTGCAGATATAGTAATAGCAGCACACTAATTTGTTAGGTTATTCCAGTGAGTACAGTAAAGGCTGTGCTAGAAGTCTAGATGCTGTTTACACCTTTGGATGCTGTTACCTGTTTATGATACCCTCAAATTGATTGTGGTTTCTCAAGAAAAAACTAGTAGAGCTGATAAAATTTTTTAAGACCTTGCAGCGTGTGGGAGTTGCAGTGTAAAAGCTGGAATGTAATTGCTTGTGGTTTTATGGCTGTTTTAGGTGCCTGTGGTTCATGCTTGAAGTTTTAATGACAAAGAACGAGAACAATAGCCATGCCTTCATGAAAAAGATGGCAGAAAACATCAAGCTCACCCGAGATGCTCAGTCTCCTGATGAGCCAAAGGCCAATGAAGTAAGCAATGCAATTCAGCTAAGTGTTAAGTGATGGGCCGAGGGTTTCACAAGCAGCTGATGAACAGGATTTGCAGGAAATCTGAAAGGGTCAGACATTTTTTATGGTCTTTCAGAGGGAGTGTTAGTTGTGAACATGGTCTGTGTGTTGCCAATCTCACTCTTCCAGAACCTTGCTGACCTTCTCCAGCATACAATGCCTAATGAAGTTAATAGAGGGAATTTATTAAATATTCCTGTTCCTGCCTGCCTGCGTCATTTTAATTCCTGCTACCTGGTTTCCCAACATAAATATCTTCTGCTGCTGGGGAAGGAAATATTATGTTACATGGCTGCTGTGAAACCTATTGCTTTCTAGCAGAGTGATTTATGGTAGTTTGATTGAGCAAGAGCTTCCTTTGTGCAGCACAGGCATGTAAAGCATTACTGGTTTTTATTAAACCAGCATCATGGTAAATAGAGACTTCTCCTTGTGTTCTAAGAGCCAAAAGTATGGTTAATGATGTAATTACAAGCCATGCCTTTGGTGGTGGTTATTTTAACACATGGATTAAACTTTGAAGACTGCATTCTCTGTACACTGTAAAACCACACTTTTTTTTTCCTTCTTCTGTTCTTTCAGAAACTTTATACAGTGTGTGATGTAGCACTGTGTGTCATCAACAGCAAAAGTGCTTTGTGCAATGCAGATTCACCCAAGGACCCTGTATTGCCAACCAAGTTTTTTACACAACCTGAAAAGGTAAATTTGTTCATTTCATTTCCAAAGTAATAAGGGGAAATGCTTTGACTTTTATGATCGAGGGCTGGTTTACCTCCATAACATCATAGCAGGGATGGAGGAAAAAAGCATACATTTTATCCTCAGCAAGTCATTATTGGAATCATAGAATGGTTTAGGTTGGAAGAGACCTCAAAGATCATCCAGTTCCAAACCCCTGCCATAGGCAGGGACACCTCCCACTAGATCAGGTTGCTCGAGGCCTCATCCAACCTGGCCTTCAACGCCTCCAGGCAGGGAGCAGCCACAGCCTCCCTGGGCAACCCGTTCCAATGTCTCACCACCCTCACTGTGAAGAACTTCCTCCTAACATCCCGTTTAAATCTCCCCTCTGCCAGTTTAAACCCATTCCCCCTCATCCTGTCATTACAAGACTTTGTGAACAGTCCCTCCCCAGCCCTCCTGTAGTCCCCCCTCAGATACTGGAAGGCTACTATAAAGCCTTCTCGAAGCCTTCTCTTCTCCAGGCTGAAAAGTCCCTACTCTCTGAGCCTGTCCTCATAGCAGAGGTGCTCCAGCCCTCTGATCATCTTCGTGGCCCTCCTCTGAACTGGCTCCAACAGTGCCATGTCCTTCTTGTGCTGGGGGCTCCAGAACTGCACACAGTACTGCAGGTGGGGTATGAGGAGAGCAGAGTAAAGGGGGAGAATCCCCTCCCTTGCCCTATAACATAAGCTGTATGCTGTGTTATCTGTGTGGTGCCAGTGTGTGCCAGAAATGTTTGTGACCAGGGGAGAGCTAATTAGAATAAATCTGGAGATGTTAACACGCATTAGTACATCATTTCATTGGTGTGTGGTGCAAGTGCATCCGAATATACGAAATATATGTATGTTCTGACTGTGTATCTGAATTAGAATGCCAAGCAGACAAAAAAGGGAGTGTTTTCATGATACCCATTGTATGTTTGTACCTGTCATAAGCCATTTGGCTGTTTTGCTTGCTGTGCAACTTGTTCTCTTATTGCTTAGGAATAGTCTTGGTGTGCACAGCTGTACTGTCAGCAATAGTGCTGCTGCTCTCTAAGAGGCATACTCCTCAGAAGTGGAACCAAAGCAGTTCTCTGGACTAGACCTGATGTTCTGGTTGTACTAAAGAATACATTTTTTCAGTGTCAGAGGCTGTTAATTAACAGCCTTCCCAGAGCCTGTTAAAGCAAAATGTAGTTTACTTTTCCAATTGTGAACTGGCAGGTAGCATGGTGACACAGACTCGGTGTCTGTTATAGCTACCTGCAGCCAGACTTAGTGTTCTGGTCTGTGTAAACCATACTCAGGGTGACAAATGGAACAGCTGTCAAACTGTTAGAGAAAGCAGCACCTCTTCTCCTCTCTTTGGACTTCCCGTGACAAAAGATGCAAATGAAGAAATAGGGAGGGCAGTTCTGCTTCATTTGAAATGATTCATGTCATTCAAGAAGAGGGGAAAAAAAAAAAGTGGATCCCAACTTCAGGTGTGACTCAGTGTGGATGACTTCAGTAATGCTCTCTATAAACTCTCCTCCAAACTACTAATTTTGCTTATATTTATGAAATTGATTCGTTTGTCAGCAGGCTGCATGGTGTGAAATATCTTCATAATGGCTAAGATGGGAAGTCAGCCTTGTATATATAAAATGCAACGGCAAGATTAAAAGATCAACCACCAACTCATCTTTGTTTTATTTTTTTTTTTTAATGCAGGATTTCTGCAATGACAGGAATTACATTTCAGAAGAGACAAGGGTTATTCTTTTGACAGGAAAGGTATTTTGACAAGCTACGATTCTTCAAATACTGCTATTTTTATTAACATATCCTGAACTGCTGTAGTTTAAAAAAAATGTATTGAGAGTTCGTGTACAATTATTTGTTGAGTCTCTTCATACCAACTGTTTCAAGAGGGGGACAAAACAAAAGACAAATGGATCTTAAAAAAAAAGGAAATTATTTTTATACCTTTCACCATCAACTGTCCTTTCTTGGGATTGTAAAACTGTCTTTCCTAAGTTCTGGTGAAATTAGATTGCAATGCTTTTTAGCTCAGAGAAAATGGCTTTTCTTTCCTGAGCTTAGTGAAAGAACACTGACCTGTATAATATAGAAGTCCTGAGAAGAGTGTAAATCATGGTGCTTAATATAAATTTCATGTGAACGTATTAATTTTCATGTTCCATCTTCCATGAACTGTTACTGCATTGGTTTCTGAAGTCTTCAGCTACAGCAAGGCTTTGTGATAATTGTTCATTGAAAGAGTTAGAGACAAATGATCACTCTTCAAATAGCCTTTTCCTTTTAAAGTTGCTTCTCTCAGTGATTTTTCGTTTGTACAAAAAGTTTCCACTGTCAGAGCACTTCAGGTGGCTGAGGTTTGCTTATCTGGCAGAATCATAGAATGGTTTAGGTTGGAAGAGACCTTAAAGCTCATCCAGTTCCAACCCCCCTGGGCCATAGGCAGGGACACCTCCCACTAGAACAGGACGCTCAAGACCTCATCCAGCCTGGCCTTGAACACATCCAGGGAGGGAGAAGCCACAACCTCCCTGGGCAACCCGTTCCAGTGTCTCACCACCCTCACTGTGAAGAACTTCCTCCTAACATCTCCCCTAAGTCTCCCTTCTGTCAGTTTAAACCCATTCCGCCTCATGCTGTCATTACAAGAACTTGTGAACAGTCCCTCCCCAGCCCTCCTGCAGGCCCCCTTCAGATACTGAAAGGCTACTGTAAGGTCTCCTTCAAGCCTTCTCTTCTCCAGGCTGCAGAGCCCCAACTGTTGTAGCCTGTCCTCATAGCAGAGCTGCTCCATCCCTCTCAGCATCTTCATGGTCCTCCTCTGGACTAGCTCCAGCACTTCTTGTAGTACCAGCCTGGATGCTACTTGATGAGCTGGGTTGGAGTTATGTTAGGAAGAGAGGAGGCAGACCACTTTCTTGAGCAGCAGCCAGTACCAGACTGGTGCTTTACAGTTCTTGTAGTACCAGCCTGGATGCTACTCGATGAGCTGGGTTGGAGTTATGTTAGGAAGAGAGGAGGGAGACAGAAGACCACTTTCTTCAGCAGCAGCCAGTACCAGACTGGTGCTTTACATATGCTCAGAAGAAAGTTATCTGCCTGCTGCTGTAATTGTTTCATCTTTGACAACACTGAAATGCAATGCATGAAGCATTTGAAGCAAGTTTTGTCGGCTGTGTGAACTTAACCACATTTCTCTTTTGTAAGGCATTCAGCAATGCAGGCTAAAGCTGTCTCTTATCTAAAAGAATCCTACTGGTGTAGGACAGGCTTCTCTCCACCATTCTATTAAAACAGAGGTTTAGGGGGGGAAGGGATGTCCAATAGCAAGCCAAAATTAATTTTAGGTGATTTTCAGTGCCCTGGGAAGACAAACCTTTCTCTCCTGATGTAACATGTGCTGCTTTTCCTGTCTACTTGCATTCTGGGAAACACAGGTGTGTAAGGATACCCCACTGCCTCACTTCCTTTTTGTCTCTTTTGCCAGAGGAGCCAATACAACAAGTTGCTAGTTGTGCAGAAACACTTTTCTTCTGTTCTCTCTTAAACATTTTTCTCTCTCCTGTTTGCTGTACCAAACGCATCCCGCTTTTTATAAAATACTCTGTAAATTGAGCAAGTAAAACGTTGCAAGGAAAATATGTTCAAGTAAACATTGTGCAGTGTTAGCACTAGGATGCTGCTGCTGAAAATGTACTCAGTAGCAGGCCATTCCTACAGAGATTGCTGCTTTTTTTGCTAACCAAATGTTTTCCAGCATCTGTGCTCTCTCTTGCCTGCTTCCTCCAAATTTACACACACAGGAATAATTTTTTTTTTTTCTTATGGGAATGTCTTAATAAATTAGCTTGGTCTCTGAGGAATTGCATGCCACATTCTCCATATAATTTTACCAGTCAGGCTTCTTTGACTCCTCTCCAGAGACAAAAAATAAATCCTTCTTGCTGCCTGCCCAGTCTGTCCAAAGTGGTCAACAGACACCAGCACTGCACCTGAGAACCCCAGGCAGTGTTGAATACTTGTGCACCTGCTTTCTGTACAGTAAAAGTGTGCACAGTTCCCACTCTTGTTGTGAGCCTATGTCAGCATTACATTTTGGAAAGCCTTTCCCTGAGGTGCATTGCCAAATATAGGAAGTAAGATTCACAGAATGTCTCAAGTTGGAAGGGACTCGTAAGAGTCATGGAGTCCAACTCATTGCTCCTCACAGGACTGACTAAAGCTAAAGCATATGACTAAGCATATTATCCAGATACTCTTAGGACTTTTGACAAGCTTGATGTCACAGCCACTTCCCTGGGGAACCCATTCCAATGAGTGACAACCCTTTTACATCTAAGAACCCTTTCCTAATGTCCTCTTCCCCTGATGCAGCTTCATACCATTTCCTCATGTCCTGTTGTTAGCCTGGGAAGTTAAAATCACCCTTAAGGACAAGGACAATTGGTTTAGAGATCTCTCTACATTTTTTGTAGAATAATTCTGGTCAGTAGTAGACTCCCACAACAACATCCACTTGGTTTTCTCTTTACCCTGAGGCTCTCAACTGTATTGAAACATAGAATCATTCACGTTGGAAAAGACCCTCTGGATCATCAAGTCAAATCAATAACCCTACTCAACAAAGTTCACCCTAAACCATATCCCTAAGCATGACATCTAAATGATCTTTGTACACATCCAGCCTTGTCCTTTCAGTGCTCTAGTATCATCTAGATTCTGGCTTTTGTTGAGACTTCTCCAGCTGCTATCTCTTCTGTGGTGGTTTAGCAGTTACCTGGCCTTCACCCCCCACTTCCAAATAACCCAGGCTAGGACTCAGTTGGCTGAAAGTTAATAAATGAAGCTTTGTATTTACAGCTCAGCACAATATACAAGCAGATATTTACAAGGTATAACAGATATTTACGGATATATGCAGTAAAAAGGTAATACAGAAAGCACCGTACCCCTCCCAGAGATCAGGATCCCTAAGAGGGATTTCTAACCACCCCTACCACCTTCCCCCCTTCCCCAATCTTCTCTCACCATCTGTTTCATGCAGCAGATAGATGGAGGTAGATCAGCCAGGGGTGTTAGCAGCAGGAAAGAAGTTAGTGGAATTATTCAGATTCAGCTAGGAAAGGCAGGGAGAAAGAGCCATGCAAGAACAGCCACAGCCCAAAGAGGTCTGAAACCATCTGACCCTTTGACTGATCTATATTTTGGTTACAGCTCTTAAACATTTTTTTTTGCTCTGTAAAGCTGTGAGTGAAGTAGGATCATCTATTTTCCTCTCTCAGCCTATAGTCTAATTTCTCCTTCAAATCCTCCAATTAGTTCAAATCAGCACACCTTCAAAGCATGAGAGAGCAAAGCAATCAAGTAAGTGCTGGTAAATTGGGAGAAATAGAAGTAGGATAGCTCATGGGTTTCAAGAAAAGATGTAGCTATAAACTGACAGCATCACAATTGGGGCTGTTAATCTAGAAAGATATTTTCAACCTCTCAGGAAGTTATTTTGGCTATTAAAGGTGTATCTGAAGTTCCCACTTTTGATTAAGCTTCAAACATTTTTCTTGTAGCCCAAACCAACTGGTGTATTAGGTACAGTAAACAAGCCCTTGTCTGCAACTGGAAGGAGACCATATATTAGAACTACGGGATCAGAGACTGGAAGCAATATCAGTGTCAACTCTGAGCTGAGCTCTTCTGCAGGAAACAGATCAAGGTACAGAAGCTTGAACATTTTTATTTCATCAGCTCTTCACGTCCTTCCAGTGGCCTTGAATGTTTTAGGACAGGAGATGTGTGCTGTGTGTCTGTGTCTGCTGAAGGATGTCTTTATCTTGTCCAGTTTGAAAAAAACTAATAGTTCTCTATAGGAAGAGCATTAATCCTGGTTGGTAAGAAAGAAAGAAAAAAGCTTCTTGCTGTGGATTAAATATTCTGGCATGTTTAAAATGAAGAACATTTAAAAAGGAACCAGGATCTCTGTTGAAAGATGCAGGATATGATGGCATGGCCTCCCTGTAATTCCATACAAAACAACAGGAGAGGCACTGCAGTGTCTGAAATTTTGGTGGTTAATGTTCAGAAAAAGACATTAATTGAAGACATAATTAACACTAAAAGATTTTGCAGCTCACACATTTTTGATGTTTAAATGAGCATTAATCCTGGTTGGTAAGAAGGGAGAAAAAAAAAAAATCTTTCTTGATGTGGATTAAATATTCTGGCATGTTTAAAATGAAGAACATTTAAAAAGGAACCAGGATCTCTGTGGAAAGATGCAGGATACGATGGCAAGAATCAAACCACCTTTTAATAAATGTTATCTTTAGGTGGATCCAGAGTTTTTGAATTGGCTAGAAATCTGGAGAAACTGTTGACACTTTGCACTTCAAAGATTTATTTGGCCTGGAATTGATGAATAGGGTTAAAGAAAGCAGGAAAAAGTCAGCTTTGGGTGCTGCATTTTATAGGGCCAAAAGGCCTCACTTCAATAATTTGTTCTGTAGGTGTGCATGGTGTATGCTGTATTAATCTTGATTATTCTGTGAAATCGTTTGTTTTCTGTAAAGCTGTTAGGTGTTTGTGTAAATGAACCTGAAGTTTGAGCACAGCTGGTCTTTATGTTTTTGGTTTTTTTTTCACTGCACTTGCCAGTATCAGCTTTTTTTTTCTATCTGGGAAAAGAAAATGGCCTGGTTTAGAGCATTGATCTGAAGCTTGCAAAAGAAAATAATTAATATGGCATTGTGTCTGTGATAAGGGATTTGGCTCAGTGACCAGCCAATCTCTTTCACTTCTGGGGAAAGAGAATGTAAGTGGTGAACCCGGGCAAATTCAGCTCTTTTCAAACTAATGTAGCCTGTCTGCATTCATTTGAATTTCCTTTTAAATAACTGCAAACCTTTTCCTATCTTTTGCTCCGTACGCTTCGGGTTCATTTTGTCTTCAATTATGCTACCAGGGAACAAAGTTCGGATATATCAGAAACTGGGGTCAGTGAAAATGATGAAAATCCCGTGAGGATTATTTCAGTCACACCAGCAAAGACAGAACCTGTGAAAAACAAGGTATGTCTGGGGAGTTTATGGGCTGGATCTCTGTAACAAGGCAGGCGTTGAGGGGTTTAGTCAGTGCACATCACTGCGGGTGGTCTCTGAGGAGCTGCTACTGTCTAATTTTGTTTCATGTAGTTACATCTACTTCCCTACCCCAAAAGAAGACCTTTTTTTTTTTTTTTTTTTTTTTAAAGTCCTACTTCTTTTATCCAGAGTGATTAGTAGAGCTCTCGTGCTCAAAAATAGCACAGGCAGATCAGGAGACTTCCTCCTGTTTCTTTAAAATTCCCAGTTTCCCACTTTTTTTTTTTTTCCTATCTTTTCCAGTAAGGCTGTGATTCAGAGTGAAGGTTGGCACCTGGAGCTTTTAATTGTAGATATTGGCAGGAAAATATACTTTCTTTGGGCATGAAATAAGCATCTTAACTCTTGAATTGTGTCACAACTTAAAATATTACAGAAACTTGGGGCGTTTTTATTGCTTTCCCCCCCTGCCCCTTCCACTTAGAGAGAGGTGATTGTGCCTAAAGCAGAAGGATTTTTTTAACCTACGAACCAGGAAGCTTAACAAAGGTAAAAGTGAAGTCCTGCATCTGGGATAGATTAAACTCAAGCAGCAGTGCAGCACACTAGGATCTCCCTGGATGAGTTTTAGGTTGGGTAAGAAGGATGGCGGGGACTGTGGCAGTAGACAACCAGAGGAGCATGGTGTAGTGGTTTAGCAGTTACCTACCCCCCTCCACCTTTTATAAACCCTGGCTAGGACTCAGAAACACTGGAAGTTAATAAATGAAGCTTTATATTTACAGCAATGCACAATATACAAGCAAATATTTACAAGGTATAACAGATATTTACAGATATATACAGTGAAAAGGTAATACAGAAACACCACAGCCCTCCCAGAGACCAAAATCCCCAAGAGAGGGTAACCAACCACTCCCTAACACCTTTCCCCCCTTCCCCAGTCTTATCTCACCACCTGTTGATGCTGCAGATAAGCTGAAGTAGATCGGTCAGGGGCGGGTAGTAGTAGGAAAGAAGTTAGTAGAATTACTGGGAATTAGCTACCAAGGCAAAGACAGAAGGAGACCATGCAAAGAGAAGCAGCTGCAGCCAGAGTGGTCAGAAACCATCTGATATCTAATGTTTTGGGTACAACACTTAAAAACCTTTTTTTTTTCTTTCTCAGTAAAACTCTGGTGAAGTGGCATACTGTGTTTACCTCTCTCAGCCAATAGTCTAATTTCTCACTCAAATTCTCCAATTAATTCAAACCAGCACACATGGTCAGCAGCAGTGAGGGCAGGCTGTGTCCTGGGCTGCATCGCAGGATGTTAGGGGTTGGAAGGAGATCATCGAGTCCACAGCAAGACCATTCAGTCTAGTACAGATCACAGATGAACACATCCAGACAGGCCTTGAAAGGCTCTAGAGAAGGAGACTCCACAACCTCTCTGGGGAGCCTGTGCCAGTGCTCTATGACCCTTACAGTAAAGAAGTTCCTCCTTGTTGTGCTGCAGCTTACACCCACTGCTCCTTGTGCTATCCCAGGGAGCAAGTGAGCAGAGCCTATCCCCCCCTCATGACCAGCCCTCAGATATTTCTAAACATTTATTAGATGCCTTCTCAGTATTCACTTCTCCAGACTAAGCAGCCCCAGGTCTCTCAGCCTCTCTTCGTAAGTCATGCCCTCCAGTCCCCTAATCATCCTCATAGCCCTCTGCTGGACCCTGTCCAGCAGATCCCTGTCCCTCTTGAACTGGGGAGCCCAAAACTGAACACAGTATTCAGTCAGCAAGAGTATAGCCAGCAGATTGAGGGATGTGATTGTTTCACCCTGTTTGGCATTCCTTGGGCCACACCTAGGTCCTCCCTAGTTCAGCAGAGATGTTGAAAGACTGGAGAGAGCTTTGCATAGGGCCACCAAGATGATTAAAGGCTTGGAGAGGTTCTCATGTGAAGGAAGGTTGAGTCTGTTCAGCTTCAAGCCCTGGGGGAAATCTAATCTCTTTTAGTACCGAAAAAGTATTTGTGGACACAATCATAGAATGCTTTAGGTTGGAAGGGACCTCAAAGGTCATCTAGTTCCAACCCCCTGCCACTAGAACAGGTTGCAAAAGGCCTCATCCAACCTGGCCTTGAACACCTCCAGGGAGGGAGCAGACACAACCTCCCTGGGCAACCCATTCCAGTGTCTCACTACCCTCACTGTAAAGAACTTCCTCCTAACATCCCGTTTAAATCTCCCCTCTGCCAGTTTAAACACATTCCTCCTCATCCTGTCATTACAAGACCTTGTCAATAGGCCTTCCCCAGCCCTCCTGTAGGCCCCCTTCAGATACTGGAAGGCTACTATAAGGTCTCCTCAAAGCCTTCTCTTCTCCAGGCTGAACAGCCTCAACTCTCTCAGCCTGTCCTCATAGCAGAGGTGCTCCTGGCCTCTGATCATCTTCGTGGCCCTCCTCTGGACTCTCTCCATCAGTTCCATGTCCTTCTTGTGCTGGGGGCTCCAGAACTGCACACAGTGCTGCAGGTGGGGTCTGATGAGAGCAGAGTAAAGGGGCAGAATCCCTTCCTTGCCCTGCTGCCAACAGCTCTCTTGCTGCAGCCCAGGACATGGTTGGCTGCCTGGGCCACATGTGCACATTGTCAGCTCATATATTCTCTTCTCAAAGCTGTTTGGTGACAGGGCAAAAAGCTACAGGCAGAAGTTGCTTCAGAGGAAGTTCCATCTGAATGCAAGCCAAAAAAAAAGTCCAACAGCAAAATCTACCTTGTGAGGAAGATTAAACACTGGAATAGAAAACACTGTCCAGAAAAGTGGTGGGATGTCAGTGTTCACCACTTGGCTTTCAACAGAAGGCTTGACCAGATAATGTCTGGTCAAAGGGGAGATTTAAACTGGATGTTAGGAGGAAGCTCTTTACAGTGAGGATGGTGAGACACTGGCACAGGTTTCCCAGGGAGGTTGTGGCTGCTTCCTCCCTGGAGGTGTTGAAGGCCAGGTTGGATGAGGCCTGTTCTTGTGGGAGGTGTCCCTGCCTATGGCAGGGGGTTGGAACTGGATGATCTTTGAGGTCAGTTCCAACCTAGACCATTTATGATTGTCTGTCCAGAGGTCACTTCCAGCCTAGCTAATTGTGTGATTCTAAAATCAAAACAGGCTTCTGTAACGATGTGGGGATGCATGGCTGGTTCATGCTGCACATATTTAAAGAAGTTATTTATCTGCTCAGTCTTTTTTATATAGATGAAATGAGGGCAGCAAGCAGATGTTCTCTCTGTCATGCTACAAATCCAGAAGTTAGGCTTTTTCTTCATTTTTTTAAAAGTAAAATCCACAGGATGCTCACAGACAAGAGCTAATGAAGAAAAACAAAGTGTCAGATTTCAACATACTGTTCTTTTTTTTCCCCCTCTTTTTCCCCAGAATAGGTTCTCCTGAAAAACTAGAGAAATAGGGCAAAGCATTTATGAAGTAAACATGCAGAAAAATGCTTTCTAGGCTTTTTAAAACCTGACTTCAGTAGTTTCCTAGAGTGGTTATCTGTGAAGTTCTTAGGAACAGCAGTTGGAAATGTCTGCTGCGAAGCTGTCAGAACAGTAATAAAGGTTACAGACTGCCTGACTTATTTAAACATTTCACAACTAGTGCTAGAATATTCAGCAGCATACATCCTCGGTTCTGACACAGCACTTTAGTGAGTAGTCTTAATTGGTTTGCTGGAAATTGCAGAGTCAGCCCAGCCATACTTCTTCAGGATCTTTTTCCCTGCCTTTCTCCCCTAGTAGCTTCAGAAGGCAGCATTGAAATGAAGCTTTAGCATCCAGTTGCTTCCTCTTTGTTCCCATGTGAATACTCTTCTACCTAGAGACCTACATTGCCACTACTCTTTCTGTTTCACAGATGAAAAAAGAAAATTAGTAATAAAAATTAAATACTCAGTTTATTCCTTCAGTTGAGAAGTACATTCATGGAGGCCATACCTGTTCAGACAAAGAATTAGAATCATAGAATCATAGAATGGTTTTAGGTTGGAAGAGACCTTAAAGCTCATCCAGTTCCAACCCCCCTGTGCCATAGGCAGGGACACCTCCCACTAGATCAGGTCGCTCAAGACCTCATCCAGCCTGGCCTTGAACACCTCCAGGGAGGGAGCAGCCACAGCCTCCCTGGGCAACCTGTTCCAGTGTCTCACCACCCTCACTGTGAAGAATTTCTTCCTAACATCCTGTTCAAATCTCCCCTCTGCCAGTTTGAACCCATTCCCCCTCGTCCTGTCATTACAAGACCTTGTGAATAGTCCCTCCCCAGCCCTCCTGTAGGCCCCACCTCAGACACTGGAAGGCTACTATAAGGTCTCCTGGAAGCCTTCTCTTCTCCAGGCTGAAAAGCCCCAACTCTCTCAGCCTGTCCTCATAGCAGAGCTGCTGCAGCCCTCTGATCATCTTCGTGGCCCTCCTCTGGACTCTCTCCAACAGTTCCATGTCCTTCCTATGCTGGGTGCTCCAGAACTGCACACAGTACTCCAGGTGGGGGTGTAATCTCACTTACAAGCAACTAAAAGATACACTGGGTGCAAATGTTAACATCTCACGCAGCACAGAAAATCTTTTTTGCAGGGTTAGTGCCCAAAATGCCATTTAAGAGCATGTGCTGTGTTTTTCTAAGAACACTTTGTGTTTGATAAGCTCCTGTTTCGTTCTTTGGAGGGAGGTGACAATTGGAGTTTGCCTTTGGAATGTTGGTTTTTTTTTTTTTTTTGTTTCACCCCCTTCATGTTCATGGTTTTTATTTTCTAGGAGATAAATTCTGATCAGGCCACACAAGGAAACAGCACTGAACGTGGGAAAAAAAGAACAGCCACAGCATCTGGAACAGAGAATATTCATCAGAAACCAGAAGAAAAAAGTGCAGATGAAACAGGACCATCACTCGCAGCAAAAACCAGGAGAGGGCGTCCAGCCAAGCCTGAACCTCAGGGTACCACTGCAAAAAATGAGGAGACAAACAAACCACCTGTCAGGGGAAGGAAAAGGGCAGCAGGCAGTCAAGAAAGTCCAGGGAGTTTAGAGGCAGGTAATGCCAAAGCACCAAAACAGCAAGACACAGCAAAAAAGCCAGCAGCAGCACAGAGACAAATCGATCTACAAAGGTAAAAATCAAAGACTAATAAGATACCTGGGGCGGGCCTGAATTTACATTTTATTATAGACCTAGTGCAGTTCAAGGGCACAGCTAAACCACAGTGACTCATTCACACCATGGTCAAACCTGTATTGTGTCATGTTCTGGTTTTCCAGGGCAGCTGGAATTGGAAAAATGAATTTTGTTTGGTTGGAACAGGACAAACCTAAATTGTTGTCACCAGAATGTTGTTTGGGGTTTTTTTTTTCGGCCTTGCTAGCAGGGTTGTGTGAAAGAACTAAGAGTTGAGGGTAATGACAGTACCTGGGAATTCAGGTGCTCTGCTCTGCTTTATTGGTAACAGAAGCTTGAAATCAATGAACATTACAAATTAGACTTCTGACTGTAGCAGTTTTCTGCTAGTTTGGGGCAGTGCTTGTTTAATATGAACAATAATAAACTCGCCCTCGTGACAAGACACAATGAAATGGCCTCAGCTTGTGCCAGGGGGAGGTTTAGGTTGGAAATTGGAGGAAAATTCCTCACTGGAAAGGTTCTCAAAGACTGGAAATAATAGAAATAGTAATAGCAACAATAGTGAGAGGAGGAGGAGGAGGAGGAGGAGGGAGGTGGTTGAATGCCCATCCCTGGAGGTGTTTCAGAGCTGCAGAGCTGTGGTGCTGAGAGACATGGTTCAGCACCAGCCTTGGCAGAGTTAGGTAATGGTTGGACTTGATGACCTTTAAGGTCTTTTCCAACCCAAACTGTTCAGTGAGTCTATTCTATATATTTTCAGTAAATCAAAAGCAGAATTTAGACCTGTGTAAACACCAGAACAGTTCTTGGATGATAATTAATTGTTCTACGCTCCAGTGTTTAAATGCATTGATTTCCAAACCACAAGTGCATAACCACCATAAGAAATCTGTTTAGCTGAACCTGATACAATAATAATAATTTTAATGCAAAAGGTTCCAAAGCTGTAAAGCAGCAGGATAATGACAGCAAAAAATAATGTGCTGGAAGAAATCACAAATTGATATAAAGGAAGAAAGAATTACTGGACTGGTTTCTGTGTAGAGACTTTGCAAATTGAATATCTTGCAGGGAACCATGCTCAGAAAGAATTACCTTTGCCTCTCTCAGCAGGGTTCAGACAGACACTGGTAAATTGTTCAGTGTTTTCTAGAGAGTTAATATTTCTGTGCTGCCTTGTGGTGCTTGTTTCATACATCATATTTCTTGAAGCCCTCCTAACAAAGTGCACTATCCACAGCCTTTAATAAGCCAACTCTGTCAGATAGCTTTAAAATATGTAACACCTCAGCATTGGAGAAGAAATACCAAAACACTGTTAACGTTTTTCAGAAGCCAGATGCTTGGAAGTGATGGAGATTCACTGTTGGAGATAGACTCGGGCCCAGAATATTCCCAAAATGCAATGGATCTCTTTAAGGCCTGTGGGAGCAGCCAGGAAGATACTGAGGATGCAGAGATAGCAGAGGGAGGATTCCTTAAGGTGTAGCAGGCATCTTATGTAGGATAATTCTGTGCTGTTTATTGTAGCTTATACAGTAAGGAATCAAACACGTTTGCCTGTCTGGTAGAAAATATCTCTGTCTAATAGAGGTTTCTTTCAGTTTTTCTTTGGGTTTAAGTCAACATTGTACAAATTACTGCAAATATTTGGAAAACATTTCTAAGTTATGCTTGTCCTTAAGTAAGATAAGCACTGGGTAAAGAAATGCAGTTATTTAGAGCACCTTACAGTACCTATTACTAGTTTAGAATTGAAATTTTATTTAAGTTGAAAACACTTCAGTTATGGAATTATAATTACTATTAGTATCATTATTAGTATTATTATTGTTCTA